>CAJQZJ010033263.1:1912508-1949606 GCA_907164525.1 Lophiomys imhausi | reverse complement strand
GGGGGGGGGGGGGGGGGGGGGAGCACCATAGAGTTGGTGGTCTTATGTATTCTGGAGTCATACAGAGCGCGGTGGTGAGGGTGCATACTCTTGGTTCCACCATTCAAGAAGAGTACACCCTTGGTCCCAGCTCCCAGCACACTGGAGACAGAAACAGGCAGATCCCGGAGCTCAGGGTCAGCCTGATGCAGGGCAAACTCTAAATAAAGAAAGACTTCGATCCAGGAGTGGTGGAACACATCTTTGATCCCTTCAGATGGGAAACACAGGTCTCTGATCCCAATAATTAGAGTTCAGAGACACACACATGGGATTTGGGGGGACCTAGGTTTGGAGGCTACTTACAAAAGGCCTTCTCGATGCAGGCAGATTGTCCTTTGGGATCTCAAAATATATACACTAGAGCTGGTTTAGCTCCAAGGTGACAGAATGATTTCTTCTTTAACCGGATTGAAAGATAATGCTTTGTATGTTGTCGGAAGGCCAAATTCGCTTCAGGAGAAGTACTACCAACCCCCTCCCCAGAAAAAAAAAAAAGAGGGCAATTGTCCTAGGGCTGGGATTGGGGCAGGGCTCTGTTCTTATCTTTCCAGGAGAATTGAAGAGTCCATTAGGGGAGCCCGGAGACTGCAGGACAGCGGAAACCTCAGCAGAGAGCAGAATCAGACACCAAGGAGGACTAGTGATCCAGTTGATTCTGCCTGGCAGACTTCCTCAATAGCTGTCTCCATCAGGGGCCTGCAACCACCACGGCAATCCAATGTCGCTGAGACCGTTCAGCTCTACACAATGCCCTGGCAGGAACCTCAGTGAAGCCTGCAAGATAAGCTTCTGCCTACAAACCCCTTAGGTCATCTAAACAGCTGAGAACAGAAGGACTGAACATAAAAGGAGTGTACTAACATTTTTAACCATTTTTTCCATTTGGGTTCGGGCCCCAAACAGGTCTACTACGACCCAAATCAGCAGGAAGTCACTTTAAGAGAGCGACGTCCCATGCCCAGAGAGTGGGGAAGGTGTTTCTCCGCCCTTCTTTTTGGTTATTTGAAGGATAACTGAAAACTCCGATATTTAGGGGAAGAGATTACAAGCTGATAAATGTTCCTGTTTAATGGGTTTTGGAGATTAGCCTCAGGGACGTCCTACTTTTCCTTTTCTGTATCCTTCTTCCTCTCCTATGTAGGAGTACATAGGCTTGAGAAAAATGAGATATAGACATAGCCCAGGAAGGTCCAAGAAGAAGGGGCAGATTATTGAATATGCCCTTATACCTTTGTATATTGATACAAAATTAGTAGTTTATTTGGCTAAAGTGGTATTGACCATTGTTTATTGTGCAAAAATAAGATTGTATTGGATTACATCGGTATTGATCTTTGTATATTGATACAAAATTAAGATTATAGTTGGCCACAATGGTATTGACCCTTGTATATGGATGTAATATTAAGATTGTATTGGGCTACATAGGCATTGATCTTTGTATATTGATACATAATTAAGAGTATATTTAACCACAATTGAATAGATCTTTGTATATTGATACAAATTTAAAGGTAACGCTTCCTAATGGTATCATACCTAGAGATACTTAAAAATAAAATGTGAAGCTCTGGCCTCTTGATACCAACCGTCTAAAACGGTCTAGGATAGTTAAAACAAACTCCTAGTCATGCAAACATGTCACTTTGTTAGCTACTATGACAGTCTATCACAGATATTCTCTAAACTACCCAGTAATCAAGTTGCTAAGAGACAAGCAACATTTGCTTATCTAAATACAAGAGATGGATAGGGCATCTTCAAAAACCCCAAGAGATCTGCAGAATATGGCATTCAAAGATGTTATCTTAAATCAAGATTTTTTTTATATCAAGACATATCAGTGCCTGACAGCACCCCCTATTCTACTCCAAGTAGAAGATAAGCATCGAAGAACCTCCACTGTAAGATGGTTGAATTAGTGGCAAGCCTATCTCTTGGCATGAAAAAACCCCTTGCACCAACTGCAGACAGACTGCTGTCCAAAAAGGACAAAACTTGGTAGCAGGGAAGTCGACAGCCTAACTCTGCCAAGACAGGGTAGGTTAGTCCTTCATAATCCCTGCTCTACAACAAATGTCTGTCATAGAAACAGGCCCCAAAGGCTGAAGACTGATGCAGGAATGTATGGAGAGAAAATGGGAACTGTCCAGGCAGTCATTGGTATGTCCTTTCTTAGTTTTGGAAGCTGCAGGCCCTGCACTTCCTATATAAGCAGATATATTTATCCCTCTCAGGTCTCTGAGGTGGTTGAAGAATAGACAGCTAGAGTCTCATAGTTAAATTTTGAGTTGTTTAGGAATCAAGAGGGTGTTATAGATCTAAGAAGATACTCTTAAAAGTGTGTTGCAAGTTAGTATGAATGTTGAGTCAGATATAGACCTTTAAACTCATGGAGATGGTTAGATAGTAGAATGTTAAAGTCAGGGGCCAAATATGTATAAACTGGACATTAGGAAGGTATACTGGGCCATTTAACTCTCATAAATGTGGCATATTTATATCTGTTGTTTTGTATAATACTTACTGTTATAAGAGAAGGAACCATCTGTTGGACTGAAAGGGGAAACTTCTGGGGGGAAGAGGGTGGAAGGGCGGGATAGAACGGGGGAATAGGGAGGGGTTTGTGACTGAGATGTAACTTGAAGAAAAAAAATAAAGTATTTAAAAAAAAAGTTAGTGATGACTTCCATCAAGATTGCATAAGAAATGCAAGAGCAAAAGTGGTGAAAACATTCTTGTTGAGTATACAGAACTTTGGGGAAACCCCATATTTGACAAAATGACCACTAGCTAAGGTTTCTTATTTGTTTACTAGTATCAGTTTATAAAACCCATCCTGATTGCCTATGGTAACCAACATTCCTATAGAACAAACACTTATTAGCATCTGCCACACCAGACATAGTACCAAAATATTAAAATGTAGGCTGTCCAGATAGCCCACAGGACAAAAACATACACATTTCAGTGTAGAATCAGCTGCAGCAGGAATGCTTGCTAGCTGATGGGTCTGAGGAAGAGGGTAGAAATTGGAAGGTGGGATAATTGTTTTATTTTGAGATGAGGACAAGAATTCAGGTCAGGTGCTGGAGTGAACCCAAGGAATGAAGATACAACGTTGCAAGGAAGGCTTGAACTTTAGGTAAATTCTGGTTTACAAAGGCATTAAGTTATAAATGCTATTCTTGTGAAGGGTTCAAGATCTAGAAGGGAAGTGGTTATACCAGTTACAGACTACCTAGAAAATAGGCATCAGCCTTCATCTTTTCAAGAAAGCTAGTCCTAAATTGACTCTGTGTTAGCTCTGTGCACATCATTTTTGTATATTTAGGGAATGGACCTTTTACATGAACAACATAAATTTTGTCTGGGAGAGATTTTTGTTTGGGAAGTTTTGAGCCAATAAATAAACCATCAAGACCTAGAGCAGCTATTCTCAACCTGTGGGTCACAACCCATTTGGGTCAAATGACCCTTTCCCATGGGTCACCTAAGACCATCTGCATATCACACTCCATTACATTATGACTCATACCTGTAGCAAAATTACAGTTATGAAGTAGTAACAAAAATAATTTTATGGTTGGGGTCACCACAACATGTTGAACTATATTAAAGGGCCACAGTGTTAAGAAGGACCTAGAAACTGTTTCTTCTGATTCTTATTCTTGTTTTTCTTCTTCACTTGCTACCACATTAGTGACAAATTCATCATTTTTGGAACATCTTGTAATACCTACTAGAGAAAAGGAAGTGATTAAAAACATGACCACTGAGTTTTGACAAATAACTCAAAAAAAGATAAGACAAAAAGAAAGAGATAAGAGGAAACAGCAATCTTTCACTTATATCAAGATAATTTTCATAAGAAGATGTTCATAAGAGTTTGTTCTTTTGTAAGAAAAATCTAAGAAGAATTTGTATTGTTTATATGAATTCCAGTCAGTCATGAGCTCCATTTCACCTGTTCCTATGCATAAGGAATTGACAAGAGAGTTAGTTTTAATGTTTAATTTCAATATATCTAGATTGTCTGAACAGAAAGTGAAACCAAAGAGTAAAGTGTAAGGCCATGTTAAACAAGTGTACACACTATGAGATTTGATGGGAAAAATTCTAAAAATATTATCAGTCACACACTGTCAGTATCCATCTGCCTCCTATAAGTTCAGATGAAAGACAGTGTACCATGTATGATGGTTCAAATTTACCTACTGTAGGTTTTAGATTTCAAGATGTTTCAGACTTTGTATTTTCAGAGTAATGATACCAATCTCTAAAGTCTGCACAGGTATTCCAAAGTCTAAAGAATGTCCAAATCAGAATACTATTGTCCCCAAGCACTGGAGATGTGTTTGATTTGTGTGTGTTCTTTGTCTTCTCTTTTATTTGGTGACTTAGACTAAGCAGATACACAGGTTCTTGTACATAGTCACTTATTTCAAACACTGATTGATTACTTTACAAGAAATAAATGCAGCAGAGCCCTGATCTAGAAAGCCTACCAGGATTCTATCATTTTCCTTTATTGAAAAATCAGTTAAGTTTTCATTCCTCCCCATAAGTGCATGAATTCAAATTAAGTGGTAAAATAGAAATAAATTATTGGTAAGCATTAGCGTGGGATTTGTGGGCATATAATTAATTACTTGTTTGCTCCTTCTTTTTTTAACTTTTTTTTAATAAGTACTTCTTTTTTTTCAAGTTACATCTCAGTCCCTATTCCCCCTTCCTGTCCCACCCTTCCACCCTCTTCCCCCCCAACAGCTTCTCTTTTCATTCCAACAAATGGTTCTTTCTCTTATAACAGTAAATTCTATACAAAACAGCAGAATTAAATATGCCACATTTATGAGAGTTAAATGGCCCAGTATACCTTCCCAATCTCCAGTTCATACATATTTGGCCCCTGACTTTCACCTTCTACCTTCTAACCATCTCCATGAGTTTAAAGTTCTATAACTGACTTAGTTTTCATACTAACTTGCATCACTATAATAACCATCTTCTTAGATCTAGAACGCCCTCTTGATTCCTAAACAACTCAAAATTGAGCTATGAGACTCAAGCTGTCTATTCTTCAACCACCTCAGAGAGCTGAGAAGGATAAATATATCTGATTGTATAGGAAGTGCAGGGCCTGCAGCTTCCAATACTAAGAAATGACAAACCAGTGACTACCTGGACAGTTCCCATTTTCTCTCCATACATTCCAGCATCAGTCTTCAGCCTTTTGGTCCTGTTTCTCTGACAGACATTTATTGTAGAGCAGGGATTGTGAAGGACTAACCTACCCTGTCTTGGAAGAGCTAGGCTGTCGACTTCCCTGCTACCAAGTTTTGTCCTTTTTGGACAACAGTCTGTCTGCAGTTGAAGCAAGGAGTTTTTACATGTCAAGAGATAGGCTTGCCACTAATTCAACCATCTCACATTGGAGATTCTTCGATGCTTTTCTTCTACTTGGAGTAGAATAGGGGGTGCTGTCAAGAGCTGATATGTCACGATATCAAAAAAAATCTTAATTTAAGACCACATCTTTGAATGCCATATTCTGCAGATCTCTTGGGGTTTTTAATATAATTAATTACTTGTTTGCTCCTTCTTGATCGTCTGTGTACAATGAATTGCAATTAAATGTAAAATTTAAAGTATTGACAGTTTATTTGCATATGAAATCACATGGATAGCAAAGGTGTTTTAATTACCTAACCTTTAGAAGAAAATGTATGAACCCCCCCCAGTAGTTCAGTATAACCCAATACTGTCACTATGAATCAGTATATGGATTGTATTCTTACTATGACACCTGAAAAGGCTAAAGGAAGAAGAATAAATAAAATTATATCCAAGACACAGAAATGGTGATTTAGTGATCACAATTCAAAGTCTTTTAATCTTCCAGTCTATAAATCTTAGATTTTTCAAGGTCTGGAACTGCATGTGGTGTTCATATTCACATATTCATGGTATTTATTGGAAAACTGCTTTACATCGTCGATTTCAGGATTTCACTGAGTTATATACAAGCTGTTGTCTAACATGCGCTAATGAATTATTTTAAAGAAGAAACAAAGTAATAAAGAAATAATACCAGTTATAAGCACAAATGCACATGTGCACATATGTGTTTAGAACTAAATTCATAGATAAATCCATGAACATAAGTAAAATTTTTGCAAACAAAAAGTGGGGAGGAATTTAGCATCATTAGAGGCCAGTTTGGGGGGGGGAGGGATAAACCTGGATTGGTTTTCTGGGAAAGGTGAAGACTAAGGTTTAAAAGACATTTGAAAGAAGGTTGCTTCCAAGTGCTTCTGTGGGTAGACCAGTTGTATGAGATGTGGCAAGTAGATTCCTCTCTAGCATTATTACATGATCTAATGCTATAAGCAGACATGTGGTCCCAGATGAAGGTATTTTTCAGCAAATCTTTGGAGTTTGCATTTATACATTTATTTGGAAGAATTCATTCCTTTGAACCAGAGAGTTCCCAAATAAAAAGAAGGTTCTATTTCATCCATATTAATTTTGTAATTTTATTCTATGTATAGTTGTTATTCCTGGATTTTTAAAAAAATAATTTTCACATTTAATATCCTGTGAGATTATTCCCGTTGAACTAGAGTGACAGAAGTCATTTTTTATTTCATTAAAAATGAAAATATATTGGTTGTCATAGGAAATGAAAATAGAAGATGTCTGTGTGTCACAGAATCATTCTGTCTTCCAAAACCAAGCTGTAACATTCGCAAGTGTAGCCACAGCCTCATTGCTGTAACTACAGTTTCTTCTCTGTAGCTCTTCTATGCCTGCAGAAGCACATATAACTCTGTAATTTATCACTCACCGTGTGTCCTTGTCTGCCTGCTCTTGACTTTCACAGTCATGTGACTCCCGAGTAATGCAGAGAAGAACTCGGCATCTGCTGAGGCCCTCGCTGAACTCAAGAACTTGTGGGGAAGACTCACAGGTGCGGCCATGTATCCTCAATGAAAACTGTTTCCAGTTCCAGTACAATCTGACAGGTATAGTTGAAACCCATTATGTCTGTTTTCTGTGAACACTGACTAACCTTTGTGTGCACATCCCTTCCTGGCATTGAGGAAGGAGAGGACAATGTATGTGGGGACACTAAATGCTGAGGACTTGGTTCCAGTTGCCCTTCATGAAAACAAGCCTCCACGCATGGCGTATGGCCATCTATAATCTCTGAAGGACAACATAGTTTAAGAAGTTAGTGCAGTAGAGTTTGGATTTTCTCATGCCTTCCATTATTTTAGTAACTCAAATCTATGATACATTTTCCTCATAGGTAATTTTAAAAAATAGAGAGTTCTGATCAGTCATGGATATTAGAGATGAAATGTGAATCACATTAGATGAGTTATTCAGCCACTATGATTGTCACAGCAGTACCCATAACAAAGGAATTGTTTTTACACTTATTTGCTACCTACCATCCCCCTCAAACAGGGGATATGCAAAAATGCCACCAAATAGGACCATGGTAGGTCTAAGCATTAAAGTCAGTTCTTAGGGATACACCACCATTTGCCCGCATGAGCAAAGCAACATCCTTTGCCAAAAATCTTTCCCATTCCATGCACATTGGAGCAGCTGAGATCCCTTGTGAACTTAGTGTAGGTCTCTAGATCTTTCATGGGTGAATGACAGCATGGTAGAGTCACCCCTTTTCTTAGGGTCTTTGATTTTTATTGGAATTTTTCAGAAATACAGTGGAATTTTGTTTGATCGAAAGAGTTTATATTTTAAGACTAAATTTCCTTTCACCATACATGAGTTAGCTATTAACCACTTAGATGTACAAAAAAAATTGAAGGGGATTTGTTAATATGGTGAAGGATTGCTCACATCCAGACCTAGAAGAAAAGTTTTTTTCTTTATTGTTTTAAGTCAAGTTAATTACAGTGAGGATGATATAGTCAGAATCACCTTGCATGGCCATGGTCGGTTTAAAATACCACTAGTCAGTCCTATAAAGCTTGCTTGACCAGAGAAGGAACCTTTGAGCACTTTCACAGAATGGATCCAGACAAGTTTCCCAGAGTCTCTCACAAAGTCAGTAATCCCACTTTTGAGCTTTCACTGGGCAATGGTGGGCATCTTTAATTCCAGCACTCGGGAGGCAGAGGCAGGTGGATCGCCATGAGTTTGAGGCCAGCTTGGTCTACAAAATGAGTTCCAGGGCAGCCAGGGCTACACAAAGAAATCTTGTCTCTAAAAAAAGAAAAATCTGGGAGTATAGCTCAATGGTAGAGCACTTGCCTAGCATGAGGCCTTAGGTTCCATTCCTAGCACTGTGCTCAAAAAGCAATTCTGCCACTTCTTTGGTTGGTAGCTTTGAACATCACTGTTTTCTCTTTGGTAAAATACACAAAGGGTTTAGAAGTGACTACAATATCTACAACATAGTATTACCAAAAATAATTATGCCTTTGCCATTTCTGAGCTCTCCACTGTCTTGATCCAACAACCATCAAAAGGTTCCACTCCGTACTTCTACCACCTTGGAAGTTAAGATTTTGGGATATGGGGCTGGTGTCGGGGCACAAACGTAAACTGGTGCCATGCCTTGATTGTTTTCTCTCTCGATCATCCTCAACAAATCATTTTCTAAAACTGCCCTTTCTTTACTCTCTTGTTAGTGTCTCTCCTATCACCAAATGGTCAGCATAACCATTTGAGTTTTCATTTTATTTTGTTTTACCTCTAAAAAAACAAACAGGAAATTAACTCGTGCATTTATTTTGTTCTTATTTACATGTGTGTTTGTCTTCTAACACAATGATTGCAAAAGGCTTTCCAAAGTTACTCAGTAAGATGGAAAATTGTTTCTGAACTTACCCTTCCACTTATGCAGAGTATCAGAGCTTGGGTGTGGTTGGCTCCCAAGCCTAGACCTTTGAAACCTGGTGTTTATGATCCTTTGCCTATAGAATGGAGCACATGCCAGCTAAGTGAAAACGCTTCCTGTGGCCAGGGTGTGAGGACTCGCCTGCTGAGCTGTGTGCGCAGTGACGGCAAGCCAGTTGGCATGGACCACTGCGAGCAGGTAATTTGTGTGTGCTAGGATCTTTTAGCCTTAGTCCCCAGCCTTCACAACACCTAATAGACATTACAGACACTGAATGGAGAAGTGTGGGGGGCAGTTACTTGTATGCCATTGGTTTGGACTTACTCAAAATAGCAGAGAAAGGTCATTTTGCCTGGAGGAAATGTGGCTAGTAAGAAATTGAGTCATCATCTCTAAGAGGTTGTTAAAATCTACTTGCTTTTAGCAAACTGTTGGGGTGGGTGCTTTTACCACTGTGGTGTGACTTCTTATATTGGCAGATGATTCATTTGCTTGTGTGGTAAACATGTCTTCCTCACATAAGATGGATGCTTACCCTGGATGTAGAATACACTGAAAATTTTCTCAACAAATAATTGCCAGATCAACAGTACAACTGTCTTGTTCTTCTCAGTCTATGAAAAAAGACTTCCATGTCAATTTTCATATTCGGCGGTTCTGAATTCTTCTAATTTTAAGGTATTTGTAGGAAAACTACAGCCAGACCCATTCCAATGAAACTGGCATTCCCTTCCCAGATTCAGCACTATAGGGACAGTTCAACAGAAACTGGCATGGTGTCATACTTCAGGCATCACAGAAACAATCTTCAGGATTGAAGTTAGGATACCAGTAAGCACAGGCAGCTACATAAAAGTCTGTAACATGTTGACAGGCAAAAAAAAAAAAAAAAAAAAAAAAAAAGAAGGTTTGTTTCAGTCATTGTAACACAGGGGAACTAAACAGAAATTAAAACAAAAACTTCTTCATCACTCCTAAACCAACCCAATATCATCACAATTGCTCCCTAACCACCAATGTGAATGTCATCCCTGATGCTGACTATGGACCACTCTCTCCAAGACTGGGTAACCCCCAATCATAGCATTCTGAAAATGGCTTACATTCTATTGAAGCCTGTTAGCCAAATGTCATTGCTTTATTTGACGGCTTCATTCCAGTTAGTCTGCCTCTCATACACTGACTGCTTCAGGAAGGAAGTCACCCACCTACTGCTCCATATAAACCATGGGTATATTCAGACCTGTCCCCACAAAGCTAACATTCCTTCTCAGTGCCTCAGTGAGAAGTAGCGTAAGGGTGTTTTAACTGACAGGAGCACACCATTGGACTGCAGCAGTTCAGATGAGCTGCTGACTTTATCTCTCTCGTTGTTTTGTTTATGAACTTCGTTAGCTATCAATTTTGAGCTGCCTATGTCTGTAAAAAAAATTTTCTTTTGACTCAAGAAGAGATGCAAATTATTCATTGATAAAAAATCAGTTTCCTTGTTTTCTAAATGGCATGTATCAGACATAGATTTAGTGACTATTCATTTAAGGAAGTCCTAAATTATTAGCCTACCTAGAGTATCTGTATCACAGTAGTAGTCACAGATGTCTCTGTGATGCTTTCTGTGGTACCCACTTGGAGAGTCGTCATGCTGTGATGCCTAACTTTAGCTTTAGGTGGATGTACTAATAAAATTTAAGATATGCAGAGTACCAAAGCTTTCCTAATTAAACAAACAATCAGTGTGTGAGCCACACAGCACAGACCTCACTATTTACCTCTGATTCTTGGATAATTTATCCCTTCACTGAGATATCTTCTACCTTGGCCATAACACAATGTACACATTTTATCTAACCACTGATTTCAGAGAAGAACATAATCTGTCTCAACAATTTGTCTCCAGATTAGAACTATCATTAAACTGTCCAGTAAGTCATTTCAGGTTTCAGATGAATCATTTATTTTATCTTTGCTCCTATTCTGTGCGATACTAGCCTTGCTACTAACTTTGATCTCTCTGGGTACTGTCAGACCATCCCAGCATATCTGGATGTGACATGTCTTCCTGTTTTGTTGCTGCCTGAGCCTCATGGTGGATCTCTGTGCCATGTGACCTCATACTTTCCCACACCTGAGTGTCGGGTCCTTGCTGGAGTTCAGAGTTTATAATGAGACACTTTGACTGAGCAAATGTCACCAGTCAAATAACAACAGTCATCTTTGTGGCTATTGACTTGTAAAACAATGGGCCTTTGTCCTCCCACCACAATATGGAAAGGCCATTTATTACAGACTAAAGGGCACTCTCGCCCATAAAAGTACAGTGATCTGGTTTAGTATTGAAGGTGTATCTCATTGCATTTGCAGCATAATCTGGAAAAACCACAGAGGATGAGTATTCCCTGTCTGGTGGAATGCGTGGTCAACTGCCAGCTCTCAGGATGGACGACATGGACAGAGTGTTCACAATCCTGTGGCCAAGGAGGTATTCAGTTTCTCCTGTTTGTTCCTACTACTAAAAGTAGCTTGATAACTAGCAAAAACCACAGTAATAGCTGAAGCTAACACAAGGCTGACCCAGAGGAGAACAGACTTCTAAACATCACTAAAGGCTGAGCCAAGAAATGACTATCAGTGGCAAGTCACAGAAGACCTGGCTAACCTGTGAGTCAGTATCGTGTCAAAAGATCCTAAACTTCAACAGTTGAAAACAAGTGGCCATGGTCATCTTAGACTATGTGTTATGTCAGTATGCTGGACACCGCGACGAGAGATTTGTTTCTACCCACATACAGAAAGGGCTTGTTTCTGCTTCAAAGAGTTAATCAATCACATAGGCTGACAGAGACCATGGAATGATAGCAGCACCATTTCCCTGGATGGTGACATCCTTGGCATGTTCTTATGAGCCATGTTGGAATTCTTTTTGTATTCTTTCTAATATATTCTGTGAGAGAAAATATAGTCATTGTTCCCAGCTCAGGGCAAGATGATTAGGACAGGAAATGTAGTTTCGGATGGCCAACTGCTTTTCAGTAAGTTTCCCACTCTGGTGTAGGTGAACGTGAGTCTTGGTGAGTAGATAGCTATCAATCACACTGAGAAGTCTCTGAAGTTTGGTGTTTAAGTATACACAGTGGTAGGGGGTCTGGATGCCCGATGATTCTAGGAAGCTAGGCAAATAGAGAAATATGGCATGTGGCCAAAAGGCTAGAGCAAGAGTCTTAATTTATCTATGGGTGAAATGGCCATGAAAGAAAAGAATACAATGAGCATAGAATAAACTAGAGTCTTGAAGGGTTACAGTATATCTGCAAATGAATGTCAGAAACTTGGAGTAGAAACCTAGGAATAAATCTTGGCATTATGGTTAGTCACCAAGCAAAGGAGGAGAAAGAAGGACCTTTGAGTTGGAGTAATCATGGGATAGTGTAGAAGACATTAAGATCTGGATCCCATTTGCTCACCAGCAATACTCAGAAGCCATTTTCTAGAAGTCCTGAGACTGAACTATGGTGTGAGCTTCCTTCTGAGCTGTACAAATAGGGATATTGGGGTTCTTCACTGTTAATCTTAGTCTGGGCTCTATGGGGAGCTAGGCAGAAGTCAGCATGCAGCAGGAGCTCATCAGAGAACACAGCTGTAAGATACCAGAGAGAGGAAAGATGAAAACAGCAGCCACTGCGTGCGCTGGGAAAATGTAGCTAAGGGCAATGGCTGTTTCACAAAGAACATCACTCACAACGAAATGATGGGAATCTCAGATTCCAATAATAATAATAATAATAATAATAATAATAATAATAATAATAATAGCTAGCATACTGTAATCTTCTGCACAAATGTAAACAAAAGCCCCAGGAAACCAAATGTTATGTCTTAGGACCAGGAGCTAGTGATTGTTCTACACAGTTCCTAAAACACTCCTGAGAGGCAGCTTCCATGAGAAATCCCTTCAAAGTCAGCACAATCCAAGTTCAAATTTCAGTCAGCTATTCAGGCATTTGATTTTGCTGAGGTTTGTCAGCAGCTTTGATCTATCACATATGTGTCTTGCTGAAGTTTGTCACCATGTCCCCGACGCGAAGACTGAAACCTCTAACACCATGAAGCATAATACGCCTCTTCTCTTTATAAACTGGTCAAGCTCAGGTATTTCTTATAGTATTGGTACGCTAAACCACAAACTAGCTTTGTTTACAGCTTGCCGTGAGGTTTGGGAAGTCACATAAGTGTCTTAGGGTTAATATTGCTGCAGTGAAACATGATGACCAAAACAAGTTGAGCAGGAGAGGGTTTACTAGGGCTACACTTCCACACCATAGTCCATCACTGAAGGAAATCAGGACAGGAACTCAAACAGGATAGGGCAGAGAGTAGGAACATGGAGGCAGAAGCTGATGCAGAGACTGTGGAAGGATGCTGCTTATTGGCTTGCTCCCCATAGCTCACTCAGTCTGTTTTCTTATGGAATCTAGGACCACCAACCCAGAAAGGGCACCACCCACAATAAGCTGGGTCCTCTCTCATAATCACTAATTAAGAAAATGCCTTACAAGCTTATATGGACACATTTTCTTAATTGAGGTTCCCTCCTCTCAGATGACTTTAGCTTGTGTAAAACCAATGTAAAACTATCCAGCACACAGTATAGCAGCTGTATTATTGGAGTATTCACTTTATGTTAATTTCTACCTCCTTGTGCATCAGTGTTGCTGGAGATTACACGGCCCCTGGGATATTTTTTAAAATTCTCCGATAGTTTCAATCATCTTCATTCCAACTTCTATAACTCATCCTTTTACTTTACTCAATATTCTTGTAAACTTTATTTTTGCTTTTTGTTAATCATGTAGATATTTGTGTCTTTGTGGTTGTGCAAGAGTGCATGTCCCACCAAGGCCAGAAGAGGGCATCAGATCTCCCTCAGCTGAAGTCACAGGTTGTTGTAAGCCTCTGGACCTGGGTGCTGGAAACAATCTCAGGTTCTCTGCAAGAGTAGTATGTTCTCTTAACCACTGAGCCACCTCTCCAGCCGTAACTCAACATACTTTAATATTAAACAAAGTGATATTTTAGAGTGAAACTGTCATTAAGTGTTTTCTTACTGACTTCTAGTCGCTCACACATTCATTTATCTTTTAAACAAATATTAATGTACTTGATGCAGGCCATGTCTTGAGGGTGCCACAGTGGAAACACAGTGGCAATTTCCCTGATTCCACCCAGCTTACAGTCTGGAAGAAAGCTGACAGTAAACAAACAGGCAGGGGACAGGACATGCTGATGAAGATGCAAAAACCCGACAGGGTTGTTGGCATTTTGATGCCTAACGCCCCAACCATCTCTCTTCAGCCCAGAGCTAATGCATCTCAGCCAGAGGCATCGCAGTCTCACCAAGTGTCATAATGGGATGTTCTGTTCCGGAGCAGTAAAGGGTAGCATGCAGAAGCAGTTAAAGGACGGACGGCCCTTTCTTGTAAGGATGGCCGGTAAGGGAGAGAACTGACTCATACAGACTCCTCCATTGCCTTCCCTGCCCTGCTGCCTCCCTCTGCTCCAGCATAGGGCTGTTTCCTCCACTCTCCAAGTCAGATCATGCTTGGCACGTTCCCTTACACAGAGCATCTGCTTCCTGATTATATGTCCATCTTTCCCCAGAGGCTGTCACTCTTGTTTTGATTATTCATACGCCAGTCTCCTCTGTCTCAATGCAGCATGCTACATGGGTTGCTGGAAGAATTTCAGTTGTCATTTGTCCTTCCCCAGGGCACTCTAGGCCCTAAGAAGTAAATGGAAAGGGGACAAGGGTTTGCAGCGTGGATCTTGAGCCTAAAGGCAGCCAGCCCCTACCTCTGGCTATTTTCCTTTCTCTCTGCCTAAGCAATGAAGTTCTTTGTTCTCCACACCCAAGAATGTGACTAACAGGTGGAGACAGAAAATGCATTTCTTGTTATTTTTTCCTGAAAAGCCTAATTGTGCCCCTGAGAAATAACAACTCCTCATGCCAATCCAACACTTCGCCATTACACGTAAAACCCCAAAGCAAATGCTTCGTGTTAAAATGTCACTACATTTTGATAGAAAATTACAAGGATCTGTCAGAAGAGAATGGAGATGGCAACACTGAGAAGTTGGAATTTCGCCAACGTTGAATAGCAAAGGTGTGCTTTAAAACTAGTGATACCATCATACAGATGTTTAACATTTAATCTCTCAAGCATTTTTGACAGTCTTTTGTGTTAAAGACTTTAAGTTACACCCTAAAGACAGATATACAAAGATGAGTATACTTCCATTTATATACTTGAACCTGGCCTCAATTTGATAGATAAATAAATGAATATATAACACAGCATACAGGGGAACTGTATATGTGATCACTGGCTTCCTAAGCACCTTGAATGGTGGTTACAATCAAACCCCATCAGCTCCAACTTCCCTACCATTGCAGCCTTTCTGCTGCAACCTTGGGGCATCATTCCTCCTTGTTTCCAAACTGTGAAAATTCTGCATTTAAGTCACGCCTTCATCTTCAAATGCCCCAGCCTGGAAACAGTAAACAAGCAGTACCCATCAAATGCAGGCAGGCATGGCAAAAACTTATTCTTGGAGCTGGAAAGGTTACAAGCTATCATTGGGAAACATCTGCAGACACGCTTGTCTCTGCTAAGCAGCATGCCAGCATCTGCCTTCTGTGTGAGCCAGTCTTTTGTCCTGCTGATTGTGGCCAGGGGACAGAGAGGTAAGAGGAGATAAAGTGTACATAGTCACATTAAAGAGAGCGAGGGAGGTACCTGAGAGGCCGCCTTCAGCACCTGCAGCTCTGGGCTGACTGCTGTATCAGACACAGAGGTTCACACAATTACTTCTGTTTATGAATTCACCAAGTTGTTGGCCCGGTGAGCCATGCTTCACCATCAAACTCACAGACTGTCATTGATCTGAGGGATATTTTTGAAATGAGTTCTGACGTTGTCTGACAAGCTCGTGAGCTGCCTCTTTAGCGCACACCTGGAGCTTGTCATACAGTTTTTAATTGTGTTCAAGATTTCAAGGTCAGAACTATTTAAATCCAATTTCTTTCAGGGTAGACAGAGGCTGAGAATCAGCCTCACTGAGGAATCTTTTTAGATAGCTCTCCAAGATCAAAGCTAGTAATAGAAGAGCTTAATATTTGGATTAGTCATGTTCTTTGTCTATTGAGTTTTCATCAGCTCAGTGGAATGTAGAACTCCCTATATTTAGCATATCATGAATTATTCATAATTATCACTTAACCAGTAAGACTCTAAAAATGTTAATTTCAGACTATGATTTTTTTTACTATTTTATAGTTTTTCATTCAGTGTATATGAATTGATATTATTTTTATACTATACAATCCAGCCTGCTTTTTGTATTTCCCAGATGGCATGTAATTTTTCCCATCTATTCTAGACCATAATGAAAAAAAAAACTAATTTTGTATGAGCTCCAAAGCATGAGAAATTTCTTGTTATTATTATTGTTTTAAGGTTTCAAGATGTCAAGGCAAATCAGTTACCTTTACTTTGGTATCTTTATAAAAGTTGGCTGGTGTGGAATTCTTGAATAGGCACAAGTAGTTGCAACAATTCAAACTCATTTTCTCTATGGAATAATTGGTCCTTGGGACAAGAGGTCAGGAAGCTACCTGGTAAAATGGAAACAACTGGACACAAAGACACAGAATCTTGACTTCAGAGTCTGCTTTTCAAAGGCAAATTTTAGAGCCTTGAAATGCTAACATGTCTTTTGTGGGGCTCATGCTATTTTATTCTCTAAGATGAAGAAATATCAGAGTAGCATTTCTTTTTAAAATATCTATGGTCCAGAACACAGTTGTCAATTCCAGACATGTCATTGTAACTTTTTTCATAATGGTTGCATGATGTATTCTCCTAATTTGCAGCTGGATGATAGGCGGTGTCCCAGCCAGCACAGAGACACACCGAGTCAGTTGCAGAGGCTGCATTGGACCCCGGGTGCAGGTGGCTCCAAGGCCCCTTAGTTCTGCTAGGAGCCTGTTGCATTTAATATTCTGTACTTACTTACCTCCAGTGCACATGATCCTGGTTTGATGCTACACCACTTTATGAAAATTATTGTAATCCACGTATATATTCCAGATAAGCAGAGGAATTCTATCTTAGCTTGGAACACAGGCACATTAGTGCTTTAAGAAATAGAAAGAGGGGTGACTATAATCAAAACGCATTATATAAAATCCTCAAAGAATTAATATTTTTTTCTAAAAAAAAAAGAAAGTAAGAAATTGCTCTGACTGTAGTCTCATGGATGATATGTAATGTCTCATCTATCTTCTAGGATGATAGCTATTAATATTATAGACAGGAAATTAATGATGTTCTTTTCAGAAAAGAATGAACAGAGTAACTTCAAGACTGCTAAAATCTTTGTGACCTTTTCACCTTGGATCATATGGACTGTCTTCATTTCAGTACTTGCACTGTTTCTATGCATTACAGAGCCATGTGAGTTTAATTGGTGTTTAACAGAATTTCTGTGATGACTGAGAACTGAAGAGTGGATAAGAAGTTAAAATGCATACACACAGTCTACTATTGAAAGCCTAGTGCTCTTACAAAGAAGCAGAATGGAATGGTATTTTTTATTACGTTAATTTATTACTTCAAGTTACATCAACCTCACAGCCCCCTCCCTCCACCTCGCTTGCTCCCACCCCCCCCTTTTCTACCCCCCTCCCACCTATGCTACTCCTCCAGTGTGGAGTGCACCCACATCTCAACACTCCTCAGTTCATCAGTCATATGAGAGCTAAGAGCTTCCGCTTGCACTGGGGGCCTACATGGTAGCTGCACTAGGGCAAAGTGTACAACTAACAGCTAACAAAGACCATGTTCCTGTTCCTTTCAGTCTATTGGTTGTAGGATAGTTAACCTTTACTACATGGCTAAAATCCAGTTATAAGTGAATAGATGCCATGTGCATCTTTCTGGGTCTGGGTTAGCTCACTCAGGATGAGCTTCTCTAGTTCCATCCATTTGGCTGCGAATTGCATGATTTCCTTCTTTCTGATAGCTGAGTAGTATTTCATTCTGTAAATGTACCACAGTGTTTTTATCCATTCTTTGGTTTAGGGACAGCTAGGGTGTTTCTAGTTTCTATCTATTAAAAATAAAGCTGCTAGGAATATTGTTGAGGCAAGGTCCTTGTAGTTTGGTGAGGGATCTTCTGGATGTATGCCCAGGAGTTGTATGGCTGGGTCTTGAGGTAGAGCTATTCCATGTTTTCTAAGATGTCACCAGACTGACTTCTATAGTGGTTGTACAAATTTGCACTCCCATCAACAATGGAGGAGTTTTCCCCTTTCTCTACAACCTCACAAGCATGTGCTGTCCTTTGAGTTTTTTATCTTAACCATTCTGAAAGGTGTGAGATGGAATCTCAGAATCCTCTTAAGTTGTATTTCTCTGATGATTAAGGATGTTGAGCATTTCAAGTGGCTCTCAACCAGTAGATATTCCTTTTTTGTGATTTCTTGGTTTCACTCTGAAACTTTTTTTTTTTTTTTTTACTGGATTATTTGGTTTCTTGGTATTTAACTACTTGAATTCTTTATAAATTTTGGATATTAGCCCCCTGTCAGATGTGGGGCTGGTAAAGATCTTTCTCCAATCTGTAGGTTGTCATTTTGTTCTAATGACAGTGTCCTTTGCCTTACAAAAGCTTATCAGTTTCATGAGATCCCATTTATTGATTGTTGATCTTAGATCCTGAGCTACTGGTGTTCTGTTCAGGAAGTTGTCTCCTGTGCCAATGAGTTCGAGGTCTTTCCAAACTTTCTCTTCTATTAGATTTAGTGTGTTGGACTTTATGTTAAGGTCTTTGATCCACTTGGATTTAAGTTTTGTGCAAGGTGATAAGTATGGGTCTATTTACATTCTTTTACAGGTTGACATCCAGTTAGACCAGCACCATTTGTCGAAGATGCTGTCCTTTTTCCATTGTGTGGTTTTGGCTTCTTTGTCAAAAGCTAAGTGACCATAAGTGTGTGGGTTTATTTCTGGATCTTCTATTCAATTCTATTGATCCACTGGTCTGTTTCTATACCAATACCATGCTGTTTTTATTAATATTGCTCTGTAGTATAGCTTGAAATCTGGGATGGTAATACCTCCAGATTTTTTTTTTTGGGGTACAGGATTGATTTAGCTATTCTGGGTTTTTTGTCATTGCATATGAAGTTGAAAACTGTTCTTTCAAGGTCTGTAGAGAATTGTGTTAGTATTTTGATAGGAATTGCAATGAATCTGTATATTGCTTTTGGTAGGGTAGCATTTTTATTATGTTGATCCTACCTATCCAAGAGCATGGGAGATATTTCCATCTTCTGATGGCTTCTTCAGTTTCTTTCTTCAAGGACTTGAAGTTCTTGTCATACAGGTTTTTTACTTGCTTGGTTAGAGTTACCCCCAGCTATTTTATATTGTTTGTGGCTATTGTGAAGGGTGTTGTTTCCCTAATTTCTTTTTCAGCCCATTTATCTTTTGTATAAAGAAGGGCTTCTGATTTTTTTTTAATTAATTTTGTATCCAGCCACCTTGATGAAGGTGTTTATCAGCTGTAAGAGTTCTCTGGTGGAATTTTTGGGGTCGCTTATGTATACTATCATATCATCTGCAAATAGGGATAATTTGAGTTCTTCGTTTCCAATTTGTATCCCCTTGATGTCCTTTAGTTTTCTTATTGCTCTAGCTAGAACTTCAAGTGCTATGTTGAAGAGATATGGCGAAAGTGGGCATCCTTGTCTTGTCCCTGAGTTTAGAGGAAATGCTTTAAGTTTCTCTCCGTTTAATTTGATGTTGGCTACTGGCTTGCTGTATATCGCCTTTATTATTTCTAGGTATGGTCCTTGTATGCCAGCTTTTTCTAGGACTTTTAGCATGAAGGGGTGTTGGATTTTGTCAAATGCTTTTTCAGCATCTAGCAAGATGATCACATGTTTTTTTTTTTTTTTCCTTTCAGTTAGTTTATATGGTAGATTACATTAATGGATTTTTGCATGTTGAACCACCCCTGCATTCCTGGGATGAAGCCTCCTTGATCATGGTGTATGATACTTTTGATATGTTTTTGGATTTGATTTGGTAGTATTTTATTGAGTATTTTTGCATCTATGTTCATGAGGAAAATTGGTCTAAAATTCTCTTTCTTTGTTGGGTCTTTGTGTGGTTTAGTTATCAGGATGACTGTGGCCTCATAGAATGAGTTTGGCAGTGTTTCTTCTGATTCTATTTTGTGGAAGAGTTTGAAAAGTATTGATATTAGCTCTTCTTTGAAGGTCTGGTAGAATTCTGTTGTGAAACCATCTGGCCCTGGGCTTTTTTTGGTTGGGAGACTTTTAATGACTGCTTCTATTTCCTTAGGGGTTATAGGACTGTTTAATTTGTTAACCTGATCTTGACTTAACTTTGGTAGGTGGAATCTATCAAGAAAATTGTCCATTTCACTTAGAATCTCAAATTTTGTGGAGTATAGGTTTTTGAAGTAAGACATAAAGATTGTCTGGATATCCTTGATGTCTGCTGTTATTTCTCCCTTTTCATTTCTGATTTTGTTGATTTGAACATTTTCCCCCTGCCTTCTAGTTAGTTTGGCTAAGGTTTTGTCTAGTTTGTTGCTTTTCTCAAAGAACCAACTCTTGGTTTCGTCAATTCTTTCTATTGTTCTTTTTGTTTCTAAATTGTCTATTTCAGCCCTAAGTTTGTTGATTTCCTGCTGTCTGAGTTTGATGATTTCCTGCCCTCTGTTCCTCTTGGGAGTGTTTGCTTCTTTTTTTTCTAGCACTTCCAGTTGTACTGTTAAGTTGCTAAAATGAGCTGTCACCATTTTCTTTTTGAAGGAACTTAGTGCTATGAACTTTCCTCATAGCATTGCTTTCATTGTAGGTATGTTGTTCCTTCATTTTCATTAGATTTTAGGAAGTCTTTGATTTCAGTCTTTATTTGTTCCCTGACCCAGTAGTCACTGAGTAGAAAGTTGTTCAGTTTCCATGAATGTATAGGCTTTTTGTTACTTCTCTTGTTGTTGAAGTCCAGCTTTAATTCATGGTGTTCTGTTAAGATACAAGAGGTTATTTCAATTTTCTTGTCTCTGCTGCGACTTTCTTTGTGTCCTACTGTATGGTAAATTTTGGAGACGGTTCCATGAGGTGCAGAAAAGAAGGTATATTCTTTTGTGTTTGGGTGAAACGTTCTGTAGATATCTGTAAGATCCATTTGGTTCATGACCTCTGTTAGTCTCATTATTTCTCTCTGTCTCAATGACCTGTCCATTAGTGTAAGTGGGGCATTGAAGTCTCCCACTATTAATGTGTGGGGATTGATGTGTGGTTTAAGCTTTAGAAGAGCTTCTTTTACAAATGTGGATGCCCTTGTACTTGGGGCATAAATATTCAGTATTGAGATGTCATTTTGAATTTTTCCTTTGAGGAGTATGTAGGGTCCTTCCCTATTTTTTTTATTAATTTCAGTTGAAAGTCTATTTTATTGGCTATTAGGATGGCTACTCCTGCTTGCTTCCTGAGACTATTTGATTGGAAAACCTTTTCCCAGCCCTTTACTCTGAGGTAAAAATCTCTCTTCCTTAGTGAGGTGCATTTCTTGTATGCACTAAAATGATGGCTCTTGTTTACAGATCCCTTTTGTAAGCCCATATTTTTATTAGGGGAGTTGAGTCCATTGACACTGAGAGATATTAATGACCATAAGTTGCTATTTCCTGTTATTTTGTTGTAGGTGGTGGTTAGTGTTTGTGTGTTACTTTTCGTTTAGCTGCAGTGTTTTTTTCCCTGTGTTTTCTTGGGTATAGTTGTCTTCTCTGGGGTGGAATTTCCTTTAGGATCTTCTGTAGTGCTGGATTTGTGGATAGATGTTGTTTAAATTTGGTTTTGTCATGTAATTTCTGGTTTTCTCCAGCTATGGTGATAGAAAGTTTTGCTGGGTATAATAGACTGGGCTGGCACCTGTAGTCTCTTAGGGCATGTAGGATGTCTGCCCAGGCCCTTCTGGCTTTTGAAGGAAGTTTCTGAGGAGAAGTCAGTTGTAATTCTGATGGGTCTGCCATTATACATTACTTGACTTTTTTCTCTTACAGCTTTTAATATTGTTTCTGTTTCCTGTACCTTTGGAGTTTCAATTATTATGTGACAGGAGGAATTTCTTATCTGGTCTAGTATATTTGTTGTTCTGTGTGCCTCTTGGAATTTTACCAGTATTTCTTTTTTTTTTTTAGGTTTGGGAAATTTTCTTCTATGGGGACTTTGTTGAAAATGTTTCCTGTACCTTGGAGTTAGGAGTCTTCTGACTTTATGCCTATAATTCTTAGGTTTTATCTTTTCATTGAGTTCTTGGTTTCTTGGATGTTATAGTTGAGGACTTTCTTAGATTTTTCATTTTCTTTAGTTGTTGTACTGATTTCTTCAATCAAGTCTTCCATGCCTGAGATTCTGTCTTCCATCTCTTGTATCCTATTTGTGATACTCATATCTTTAGTGCCTATTCTCTTTCCTTGGTTTTCCACCTCCAGGATTGTCTCTTCCTGTGTTTTCTTTATTGCTTCCATTTTCAATTTCAGGTCTTGAACTGTTTTATACATTTCTTATTCCAATTATATTGTCTTTGCCTGAAATTCTTTCATAGCCTTGTCTCTCTCACTCTTGTTTAACTGAATTAGCCTGGAGGCCTTTAATGTAATTCTCCATTTCTTTCATCTGAAATGCAATTTCTTTACATTCTTTCAGGGATTTATTTTCTTCTCTTAAGGCCTCTACCATTTTCAGAAGTAAAGATTTGTCATCATTTTCTTGTGTTTCAGCTGTGGTCAGAGCTTGCTGTATTAGTGTAGCTGAATTTTGTTGGAGTCATGTTTCCCTGACTTTTGTTGGTTTTGTTCTTTCATTGACCTTTAGCCATCTGGTTGTCCTTAACTGATTGTTCCTAGTGTCTTCTGGACCTGATACCAAGGAAGGAGCTGTAGTGTAGAGGTCGTATAATCTTGTTAGTCTGTAGCTCTCCACAAGCTGGGTGGGGCCTTGTGTTGGGTGTTGGTTCTCAGTGGGCTTCCCAAAATTCATCCTTTTCAGTTATGTTCCAACTGGGTACTCAGGTCAGGGATTAGGGTAGGATGTATTATTACAGCCTGCAGGTTCCTGAAATCAAGGCAGTCTTCCTAGTCTGGTCAGTGTGGAGGGGTGTCAAAGGACCATGGACTGTAGGCTAGAGCTGCAGATCCCCAGCAGCTTGTATGTCAGGTCCAAGGGTCATGTCTGTGGCTGTGATTCTCCTAGATGGCTCCTCTTAGGTGATCCCTGGAGCATCCTTGTGCCTCTCAGTCAGAAGCACTGAGCCCTTGTAGTCTGTGTCATTCAGGCAGTGTGCAAAGGCCAAGAACACACTGTTCCAGGGCTGGAACTGTAGTTGCTGAATACTGGGTACCCAGTCAAGGAGGGGAAAGATGCACTGGCAAGGAGGTCCGATATGAATACCCCAACCCATCCACAGGGCTTGACCTCAGTAGAGCTATGCTGCCTTTTAACTCAACCACTGGCTTTTCAGCCCGATCTGATCTTACCATACCTGTGGCTCTTCTGGTCCACTTTTGGGTGCTGGAGTGATCATGTGGAAGCTGGGGGACTCAGGAAGCCGAGAGAAACTCTGTCTGGAGGTTGGAGATGCCTGATCAGGATGTAATGGTATTTAATTGTCTTCCTTTCAAAGACCTCTTCTGATAACCAAAGTCTATCTTGACTAATAAGTGGTCTTGTTACTTCCGCCGTAACTAACCTCTCTCTTAGACAGATAATCCTGGCTGAGACCAAAGCCATCTGGATTCCAACAGCCTCTCAGTCTTCATCTTGCATGAGTTGGGATAAAAGATGTTCTCTAGAATAAAAGATGTCTGGGAACTCAAGGCAATTTTTAGGTGATCCAATGAATTTCTCTAGAGAACAATCCTGTGGGCTACAAATTGAGTGAAAATTCAGTCCCATACCTCTCATCTCTAACAAAGCCCAGCACATGGTCAAGAGCTGTCTTTAAATCACTGTTTAGCACTGTAACTTCTCTGCCTTGTCAGATATTAGCCCTAGTTCTGTATTCACCTCCAGCAATGTCTACCTTTAAAATTAATGTAAAAACTGTGGATGATATTTGTTAATAAAAGCAAGGCATCAATCATATCATAGTATGTGTCCATCTACTTGAAATAGAATTTTTCCTATACAATGAAGCTTTGTACTGTTCATGACAGCCTATTATGTAGAAGTAATGTATTTAAATTATTTACCAGTATTTATATTAAAGTTAATTACTCTGCAGTGCTAATTCTTAACCAGACATTATAAATAAACACACAGACACCTGATGGATTTTAACAAGCCTTAGCCTGGATTGTGCACTCTTAGCCCATCTAAACTAGCTCTTAATTCTATTCCCCAAATATGACCCCATATATACATAGTCATCCCCTTGGACTGTTAATCTCCATGCTATGCTGATGCTCCAGACCATGTGGAATTATCTTCCACCATGCCTCCTCCTTTACCTCCTAGCTCTTCTACCCAAGATCCTCTGTCTCAGAAGCTTTGAATCTTTGCCCCGCCTATCTTTCTCTCTGCTCAGTCATAGGCCTCAGCATTTTATTAAAGCCAATCAGAGACATTGATTAGAGAGCAAGGTAACACAGCATTACTTGATGTACAGCAAGCAGACTTCTGGGAGCAGGCAAATTAACATTTAGAATGCATAACATCACCCCATTACTACTAGTATGAATACATAAAACCCCATAAATGTTTTTTTATAGGAGAAAGGAATGGGCATGCTACTATCAGTTAGTTTTTACTAACGGAAACAATGAAGTGTATGAATTCAGGTGACAAATTCAAAGGAATGCAGAGGACAAGGCTAAACAAAATATCAAACTTTCTCAAAAGACCTAGCAACTGATTTATAGTGCCCAACACCCATGACAAAGGCCAGATAAGATTTACTGGAAAGTACATGCTTTTGGAGTAAAGCAACCCTATGTTCCAGTACTATGCTTCTGCAAAAGTTATGTAATTTTTCTAAGCTTCAATTAATCATATCTTAGATAAGATTAGCAATAGATGCCCCTGAAATGCAGCACCACACTGAGTTCCTGTTGAAGTGATTTGTTTGGTGGGTTAATGGAATGCAGATTGGAGAGTTACTGTGAGGGGAATGAAAACAGAGCAAGAAGAGAAAGAACCTAAAGAGCTGCAGGCATATCATCTTTGTGTCAAGGCAATGGCAGCCATGACCCTGTCTTTCTTGCAATAGTAGAGTGCTTTCTCAGTGATGAGCTGCCTAAGAAAAGGCCTTAACCAAAGAAAAACATGAGTTACAGTTAACAAGGTGAACATGATTGTCTATCTCCTTCTTTCTCATTTGTCTTATCATCTGCTAGTGTTTATTCCTGAGCAATAGCAAATAAGCAAGTGCCAAAAATAAGAATAAATCTGTAGAGGCAGGAAGTAAAAAGTAGAAACACTTTATTTAATATCTACTTTTTTGGTGCCCATCAAAAAAAAAATGTCACCCTGAATTTCATGACACAGTCCCCTATTACAAGTGATAACTGACCAGGTCCTTGGAGATTTCAACTTCTGACTGACCATACCACACCAGTGATTGCAGTATGTGCTTAGATGATTCTGCTCATATTAAAAATAAATAATGCCTAGAATGCCCTCTTGATTCCTAAACAACTCAAAATTTAACTATGAGACTCTAGCTGTCTATTCTTCAACCACCTCAGAGACCTGAGAGGGATAAATATATCTGATTATATAGGAAGTGCAGGGCCTGCAGCTTCCAATACTAAGAAATGACAAACCAGTGACTGCCTGGACAGTTCCCATTTTCTCTCCATACATTCCAGCATCAATCTTCAGCCTTTTGGTCCTGTTTCTCTGACAGACATTTATTGTAGAGCAGGGATTATGAAGGACTTACCTACCCTGCCTTGGCAGAGCTAGGCTGTTGACTTCCCTGCTACCAAGTTTTGTCCTTTTTGGACAGCAGTCTGTCTGCAGTTGAAGCAAGGAGTTTTTTCATGCCAAGAGATAGGCTTGCCACTAATTCAACCATCTCACACTGGAGATTCTTCAATGCTTATCTTCTACTTGGAGTAGAATAGGGAGTGCTGTCAGGAGCTGATATGTCTCGATATCAAAAAAAATCTTAATTTAAGACAACCTCTTTGAATGCCATATTCTGCAGATCTCTTGGGGTTTTTGAAGATGCCCTATCCATCTCTTGTATTTAGATAAGCAAATGTTGCTTGTCTCTTAACAACTTAAGCTGAGTCAGCTATAGACCTTTAAACTCATGGAGATGGTTAGATAGTAGAATGTTAAAGTCAGGGGCCAAATATGTATGAACTGGACATTGGGAAGGTATACTGGGCCATTTAACTCTCATAAATGTGGCATATTTATTTCTGCTGTTTTGTATAGTATTTACTGTTATAAGAGAAGGAACCATTTGTTGGACTGAAAGGGGAAGCTGTTGAGGGGAAGAGGGTGGAAGGATGGGACAGGAAGGGGGAATAGGGAAGGGTTTGTGACTGAGATGTAACTTGAAGAAAAAAAAATAAAGTATTTAATAAAATAAATAAATAAATAATGCCTTATTTGAAAGTGAGTCAGAAGTAGAAATGTTCATAAGCACGTTAGAAGGCCATGTCACTTCATGTTCAGGTCAGGTGGTATATCTCCATGTCTGCACACTCAGTGCCTAGGCATTGATCAGTGTATTCACGTATTCATGTGGGTTGCTCAGAGGTTTCCTATAATTAACTGTTGGAGGATCAGGGACATCTTCCCCAGTGATCTTTTTGTTGTTCTTGGTTTCTATCCATCATCCCTTACCCATGCATATACTACCCTCTGTGTTATATTCTTGAATCATGTCAAAACTGTCTATACTCATCCAAAACAGCTAACTCATCAACTTTGTGCCAGACCCAAGATGAGTTCTTATATGAAGCTGCAGAAAAGGACATAAGGGCCACTGGATCTGGTTGTACAATCAGAGAGGCCAATTGATGTGTTTATTCTCTATTTGTTGGAGTCAAGCTTTTTTTTAACATTTATTTATTTCTTCAAGTTACATCTCAATCATAGTCCCCTCCCTCCTCCCCCTCCAGGTTGGTCCCACCTTCCTACCCTCTTCTCCCTCACCCTCCTATCTGCTTTTATTTTTTTTTTAATTTAAGGTACATATCTTCTCCCCAACAGCTCCCCTTTTAGTTCAATAAAAGACTCTTTTTCTTATAACAATAAATACAATACAAAGCAATAGGAATAATTAGGCCACAGTTTTGAAAAATATAAGTTATAACATACATTCCCCATGTCTAGTCCATATATAATTGGCAACTGATATTAATATTATGTTGTCTATCTATCTCAATCAGTTTAAAGTTCTATACCTAACTCGGTTTACATCCTAACTTGTATTACCAACTTCAAAACATCTTCTTAGACTTTGAACATCCTGTTAATTCCTAAACAACTTAAAAATTAACAGTGAGACTATAACTATCTGGTTTTCAACCACATCAGAGACCTGAGAAGGATAAATATATCTGAATAAACAGAAAGTGCAGAGCAGTCAGCTTCCAAAACTAAGACATGACAGACAACTGGCTGCCTGGACAGTCCCCAATTCCTCTCAATACATTGGAGCATCTATCTTCATCCTTTTGGCCCAGTATCTCTGACAGACATTAATTGGAAAGCAGGAATTATGAAGGACTTCCCTACCCTATCTTGGCAGAGCTAGGCTGTCAACTTACTGCTTCTAAGTTTTATCCTTTTTGGACAGCTTTCTGTCTACAGTTGAAGCAAAGGATTTCTCTTGCCCAGTGAAAAGCTTGCCACTAATGGAGTCATCACCAAATGGAGACTCTTTGATGCTCATCATCTACTTGGAGTAGAATGGGAGGTGCTGTCAGGAACTGACATGTCTCAATATCAAAAAATCTTAAGTTAAGAAAACATCTTTGTTCTCTCTTTGTCTGAGTCAAGTGTTTTAAAAAAAGGAATCATTCTATTCATTTCATTACTGTGTGAAAACTCTTGACAAGTATTTAGTCAACTTTGAGGTCTTTAGGATTTGTTAAAATATTTCTCAAGCACCTTGTCAGTGTAGCCTCATTATGCAGTCTGAGGACTACTGAGTTCAAAGGGAATGTGAACTCCACCAATATATACTTCAAAACTATATGCAAGTAACAGGATTGCTGTTTCTGTTTTCAGCTTAGTTTTCCTAACTAGTATCATATGCCTTATTTTGTACTGGAGGTCTTGCCATGCAATCTTTTCTTCCTTTGTAGTAAATAACTATTGCTAATTTGATAGATTATAAGTGAAGTACCAATGTTGACTCTAATGAGGTCTTGGTATTCCCAGAGGAAGGAAAAGAAACAGTTTAGAGAGATAAACTGCTAACTAACAGCAGATTTGGCTCATCGTATTTTAGGTCCTTCTTAAACTGGAAACTCATTTTGCAGGCAGAGCCTGAACAAAGAAAAATCAACTCCTTCCCTTCATCTCATAGATATCATGCTGTCCATACTCCTCACCAAACCCAGGTTCCACTGCATGTCCAGGGTCTTCCTTTATGCTTATAAACATATATTCTTATATTTATGAGAAACATAAATCCAAGCAAGAGAAGGCAAGAACCTGCCCAAGGAAATTCCTCCTTCTCACTTTGGAAGGCTTGGGTATATATGGAAGCACCATTGCCTGTCACCTAATAAAACAGAAGAAGCCCCCGTCAGAACATAAGGAATGTCACAGGTTATGAATTTCATAATTGTGTACACTCTGTAAGCAACAAGATACAGGAGGCAACAGGAAGTATGATTTGTGAATTCATCACAGACCTGTTTGAAGGCTAGTTCTTAGGTGTGATAGAAAACAATTCCTGAAAACACATATAAAATTAGCATTGCACAAACTGAGCATGTTATATTTAGGAATATATGTGTATATCTATATGCTATATATGCAACAATTGATGAAAAAGAAGACCTGAATTTGAAAGAGACCAAGGAAGGATATATGGATAGGTTTGAAGGGAGGAAAGGGAAGGGAGAAATCTTGTAATTATGTTATAACCTCAAAAATCCAATAATGTAAACATTTTAACAATTGTTTACTATATTTTAGTTACCACATAGGATGTCCAGATAGAGTGTGAGATATATCTAGCTTATCCTCATCATCCGAATGCTCTGCACTCAAGTCTTCTTGATGTGGGTCTCTAGGACCCTACATGTTGCATAAAAGTAGGATGCTCATAAGCTTATAAAACCCATCCTCCTTTCCACAGGCTCTCCCTGTTAACATGCCATTCTACCATTGGTCAGGGAATGTGTCAACCAGTCACTAGCTGCAGGCGGAATGGGATCACATAGCAAAGGTATTATTAAAAGGTGTAGTCTTCACCCTGAAGATTTAAAAGAGTCCAAGGCACGAAAAGTGACTGAACGATCAAAGGCCTCATGATCATGCTACAAATACCAGTCATGGAAAAAATGTACTTTCATAGTGTAATCAGGAACTTATGTAAGAAACCTTCATGGCTGGTTTATTCTTTATCCTGGTGGTGAGCCTACAGTCATAATTATGATCTGTATGGTACTCGACATTGGATAAACTCAGTTACAGATTTCTAAGTTCCAGAAAAAGAATCCCTCTTAAACATTTTAGTACTTATTAAAAATAATTTCATTTCCATTTAAAAGAGACTCACATTTAAATGACATTTTCCCCAACCTGAATTATCCACAGATAATAAGGCCCTTCCATATTCTTACTTTTATTTTACAGAACAGGAAATTCATGCTCAGAGGACTCAAATTACTTTCATACAGTCACATCATTTTCTAGCTGTTAATTTGAAAGAACTGTTTCCAACTATGGATGACTGGTGCCAAGTGTAGTTTCTTTCCCCGGTGCCTCAGCTGTTTTAAAGTGTTCTTCCTCTGTCACCATTTTTAATCTCTGAAGTGATTTTTGAATCCCTCTAATTTGACTATGTCTTCCACATTTTCCCTCCCCCAGCAAAATTCATAATTACAAACCAGGTTGTTCAGTCTTCTGTTGCTTGCCATCTCTAATACTCACTGCTAACAGAAACTGGCTAGGCTGAGGGTCCCACCCAGTCTGAACTGGATCCTGAGAACCCTGGATCACTGTCACAGGAGGATCAAGCCCACATTGTGATGCCATCTGCATTTCATCTTGCTCTATTTTTAATTTGAAAGTTCAGAATTGGTGAGCCTTTAATTGCAGGACTACACTAGCTATTCGATATAATAACAATAGTCTTGGCTTGAAAAGAAAAGATGACATAAATGGAAGATGGGAAGTGCCTGTAGAATCTCCAGATCTGTTCACGCTTTCCTGTCTTTGGTGGAAATTTTTATGTTGAAACTTAAACAACCTTGAATAATAAGGTGTTTTAAATAAATAGTTATTGTATACTTCTTGTTGGTGATGGGAATATTTGAAGATCTTATCTTTGCATCTGGATAGCAAAAGATAAGGTAAGCTCTATGGTTGTGTTCTCCTGATGACTGCCTTAAGGTTCCATTAGTTTAAAAATAACATCATCATTGTATATAATACGTTTACTAATTCTTTTAGTATTTCATCCAATGTGTTTTGTCACTCTCTCCCCTTCATACTCATAATTCGCCACAATCAACCTCCATCTTCTCATCCCTTCCCCCTATTATGTCTCCTGACCCATCTCTACCACATCACCCCCTCCTCCCCATAATGCCTCCCAATCCACTCTCAGTTCCTCAACCTCCTGATTTCATATCCTCTTTATGTTATATTAAAACTCACAATTACAATTTGAGCTTCGTAATATGGGGCTATTACTGGAGCAAGGTTGACCTACCGTAGAACACAATCTTAAAGAAAACTAACTCTTCCTCCCCTATAAGCCATCCAGAGCTCCTCAGTTTGGGTGGGAACTCCAGAGTCCCTTCCCCTCCTGCTAAAATATTGATTAGCATCATTTGTGCAACCACCACTGCTGCTCCAAGTTCACGAAGGTAGAGGACTTATCATGTCCAGAAGATACTGTTTCGTTGCCATCCTCCTTAATCTCTGGATGTTATGATCCCTTTAGTGTCCATGAGCCTTAGGAGAAGGTGTACTATAAATGTCAGATTTGTGGCTGAACACTCCACCAACTTTTATATGATTCCTCAAGTGGAGTGAGCCTGAAATCCAATCAGAAAGTAGTTGTGAACCACCTGTAATATTCATGCCACTATTGCACCCCTGGGAATGTCTTGCCACACAGGTTATTATTGTAGTTCATGGTGTTTACAGTTGAGTAAGACTGTTGATGAATTTTCTCCCTGCTTCCCCCACTACACAGCAGCTTTTGGTAATATGGAAACTAACCAACAAGGAGGAGGAAGCTTCCTGATCAGTACCAATTCAATTTCTCCATGTCCTATAGCCAATGTGCATAGTGTCTTAAGCAATAGGATCTTACCATCAAGTTCTAGCAGACAACTAAGAAGAGTGGCAGTAGTCTCTATTTTGGGGGGAGGAGGTTGTTCTGAGACACACCTGACCAACAACTCATGGGAAGTAACCCCACATCTGGCACTGAGATTTTTATTTGGCAACCTAGGGTTCTGGAAGGAGCATTTCTCCTGTGTATGTTAATTTTAATTAAACATTTTTATAAGGATATAAGTACATTGTGTATACATATGTGTGTGTGATAAAATAGTAGGTTTCCAAATGACTCCTTCAAACATCCTTCATGTTAGTTATTCCCCAACTCCTCATCTCTTGTCCTACTCTCCCATCTCTTTCTTCACCTAACGTTCCCTCCCCATTACTCCCCATTTTCCATTTGTATTGCCTGTAACACCACCAATTTTTCCTTTGCTCTTAGATTCTTCCATTTTCATCAACAACAGAAAGTATCTGCCACTTAAATGAAAGTAAATAAAATTATTCTAAAGCACTGGCCAACACTATCAAGTTGAGAACAAGCCCAGAGTTATTAGCTCATAATAAAAAACATCTTTTTATCATTACATTGTAAATGTAATTACAAAACCAGAAAGCAATGAAACTATGATACATTAAGTAATATGTATTTTTGGCCAATAAAGTAGACAGAAAATGTAAACTTGAGGAGTTATTAATTGAAAATTTATATGAAATCTTGTGCCAAGTATGTTCATAGGCCATAGATAGCATTTTATGAATGATGACTGAATTATAATTTAATTTTAATGGTTCTGGGAAATATTCAAATGCATTTACAGGATCCCAGTGCTTAAGTTGCACAGTGACTCAGAAATCCCATATTATCTCAAACAGATTCCATTGTCAAATGAAAAAAGTTCCTTTGATATCTCCCATAATCTTCTTCTGTAGTTAACTTTCCTAATCTCTTGAAGTTTCAACCCAACAGCATAGTTGAAGCATCCTCGGTACAATTCTTTTCTCCCATGTCTAGTGTTTAACTTTAGGCATATGACAGTGTTTTAGGCTTTATTCTTCTCACCTGTAATATAGACAGATAATAGAAATTTTTCCAGGACTTTTCTATTATATGATTCAGTACATGTAAGTTACTTAGAATATTGTCAAGCACATGGTACCACTTCAATGGGTATTTTGATATTATTACAATACCTTACATTTTAGGTAACAATGTAATATAGATATTTGATTAAAAATACGAAATAAACAACTAACCAGTTAGGAGATTTTCAGTGACACTGTCTTTTTGTGAGAACCCAAGGTCCCACATATGCTAGAAAGGTGTTCTACCACTGAGCTATACCCACACCCTCCATCAATAAGTACTCTTTTTCACTTAGTACTTAATGTACAGAGAGTACAATGCTAGTGACAGGGCTCAATCATTGAAGAACTGAGATTCTCAAGGACTACCGAGTTTTCTTCAACTTTCTTCAAAGAGAGATTTATTTGACCACTAAAACCAGTGGTAATATTCTGATTGACAGCAAGAGGGCTGGTCCTGTGAAATCATGTTACCCTAGGCTTCCAAGTGAATGCTATGAAAACATCATTCTATTTCTCTTTGGATATACGTGTAGGGTGTTTCATGTTTCCTAAAAGAACCCAGAATTTTTCTCTAGAGCTTTCCTTCCTCCCAGCTGCTCTAGCCCCTCGGCTGCTGTCAGGTCCTCAGATTTGGTGCTAAAGTGTGAGATGCCCCTCCCCTCTCCATGCACACTACTCTCTTCTCACAGCACATCTGCTTACAGCTCTTCTGATTCAAGTTCAGCTTTTAAAGAAAATTGTCTCTGATTCATTCTACCATTGGAGAAGGGGGGTGCTTCAGTACATAATCCCATGAAACTCTGATTTTCTTTAATGAGTGTCAAATATACTAACATAATTCACTTTGTAGCAAAGAGATAATATCATATTCACAAATAAGATAAACTGTATCAGAAAATAATTAAACTAAATATGTCTCATACTCATCAGTAAGAGAACCAATAATAAAGGGGCCATGAAAAGAGAAGAAGGGATTCGGCTGGGTAGTCTGGGTCACTCCATTCACATTTCCATTGAGCATATCATGGGAGCGCTTCTGTGATGTGACCAGACACTTCTATTCCCTCAGCCACCCAATTAATTCACCCTTTCATTTCACTGTGGCATGGAGTACTTCTATTTGAATGTATATTTTTAAGCACCATTGGTTCCTCTGCATAAGCCAACTTACAAATTATTTCCCTGTTCTCAGTGAAGGAAGAAATGGATCCACAATCTCTAGGAAAATTGTCTGTGTTGAATTAACAGAAGAAAACCACAAGAACTTCGAGAAGTGACCTTCCTCTGGAATGTGTTAGAGTAACTTGGCTTATGTGGCATTCATACCTCATTAATTCAGACAAAAACATGCAACCTTCTATTTGTGTTTAATATTTGTACCCCTGTTAGAGACAGAAGATATATCTATTTTACCACTATAGCCTTGATCACAATAAAGATGCCTTGATCACAATAAAGATTAACAAATATTTGTTAAGAAAATTGGCATTGTAGCAATTATAAAGTCAACCTGTTTGATATATACAGAATTCAGACCGGAAGTCTGATGTAGAAGATGAGCAGAATTTCAGATCTTTTGAAACATCAATATTAAGGTAGTTTGTGTCTCTAAAAATCTAAATTGAAATGACAGAAACCAGAGAATGAATGGGGCAGGACAGAGTTCACTGTCACATAAGGAAGACATACACAAGCAAGGCCAAAATTCTTCCCTCTATTTTCCAAGCCAAACTTTCACCAATAACTGACACCTCCCTTATTATTTTAGGTCGGATGAGTCGGTCTCGATTTATCATTATGCCGACCCAAGGAGAAGGACGGCGATGCCCCACAGAACTCACCCAGCAGAAACCCTGCCCAGTGACCCCCTGCTATAGCTGGGTTCTTAGCAACTGGTCTGCATGTAAATTAGAGGTAGGTCATGCAATGATGCTTAGAGAATGCTTCTCGGTATCTACAAAGACATTTCTCACCAAATTCAGTGATTGAATAAATTCTGCAGCATCAGGTTCTAGACACGTTATTTTTAACACAATGGGAAACATGGAAAAACGCAGGCATGTAAGTTAGTTTCACACACAGTGACACTGTTAAGACAGTAAGCTGCCATTCATTAGGCACTGGTTATAATAAGCTGGGTCACAAAACTGCCAATCTCTTCAGCATCCTCAAGAATTCTATGGATTTTTTTTCTCTTTGCTTGATGAGAATATCAACAAATTATTTAATTAAGCAAAATCCTGACTCTTTAGAAATGCACAGCTTGCTTTGGGTTGTGTTTCTTAAAAGTTAACTTTCAGCTTTGATAATGCCTCACATATGGGCAGAAGTTGAAAATTGGATGAAAGCTATATTCCAGCATTATTACATGAACCAAGGTTATTACCCTCTCCTCAATAATTACTTTTTCATTGGGCTGAAATATAAATGCCTGGTGACATCATCATATGCCACAGACCCTGAGCTTTTGCTTGATCAGCAAAGGTCTATTACATGTTACAATCTCTGGCTTCTGGATTAACAAAAGCTGCACTGATTTTCTTTATTTCTCTCTTTTGGTAGTTTATCCTTCAGTTCATATTCTCAAGCATATTTTAATTAGGCAGCAATAACTTTGATTACACACAAAGAAATCTACAGAGTATTCTCATAAAGATGTTTAGCGCCCCTGCCAGGATGGCCATGTTGAACATCTTTGTAATCCTGTAGAAATTAAATGCCCATGTATCTTAATAGGTCTCAGAGGAACAAAATTATGTGGGACATTTGTTCAGTATATTGTTTTGTTTTTTGAAGATAAAGTAGTCATGTAAATTGATGAATTCAGAAACAACCTAACAGATCTAAGTAGTTAAGTATTGCTTACTTATCTAAAAATCTCTCTGAAGTCTTTGGTTTTGAAGTGCTATCTGAAAAAGAACAAAACTGTTTCCCTTATAATTATTACAACTTTGAAAGAGTAAATAAGACATTTAAGGAGCCATTATGGGGCAAGGGAGAGGAAAGTTAACAAAAACCGAGGGTAGAGGGTGAGAAACATGGAGAGGCTCAGGGACAGAGAATGGCTACACTCCAAGTCTTACCCAACATGCACTCCTGCCTTTAAACCTTTCTTTTTCCTTCTCAGGTATCATCAGCTTTTTAGTCTGTGATAAAGTCCAGCAATTTGTCTCACAGAATCATGTTGGTCAAATGCCCAATGGAATCTGTTACTGTCATATTGAGCTTCTGACAAAACCACAGGGATAAACATGGGCGGGATCATGGTCTGTGGCGGCACTAGTGTGGGTGCAGGGTGGTGGCTTCCCTGCTGACGTTCTAATTTAGAGGCCCTAGGAATCCATAGGAGCAGGAGTTGGCTTTTGCCTCAGGAAATGGAATAACTGCTTCAAACTCTAGACATGGTGAGTCCTACCCACCAACACGCAATGTCCTCAGGAAGAAACTTAAGGTCTGTAGTTCACTTTTGTGCTGGGGTACCTACCTACGCAAGGGCAGTCGACATTCCTTCCCATGAGTTTGAAGTGGATTTGAAGCTGGCTAAAGACCTTCCAATCACTGGTGGAGACAGATGCAGAGACCCACAGCCAAACATTAAGAGAATCCTGTGGAAGGGGAAGAAGGACTAGAGGAGCCAGAGGGGTCAAGGACACCACAAGAAACCCCACAGAATCAGCAAACTGTGCTCACAGGGGCTCACTGAGACTGAATTGACAACCAGGGAGCCTGCATGGACAAATTATAGCTTTGTGGTTTTTGGGTGTATTTTCTTATCTAGCTTATGAAAGTAGAAAGTAGATTGACTCCTGGATACCCTCCCATCAATTTCAACACCTTCAGAAGCTCCAATACTTTATATAAAATGCTGTAGTATTTGCATATAACCTATATTCTTCATTTACCTGTATACATTAGTATTTCTTCCTTAATTATAGTTGCTAATCATTAGGAAGTAAGTGGTATTCAAACATTTGTTATATTATATGCCATAAGGAATAATGACAAGGAAAAAAAAAACCTATGCATGTTCAGTCTGAAAGTTTGGCTTTTTTTTTTTTTTTTTTTTTTTTTTACAAAATTTTAATCTTGAATTGGTCAATTCTGAAATTGGAGAATATTGATCCTTGCAGATATTTTTTAGATAACTCATATGAAATACTTAGCACAGTTCTTAACATAAATTAAGAGCTCAGTGAATTGTATGTGCTACCATAAATTTGATAGAAACAATGATTATGTTTATTAGTGTCATGTGCCTGTTCACATCTGGTAGTGGTGAAAATCCAACGCATAAAAAACCCACTAATGATGGAGGCAGTGATGGTGAGTGAGGGACAGGGAGGGTTAGTGATATTGAGTGAGGGTGAGTGAGGGTAACTGAGGGTCAGTGAGGGTCAGTGATGTTGAGTGAAGGTGAGTGAGAGTCAGTGAGGGTCAGTGATGTTGAGTGAGGGCCAGTGAGGGTCAGTGAGAGTCAGTGAGGGTCAGTGATGTTGAGTGAGGG
>CAJQZJ010033263.1:1872163-1912498 GCA_907164525.1 Lophiomys imhausi | reverse complement strand
TCAGTGAGGGTCAGTGATGTTGAGTGAGGGTCAGTGAGGGTCAGTGATATTGAGTGAGGGTCAGTGATGTTGAGTGAGGGTGAGTGAAGATCAGTGAGGGTGAGTGAGGGTCAGTGAGGGTCAGTGAGGGTGAGTGAGGATATGTGAGGGAGTGCTCCCTGTTTGCTGCCTCACTCTAAGAAGCTGCCTTCTGCCTTGAGACCTTCGAGTATAATTCTGCACACTGGAGTGCTTGATTCATAAATTGTTACTCCGATGCTGATTTCTCTTCGTATGATATCTGTTTTTAAAGGTATGAGAGATTAAGGTTGAATATGGGCTGATCCCAGGATACACAGAAGGAGCCTATCACTGTTTGTCTTGGTTTTTAAGATGATCCCCAGTACAGGCCCAATTTCTGCACTGCTGCACAAGCTGCCTGATGTGATGTCAAAAGAAACTCTCAATTCAGCCTGTTAGTTGAAGGTATCAGGACGTTCAAAGCCCACATCTACTGAAGTACCTTTAGACTTGTCCCCAAGTACACAAAGTCCTAATATTCATTTACAAAAATGCACCTAGAAGATTCAACAAAGCCATCACCAGGATATTCAGTTGTGAAGGAGTACTCCCCACCAAAAAGGAAATTTAATTTATTCTTGTTATTTTCCATTTTGGGCAGCAATTTTTTTTATTAGAGGATTTGTTTTGAATTTATGCTATGGGATGATTTTAAACATCTTCTCTCCAAAACTGCATTTAGGCCTAAATTTATGGTACTTCTCATAACTAAGTGGTGTCATAGAAGTTATCCAACCAGTGATACCAGTGATAAGATCTTGACAGATCTAGTATGGGAATCTCACTCTGCTATGATGTGTGTGGGATCTTCATAACTCTTACATTGAAGACAGGCCTCTAATATAACAGAAGAGTGATATCAGTAGGAGCAGGTTGGAAGGTTCTATCCTTGTGACAAAAGACCCAAGGGGACTGCCCTTTTGCCACCAAAGACGTGCAGAAGTCCCATCTATAAGGAACCCACACACTGGCACCTTAATCTTGAACATCTCAGACTTCCATGAGGAGTGAATATCCATCATTTATAAATTACTCAGTTTAAGGTATTTTGTTATACTAGTAGAACAGACTGGTAGACTCTCCTAAATCAACCAACTGTAATATGTAGAAAAAATGGCTAATTAAGTTATTCAACCTGTATTTAAATTATTGTTAATTGGTTCAGTGGCTAATCCTTAACCATCCATTATAAATGAGCACACAGAGACACAGGATGGATTTTAACAAGCCTAGGCCTGAGTTGTGCAATCCTAGCCCATCTAAGCTAGCTCATAATTCTATTACCCAAATATGACCCCATATATACATAAGTTCCCTGCACTGCCATTCTCCATGATATGCTGATGTTCCTGGACATGTGGAATGAAGTTCTTTTTTCTAACCCATGATGTGTTTCCTCCTTCCTGCTGTTCCTGGCTGGAATGCATTAATCTTCTGTCTAAAGCGCAGGCTTCCTGTTCTAATCCCAGGAAGTTCCACCTTTCTCTGCCTGTGCCCAATCTCAGGCCTCAGCATTTTATTTAACCAATCAGAATCATTGTAAGTAACAGACAGCAAGCAGGACCAATTAATTAACATATAGAATACTTAACACTACCCTATCAGTAATAGATACTAAGTTTTTTTTTCTAATAAAGTGTGTGGTGTTCCCAATTTATGTGCTGCCTCAGATTCTGTATGCTTTAAACTGCTACAATTTCAATGCTCCCAAATTGAACCTTTCACCTTTTTTTTTTTGCCAATTGACCTCTTTTCAATTGTGCCATTTTATATGAATGATAAATACATTTCAAGATCCCCAGAGGATGTATGAAATCAGAAAATATTGACCCCCAACATTTAGTATAATTTTCCTATACATTAATACTAGAAATAAAGTTTATTTCTAAGTTGGACACACTGAGAGAAGAGTAACCTATAATTAATTAGAACAATTACTACAATATGCACTCAAAAGATTGTATTAGTTCCTTCTGCTTTAGAACCATTATTAAATAAATAAAGCCTACTGGAACACAGGCATTGTTATATCACAGCATTTGATCTGATCGACCAGGACAATTGCCATGTGACTGAGAGGTGGACAGTGTGAAGGGTCTGAACCTATTCATAAGCAGGTGACGCACAACCTTCGTAGGACAGAATTGGATAGAAACATTCCGTCTTATCCTTCAGAATGACATAATTTAAACACCTACGTTGTTTGTATCTGGAACTTCCTGTGTGTTGCCTTTTGGATAACAGCTAACTATACCTAACTGATCCTTCACTGCTGGATGTCCCTAGTCTTGACTTGCCTTGTGTGGACAGCTCCCAAGCCAGTGGCCTGTGCCATCTTTCCTCTCTATCAGCCACTCATGAGCTCCCTTAATGCCCAGAAGGTTGTACCATCATACCTGGGCAGCTGGCCCATGATTGAATAGAACACCTACTCCATCCCCAACACCCATATCCTGGCTACTTTAATTGATGCTTTTGTCTTTTTGCACTCCTGCTTCTGCAAGAGCTGCAGCATCTCTAAGGTCCAGGCAGTTCAGTATCCATCCTCTGTTAGACAGGAAGGACCAAGAAAGGAGTGAAACCCAAGTTTCTACTGTGGAGGGTTGTGAGACTGTCATCTAATGAAAAGATATTCTCATTCTCTGTCCTACTTGTTTACAGACAGGCACACAGAGTAGTCACAATAGCAACAGAAAATAGAAAACTGGTTCTCTGCCAGCTTTCAGACTTAATGGACATAAATCCAACTTGGTTATATAGGAAAACTGATACCAGAATGAATGCAGATCACTGAGAATAGGATTCAAAGAGTTGCTGGTACTGTAAATGCCCCCCCAACCCCATCTCTGGTCCTTCATCCTTTATGGGGAGTAGTGATGACACATCTGGAAGACATTGTGAGCAACCAAGACACCTTTTCAGTTGTTTGTGACACTGAATTCAGTGTGTAATGCACTAACCTGGATTTGCTTCCCTTCCTCTTTTTCTTCTGTTCTAATCTGATCCTCCCCATTGGCATTCTGGCTCAGGGCCTCCTTAACATCAAAGCTTCTCCCCAAGCTCTGCTTCCTAAGCATACGTGAGAAAATGTAGCTGTCAGATGAAGTCATCCAAATTTTCAAAGGATTCCCTTCTGAAATATGAACACCTTACCAAAATCCTGGTGAGATATTCATCTCATGAGAGTCCAAAACCTTAGGGGATGAAATTTTCAACCACCAGACAGTTGAGCTCAATAACCACCAAGCCTTTCAATTCTACATCTCTGTTTCTATGAGGCACTGCATGAATTTCCCTCGTTGCCCAGCTTCCTGAGTGACACTACCATGAAGCATCCTGGAAGCACATTACTCAGGACAGAAGCCAAGCTGGGGAAAATCATTTCGAACAGCAACAGAGAAAAATCAGAGTTGTATTTGAATCCCAACCTGATTTGTGTGAGAAGGGACCAAATTCTGCAAAGGAAAAATTAGGAAAATAAAAGAGACATTCATACCCCGGGGCTTTGCATGTTCTTTAGGAGATGATTGTAGATCAGACTCTGTTCTCATATACATGGAGACAAATTATGCAGGTCTTTCTCACATTGGCAAATCTACCCAAGTCCCAAAATGATGGTCTTATTCTGGAGGCATAAATTCTAAAGCATGTATTTGTGTTTCTCCATCACTTTCCTTGTCAACCTCAGAAATTCAGTGATGCTTTGTCATCAACAGTTGAAAGGGGATTCTAAAGGGAAGGGAGTTGCTTTGTGTCCTTAGGTTTTCCTTGGGGACCAAATCTCTGAGATTCTAACTATCTGGCTAATTCTGAGAGCATCCTTTCTTCTCACAGGGTGGGGATTGTGGGGAAGGAGTCCAGGTGCGCAGCTTTTCGTGTGTGGTCCACAATGGCTCAATATCCCACACAGCTGTCCATGTGGAGGATGCTCTGTGTGGAGAAGCACCCTTCCAAGAAGGAATCCTGAAGCAGCTGTGCTCTGTGCCTTGTCCAGGTATGGAAGGAGCAACACCCCCAATGGTGGTCTTGTTTATTTTTATTTACACTGATTTTTTTTCCCTTCAAAAGCTGTATCGTGTCAATAGTGAACTATTTATTTGATTAAATGCATTTGGACTGTGGGTAGAACAACATTTTGAAAGACGCAGAGTAAGAAGAAAAAAAAAATGGTAGTGGCTGTGAAAATGAAAAACTACTCCAGAATCTTATTTCACTAGCGTCACTGAGCAGTGAACGCAGCATCCAGGTAACATGTCGGTCCAGCAATGTCTCCACATCGCCCAGTGTTCAGAATGCCGACCGGATCGTGGGATTGGTGTAAGTGAGACAATGAGCTTGTGAGTTCGCTGTACACACACAGGTTCTCTGTAAGTGTGGAGGTCATTACTAGGCACACCAAATGATTATTTCATTTTGATAGCAGTGCAATTTAGCTTACATTGAATAATTTGAGGTTCCACAATATTTCTCACTATGTGTGTCGTGTGTGTGTGCGTTTACATGTTACACATACACATCTATATTTAAGTGTGCATCATCCACCTGTAAATGTTTATATTTAAGTTATGGGCCATATGTCTACTACATACATTTACACTTATAAATGAATATGCCTATGCATAGTGTACTTAAGTAATCTTTTCCATGATTACTGGGCACATCCATTTTACAGTGTTATGCTGAGCCTTGGAAACTGAGTCATTTCTTTATATCTCCTTTTAAATTTTTGTTCTATTTTTCTTTTATTGAAAATAGCTTTCGTTCATACAATATATTCTGATTTCTGTTTCCTTCCTCTGGCTCCTCCCAGGTCCTCCCCGTGATCCCTCATGCTCCAGTTGTGGCTACTGTGACTTGAAGCAGAGTTATGACAATCTCATTTTTATACCCTTTTGTTAACCTAGATTAAACTATAAATTATTTCAGCAATATTAGCACTTCCAGACTGGGGAAACTGTCAATATTTGGACCTGCCCATGTTTCTACATGTCCACCACATGCCCCTTGTATGTCCCATTCCTGTCACTGATATCTGGCACCTGTTTCTACAATGCTTCTTGCGCTCTGCGCTGTGTGACTTTCCAGGAGACTGCCACATAACCCCCTGGTCGGAGTGGAGCGGCTGTGAGTTAACCTGCATCGACGGAAGAAGCTTTGAGACCACAGGCCGCCAATCTAGGTCAAGGACATTCATACTCCAATCTTTCGAGAATCAAGATAGCTGCCCCCAACAGGTTCTGGAAACACGACCTTGCACAGGTACCAGGACCACTTTTCAGTGCCCTCGCTTGGGTTGATTGGTTCTTATTCTATTGGTAAGAGAGATGCAATATAATCAGTGTTTTCATATTCACTTATAGGTGGCAAATGTTATCACTACACATGGAAAGCAAGTCTTTGGAACAATAATGAACGGACTGTATGGTGCCAGCGTTCAGATGGCCTTAATGTCACAGGTATTCCTTTCTAAGGTTCATGTGGAGCCTTCAAAAAGGTCTCACAGTGTGCTACTGTTGAGGAATTCACTTAAAAATTACAGCAAGGTTGAAGAGCAGGTGGCTTAGATGGGCTATGTGGCAGGTTTTCATTAGTCCTTCACTCCTACTTTTGAAATCAGAAATTCTATGTGAAGATTCATAAAATATATAAGCCAAACAGATGACTCAAAACCCAATAAAATAGTCCTAAAATCATGATCTCAGATAAATCTGAGGACGATGCATGCTAGTTTAAAATGGCGGTCTCTAAAATGTTAAATAATGTGCCTAAATTTCAGTCCTACATACTTTACACTACTCTTCTCTGCAACTGAAATTAGCAGTGTTGATAAACATACAGTTTTTAAATTGAAATGTTTTTTGGATTAATGATGCAAAGAAAAAAATGTAGATGTTGTTGATGCTCATGTTTTTCCACTGCCAGATGATTTGGAGTGTTTTCCTGGTTAGGGCAATTACTTAGTGCTTAAAAATAGTCTGAAGGAAAGATTCCTTATTCTTAAAAGAGGGTACAATTTGATTGTACAAATGGTTTTCTCAATAATTTTAAAGATTTTTTGATGTCTTCTTGCCAAAGCAAATTAAATCGACATTGATTTTTCTTTAGTACTGCAACTGACAAACAGATTCTGCAAGGCTGGGAAAGTATATAACAGGAGAATTGCAGCCTATCCATTTTCCTGTTTACATGCCTTTACATTATTGGTATTAATCCATAGTTTAATCCATACAGTAGTTTATTTTGAGCTACTTTTTTCCATTTGGTAAGGTGTTAGAACTAAGTACTCTAGGCATTCCCAGTCAGGAACCAAAAAAGGCCCCCTACTCTATGGTGTGCAGAGAGCTTGCACGGTGGTGAGGGCTCACTGGCACAGTGGACCTTCTCAGTGCATGATATAAGGGCCACCAGAGAAGTAAGCCTGGGCCATCGGCATCACCTGGTAAATATAACTGGAGCCTAATTTTACTCTTAACGTTTAAAAACCACGTTCTGTAATCTGTGTGAGTTGGAGTAATCTACTTTGGAGACCTCTGGGTCTTTGACCACTGGTGGATTTGAAGAGGGGATGTCCTCTCCCCAGACATGATAGTAGAACAGTCAGGCGCGCCGTGTGGCCTTTGCCACCGAAGTCCACATGACCAGTTTCAACTCCAGGTGCTGCCACCTCTAGACTGCAGTGGTTTTGTGTTTCACTTTGTTTTTACTTTTGGTGTCTGTTACTTGTCCTTTTTTTTTTGAACAGTGACAACTTAGCTGCCTCATTCCCAAGAAATGTCTAAGCCTTGCTTCCGATATAGCCTTGAGCCTGAAGCCTCTTTGCTAGCTGCCACACCATAAAGTGTAATTGGTTGACAATTATTGCACTGCAAAGACTAGTGCCTATAAATTCGACTGACATCATGCGGATACAGTTTACACATTGCCCTCAAGTGCATCAACTTCTCAATCTAATTATCTCAAACTTAATTCATGTCCATTACCACCTTGAGTCGACGGGTGGCAAAGCCAGTGTGGGTTTTAGGCTGTTGATACACATCGCATTCCTTCTGTTTACTCAGATATGTACATAACACCTCCACGTGCTGGGCAGGGATCAGACTGTCCATCCTAGACTTCATGCTTTGGCTTCTATGCACATGTTGAAGGGGTTGGGTCCTATGTGACTCTGTATGTCCGTTATGCCTGAGTCATATAAAAATCCTTGCCACAGTGCTTGCACATGCGGCCCATCGAGCAGCAGTGACATTCTTCTACTTGGCTTTTGGCATCAGCCTAGTACCTAGCTAGGTCACCCAGGAACTGAAGAAATAATGTATACATGGAATGAGTCTCTAAACAGTGGTGTTTGCTTCTCTTGAAATCAAGTAGAGATTTCACCAGTGTTTTTACTGATCTGGGTGCTCCCAGGCTTTGCCATCGATTATAGAGACATGATGAACTCTTGAGGCCAATGAACATGGAAAAAAAAATTATAAACATCTCATTTTAAGTACATCCTGGAGTGGTTAATAAACTAAGGCTTTAGCACATGTCTGGTATATACATTTAAGACATGATAAAATATTAATGGTATTAGCAATAGTAACTATGACCCCAGTATGACGGTGTGTAGCAAACTTTTAAATATGATTGTTACAGATAAACCCGCAAACGACAGTGATATTTTCTTTGTAGGCGGCTGCTCCCCTCAGGCACGCCCAGCTGCTATTCGGCAATGCATTCCAGCTTGCAGAAAACCTTTCTCCTACTGCACACAGGTGAGTCACATGCTGGGCTCCGCTACAGGCATTATAATTTCAATGTTTTATACACATATATGCGCGGCTTGGGGCGGGCACCTCTGCTAAGGCCAGGCAGCAATTTTATGTGCCTACGTCGCCATCTAGAGGCAATTGGAGGGAGAACAACAATTTCCAAGACTGCAGCTTACCAAATCTGCCTTTGAGCTGTCTAATTAACGCTCCTTCTACCAGTAACTGTTTTTAGTGACGCGTGCATTTTGCTTTTAACATTTTATACAACTGAGCTGTTTTTAAATATGTACATATTGTTCGCGTTTTGTAAAAAAATATTTTGTAAAATTTGTTGTACTGCCATGTTTATACAGTGACTAAAGTTGTGGCTTGCTAAAAGTAAGTTAAACATATGGCCATTGCTGAAAAATATACGCTTGTGTATCTGTATTTGTGTCTATATCTCTTTGTCTGTGTATGCATGTGTGTGTGTACATGTGTGTATGTGTGGTGGGTGTGCATGTGTGTTGTGTGCATGTGTGTGTGCATGTGTGTGTGTACATGTGTGTGTGGTGTGTGTGTGTGCATGTGTGTGGTGTGTGTGTGTGTGCGTGTATGTGGTGTGCACTTGAACATGCATGCATATATCTCTGCTTTTTTAATGCAGGATTTTTGTTCTTTCTCCCCATTCCTTCCACATGCTTCTGCTTGGGAACTGGGGTTAAATATGCATTGTATTGTAATTAGTACCTCTTACTAGTTGCAATGCATATGTAATATTTTAAAGCTATGTTGCATATCTTAAAGAGGCACATTTCTTCTTGCTTCCTGGAAGGCAGCACAATGAAACTAACTTAGAAACTCAATCATATTTTATGATTCCTCTAATTCTAGATGGGTTAAATCTTTTTACCACAAGAAAAGCCACAGGTAGGTTTTTAGTAAACAGAGACAAAAACAGAAGAAATAAATTTATTTGGTCAGACAATGTTTGCAAAATCTAAGTTGCCTTTACCCAACATTATGAACATTAGTGTAAATAAAACATAGATAGCTCTTCCCTAAACCCTTGGCACATACAACTAACTAGATACAACGCTTCTCTCAGACTAACAACAGAGATTCCTCTTGTAAAGATGGCTTCAATAATACCACCATCTGATAACTTCCATAAGCTGAAAATACGGGGAGTTGTTATAGCTTCATCCTGCACTGAACTGTGGGCAGTAGTTACAGCATGTGCGTCTCTGGCTGCCATCTGTCCTGTTGTAGAGTGTCAAGGTGCCTTATTCCATGTCAGTGCCTGTTGCTCCTTAAAATCAAATTTAGACAACAAGAGATGATCCTAGAAAGACTAGCTGGTGAGGATTGGCCTAAGTGGCTGTAAGAGGTGGAGATCTGTTCAGAAAATGCCAGAAGGTAAATTATACATAAGCAGCCATATAGGCAGAGTCATAGAGGCTCATAATTGCACGATTATTCCTTTCTCTGATTTCCTAGTGTCTGTAGGTTAGACTAAGAGGAATTCTTTTCTGATTCACTTTCCAAGACAGACAGGAACAGCCTTGTCTATCATTGCTCACCACTGTCAGCTTGTCAAGGACACTCATTACACAAGGAAGTGACCAGAAAAATCTCCAGAAGCAAATGTAAAGGATGCATTGTCATGGTGTCAAGTAGGGAGGTGGTACAGTGTGACACTCGGGTTACTACAAGGAAGAGTAACTAAGAGAAATAGATAGGTGGCATCTTTTCCTTAAATGTGACCTCAGTAAAGTGTCTTTCCTCCATCTGGACCTGCCTCGAGGAGCAGAAAACCAGTCATGATTAGTGAAGCACCAGCCAATGGTACAGAGTGATAAAGGCATCCGGTATCTGGAATTTATTCTTTAGACAGCACTCAGGCATCACTCACTTTAAAGTAAATATGTTCACAAACCTGTGGCTTTTCTTCTCAGTAAGAACAGAAAACTGAAACCTATGGGCCAACATCTGAGACCAGTGAGGGAAAGTTTAAGACAGAATTTGAAGAAAAAAAAATGTCATAAACACCTCTAAAAGAGAAGTAACAGCATATTAATACACTCTATTCTCAAAGAACTTTGATGTCATACTTGGAAAATGTCTAAATTACAAGCACATTAGACAGACCTGCCAAGTTATTTAATGCTGACACTGGGTTGCAGAAAATTGAATTAATATTTGATCTTTATCCCATTAGTAAATTGGGTGCTGAAACCCCCCACATTTCCAAGAATATCAAAGGCAAATCCTAAATGATTTCACTGGTGCTGGAAAACTTCTTTATTCATGTTTCACAAGTCCTGTGTAACCACGAATGTGTTTTCTACTGTAGGGCGGAGTCTGTGGCTGTGAGAAGGGTTACACAGGGATAATGAGATCAAGCGGCTTCCTGGATTACTGCATGAAGGTACCGGGCTCAGAGGACAAAAAAGCTGATGTGAAAACCCTTTCTGGGAAAAACAGACCTGTGAATTCCAAAATACACGATATTTTTAAAGGCTGGTCTCTTCAACCTCTTGATCCAGGTGTGTTTCCGCTGTGAATAAGGGGCACAAATTTTCTTCCAGTGAGCTTTTCCCACGACCACTTATTTCTCTAGCTGTGGAAAGAATGGCGAGAAAGATGTATCAACATTTTTGCCCGTGTTTGTGTGTGCTGTGGTAGCATGTGTATGTCTATGTTTTCCTGTGGTCAGGCACATGTGTTTGTGTGAATGCACAGGTATGTACATGTATGTGTATGGTGGTCCAGGGTTGCCATCAGGTGTTCTCCTTCCTTGCTCTCCAGCTCATCTGTTGAGGCAGTGGCCCTCAGATGAGCCTAGAGTTCATCTGGTCTATCTGGTCAGCTTGCTCTGGGGCTTGCCTGTCTCTGACTTTCACACACTGGGATTACAGTCAGGCCAGCATGCCTGCCTGGCTTGTACGTGAGGGTTGGGTGTCTGAACGCCAGTCCTCACATTTGTATGGTAAGTGCTGCCACCACAGAACAATCTCCCCAAAACACGTTTTAGCCTGGTCAGTTTATAACCTCTTTTAGATTCTGATGGTAAGAGAATAATCTGAAACGGCCCCTCAGCGGACACGGAGGTTGTCAAAATATATTTGGCTGCAGCACATTTTAATCTGAAATTTCTCTCTTAAGAACCCATCCTGCAAGGGGCTTAGATATAGAGATTGAAATGCTAACCCAAAAAAAGAAGAAAGACACTTAGACTAGACCTAGACCCCCCCCATACAAATATAGATGACAGGCAACTTTGTTACCATACAAATCCCTTGGGGGGGGGGCAGTCTCAGTGGTGGACTTTATTACTAGTGGGATACTTTACCTTAGCTCAGCTGCCATGTAGGGACCCAGAGCAAGAGGAAGCTCTTAGCCCTCATGCTGATATGTGGGACCCCCCACACTGGAGGAGAAGGATAGATGGGAGAGGGAGTACAGGGTGGGAGGGTGGGACTGGGAGGGCAAGAGGGAGGGGGCTGAGACCAAGACGCAACTTGAATTAGCAAGTAAAAATTTTAAAAATAATAATAATAACCCACCATGCACATACATATACATAAGAATAGGAATAGTTCCTGTTACATGACTGCTTACTTTAATAAATGAGGAGAGGTGACTAAGATGCCCATAAATGGAATGTCATTAGAAAAAAAATGTGAGGACAAGTTCAGCTGTGTGTGATGCATCTCCTACATACACTGACATGTGGTAAACCTACCATAGTGGACTACGGCTATCACCAACCCACCCACACTGGTTAACAAAAACCAGAGTGTTAGCAAGAGAACAATACTCATACGTTTGTATTTTTAAATATATGTGCATTTATACGTTTGTGTGCATGTGTACATTCAGATGCCTGCCTGTGTACATCAAAACTGAGAAGATTCACAGTCATTGGGAATGGAATAGCTCCCACAAGAGAAGTGAAGGATGAGAAGTGAAGGATAACAGAAAGACATTTTCACTCTGCATCCCTTTAAATAGCTTGAACGTTTAGTCTCCTCATTATATATTGCTACAAATGTGCATTTATATATTTGATTATTGAATTCACCATTAATTAGCATTCAGTCCAACCACATTCATCTACAGTGAAATAATAGCATCAGGGCCATCTCAGGGTCTGAGCCCGGAAGTCCTGCAGGTAAACAGATGTCAGGCACATCATGTTCAGATTCTCAATGTAAACACTGAGAATAGAGAATTTCATCATTGGTGTTTCAGAACAATCATTCTCAACTTTTAAAAAGATTTTTAAGACCACAGAAAGATTTCATTTCACTGAACGGCATTCTCAAGTGAGTCTCTAGTTGAGACTTGAAAAAAGATGTAGTAAATCGCAGCATAATGTAACTATGGGGTTATTTTAAACTAGAACATTTTACAATAGATTCTGTGGTTGTCCATCCCACATGCCCTTGACCATGAGATCCTGGTAAGTGTACTGTGGACACAGTGTGTGCTGAATCTGAATCCCTGACTGCTTCTTTCACAAAGAAATCCCATTCCTCTGGGATGCTAGCAATTGCCTTTGACAGCCCATTTACAAATCTAGTTAGGCACATGCTCACACTAAATGGAGGAAAAATTAAATTGCCAAAACCAATTTCTGTCTTATATATATATATATGAGAATCCTAGCTCACCTAAAGTATATTTTACATAGGAAAAAAAGTCACAAATAGACCATAATATTTACTTGATTAGTAAGTTTCATTTAACTGTGATAGTAGGTATGAAATCTAAAATGATGTTTCCTTGTGCACACATGGCTGTACATTTAGAGTATTATATATAGTATATACTTATATAATATTATATATTTTATATAATACATATATTTGTCCACATGGTTGTGGGGCCATCCATGGTAGTGTGGTCAACCTACCAGGGTCTATGCCCTTTAACAAAAACTGACTCTGTCTCCCCACACAGTCCTTACCTGTTACCAGGGCCTCCCCTCGAGTGTGGCTCTGGGCCTCTCCCCATCCACACTGGAATGTTGATTGGCTTGCTCTTGTTCAGCTGTTGTGCAAGCAGCCACAGCCGCTGTGAGTTCATGGAGTTAATAAAAGACAGGACAATGTCTTCCTGTCCTGTCCAGAAGACACTGCTTCACCAAACTCCTTTCTGACTTCTGGCTGGTCAGCTCCTCTTCCTGCCTCCTCTTCCACGATGTGCCCTGGACGTTGAGGGAAAGGCTATGATACAGATAACCCATGTGATTACTTAAATTCACCTAATTTCATACAGAAGAAAGAGATGAAATGGGCATTCTAGTTTTCTTTGCTTTCAGGTTAAAAGAATGATGTGAAAAGTGTGATTAATCTTTTTAATTGTAGTTTGCTGTTGTTGTTGTTGTTCTTTATGTTGTGAGAATGTTTGGTGGTGTTTTTATATAACATGTGTAAGACTTTGAACATCTTTGAACGAGTTCAAAAAATTCTCCAGTGAATTTGATAAATTTGATGATTTTGCTTCACATTGTGAGTGGGCATTTCAGTTATTATATTTTAGTTTCTACTCTTATTTTCTTCTTTGCTATCATTATTCTTTTAACAGACAATAGGCTTTGTCTGTTCATTTTTTGAGACAAAGGTAGCCTCAAACTTGTAGTAATCCTCAATTACTACAGAATTCCAGGATTACAGGCCTGACCCACCACACTTAGCTAACAACTTAATACTTTTAAGGATAAATTTGTTAAAATTTAGAGTGATATGAACTGTTCATATCTAGAAAATTCACACCAACTGGTATAATGTTGTATAATTTATATGGTGTTTTTAAAATTATTTCTTATGGGTTTTTTTGAGAATTTAGTTCAATTATATCATTTCACTTTCCTCCTTCCAAACCCTCTCCTATACCTCTCCTTGATCTTTTTCAAATTTGTGGCCTATATTTTCTCTTAATTGCTACAACTATCTCTAGTAAATAATCCATATTCTTGTGATGCTCAGGAAAGAGGATTGTCGACATCTGATTATTTGGGGCAGGTCACAGATCATGCCAAAACATGGCTAACTTCTCCCATTGGGTAATCAGCCAGCTTAGGCACTCATTTCAGGTTGAAAATTGATCATCAGCTCAGGGTTGTCAAACATTGGGTTACTCTCTGTGTGTGCTTTCTCTCCTAAGTGTTCTAGACTTCTATGTGCTAAAGGTTGTTATGTTATTTCTGTCTTAAACAGATGGCCGAGTAAAAATTTGGGTTTATGGCGTTTCAGGTGGCAGTTTTCTTATCATGATTTTCCTAGTATTTACTTCCTATCTTGTTTGGTAAGTACCAAAGAATGAAAATTATATACTCCCTGTTTTTGTGTGTGGCATATTAAAAGAAATCCATATTTTTAAAATATTGATGAAAATGACAGGAATCTCCAGACCGTTAAGAGAGAGAGAGAGAGATTAACAATTGAAATATGGGATCTTTAACAGTATTGTTACCACTTGATAATCACATTCTTATTTGGCTCTTGGTTAATATTAGAAGTAAAATCTCTTGGTTAATATTAGAAGATAAAAAGGCAAACCATTTTGCAACCAAATGGATGGAACTAGAAAAGCTCATCCTGAGTGAGCTAACCCAGACTCAGAAAGATGCACATGAGGGCTGGAGAGATGGCTCAGCCGTTAAAGGCTAGGCTTACAACCAAAAATATAAGAAAGATGCACATGACATCTATTCACTTATAATTGGATTTTAGCCATATACTACAGGATAACTATCTTACAACCAACACACCAAAAGGAACAGGAACATGGTTCTTGTTACCTGTTAATGGGACACTTTGCCCTAATAGAGTTGTCATGTAGGTCCCCAGTGCAAGAGGAACCTCTTAGCCCTCATATGACTGTTCAGCTGAGGGGGACTTATATGTAGGGGCAACCCACTCCAGAGTAGTAGGATAGGTGGGAAAGGGGGGACAGGGTGGGAGAGTGGGACCAGGAGGGATAGAGAGAGGGGACTGTGATGGATATGTAATTTGAAGTAATAAATAAACATTTTTTTTAAAAGACAAACCATGTCTTGGCACTTCGCATTAGATTTGAAGTATGGGTTTATCGTTATGCATATAAGACATCAGGAAACTGATGTTGAGTTCCACACCCAAGGATCTTAAATTAGTTACATTTGGATATGTCTAGGACTTCTGAACATACATAAACTCTCCAGGTTAATTCTGATCTGTTTCCAATCTGAGAACACTACTTAAGGTAATTCTAGTCATTAAATCATTCTTAATTATTATTAGTTATTAATCTGGCCTGTTTTGAAAAGTTAGGGTAAATTAACTAGTTGGTTCTCCTTGTTAACACATTTTAAATAACAAAGATAATATTAACCATCCACATCTAATTAGCTGTCAATTCCAGGGCCCTTGCTTTGTAAGTGACTACTAGTCCTACTGCCTACTCTCTGGAAATTCTAGTTACTTTATTGTTCAGAATATGTTTTAGTTGATGAGCAGTTCTTGAGACTTCACACACATAAATAAATTTGAATATTTTAGAGTTGTGAATAATATTATATTAGCTTCCATAGCAACATTTTCAAGGAATTTTTTATGAGATCAAAGTGTTATTTGGCTTTTTTTCCCAACTGAGATATTTATATTCCTCATCTGTCTCATAGAATATTTCTTGAGAGTTTTTACTCAAGTTTTAATCTTAACTCAAATCCATATATTTATCTTTAAAGTCTATTTCCAAGGCTACACAGGCTTTTAAATTTTTCCTTTTTGTCAGTTAAAACTGGTGAAGAAAAATCAGATGACTTTTATCCCCTTTGCCACCTGTAGTGATCAAAATTGCATTCTTAGAAATAAGATTTCTACCCAGCTAGCATTTCCAGAATGCTGTAGTAAAAAGTGCGGTCTCCAACAGTCATTTACCCTTCAATCAAATGCTTGGACCAGCTCAAGTGTTTCAGTTGATAGTTTGGCAAGTACTGTGGCCATCTAGTCATAATGAGCAAATGTGAGCTTGAATGTTTCTAGGAGTTTCTGAGTCTTCTGAGGTACTCGCCAGCTGAAAAGGCTAGAAAGGGAGACATTCTAAAAACCATAGAAGACAGGAAGGTAATTGAGATATATAAGACAATGTTCTTCAGGTCATAGACGGTAAGGTTCCCGATCATTAGTCTGCCTGATGGCAGTATAAACACCAGTGACTCCCTCGATACCAAGGGCCTCATCCCCAATCTAGATTCTCTTGTTCCCTCTGCACTTTTATATCCAAGAAATTTTAAGACTGGCATGTAGTTTTTAATGTTTCTACCTTCAGAAATATTCATGTAGATCCATGGATATTTCCTTCATTATTTTTCTTTTTTTCCTTTATTTTGTATTTCTCCAAGTTACATCTCAATCGCAGTAGCCTCCCTATTCCCCCTCCAGTCCCACCCTCAACCCCCCATCCTCTTCCCTTTTTTTTAAGTTTAAGGTATAACTGATTTCCCCCTACAGTTTTCCCTTTCAGTCCAACAAATGGCTCTTTCTCTTATAATAATAAATACAATACAAAACAACAGAGGTAATTTGGCCACAATTATGAGAATTATATGGCTTAGCGTACATTCCCAATGTCCAGTCCATATGTATTTGGTACTTGACTTTAACATTCTATTATCTAACCATCTCCATGAGTTTAAAGTTCTATATCTGACTCAACATTCATACTAACTTGCAACACAATTTTAAAAGTATCTTCTTAGATCTATAACACTCTCTTGACTCCTAAACAACTCAAAGTTTAACTATGAGACTCTAGCTATCTGTTCTTCAACCACCTCAGAGACCTGAGAGGGATAAATATATCTGATTTTATAGGAAGTACAGGGCCTGCAGCTTCCAAAACTAAGAAATGACATACCAGTGGCTGCCTGGACAGTTCCCATTTTCTCTCCATGCATTACAGCATCGATCTTCAGTCATTTGGCCCCGTTTCTCTGACAGACATTGATTGTAGAGCAGGGGTTATGAAGGACTTACCTACCCTGTCTTGGCAGAGCTAGGCTGTCGACTTACCTGCTTCCAGGTTTTGTCCTTTTTGGACAGCATTCTGTCTACAGTTGGAGCAAGGGGCTTTTCCTACCAAGAGATAGGCTTGCGACTAATTCAATCATCTCCTACTGGATATTCTTCGATGCTCATCTTCTACTTGGAGGAGAATGGGGGTGCTGTCAGGAGTTGATATGTCTTGATATAAAAAAATCTAAAGTTACGAAAACATCTTTGAATGCCATATTCTGCAGATCTCTTGAGGTTTTTGAAGAGGCCCTATCTATCTCTTATATTAGGGTAAGTAGATGTTGCTTGTCTCTTGCCAGTTTATTTCTGATTAGCTTAGCAAGTAACTATAATAGGCTGTCATAGCACCTAACAGAATGACTGGCTTGCATAACCATTAGTTTGCATTTCTTAATTATCCTAAACAGTTTATGACAATTAGTAGTAACAGGCCCAAACATCACATTTCATATTTTTTCTTTACCTCCTAACACTTTCATCTCATTTTTCTGGGGTGGGGTGTCCTTATATAACAGTCCCTCATCTCAGTTGAGAAGTCGTATGAGGGCCGAGAGCCTCCTCATTCATTGGGGGTCTACGAAGCAGTACCATCAGTAAAAAGTGTCTCGTAACCCAGGAGAGAGAACTACTAAACAAACAAACCAATAAGCAGACAATAGATAAAAAAAGACTAAAAAATAGAAAAAAATATAAAAAATATATAAAAAATAGATAAAGAATAAAAATTAAAAATAAGAAGTCTATGCCCAAGTTCCCTTTGGTGTGTTAGTTGTAGTATCGATACCTTCTACTATATAGCTAAAATCCTACTATAAGTGAATAGATGCCATATGCGTCCTTCTGAGTCTGGGTTAGCTCACTCAGGATGTGCTTTTCTAGTTCCATCCATTTGGCTGCAAATTGCATAATTTCATTGGTCCTGATAGCTGAATAGTATTCCATTGTGTAGATGTACCACAGTTTTTTAACCCATTCTTCGGTTGTGGGACATCTGGGTTGTTTCCAGTTTCTAGCTATTACAAATAATGATGCTATAAACATAGATAAGGAAACTTCCTTATGATTCTGTGAAGAGGCATTTGGGTGTATACCCAGAAGTGGTATGGCTGGGTTCTGAGGCATAGCTATTCCAAGGTTTCTAAGATATCGCCAGACTGACCTCCATAGTGGTTGCACAAGCCTGCACTCCCACCAGCAATGGAGTAGGGTTCCCCTTTCTCCACACCCTCGCCAGCATGTGCTGTCATTTGAGTTTTTGATCTTAGCCATTCTGACAGGTGTGAGGTGGAATTTCAGAGTCGTCTTGAGTTGCATTTCTCTGATGATTAAGAATGTTGAGCATTTCTTCAAGTGTCTCTCAGCCATTAGGGATTCCTCCTTTGTGAATTCTCTATTTAGCTCTGTCGCCCATTTTTTTGATTGGAATATATGGTTTCTTGGCATTTAATTTCTTGAGTTCTTTGTAGATTTTGGATCTTAGCCCTCTGTCAGATGTGGGATTGGTGAAGATTTTCTCCCAGTCTGTAGGCTGCCGCTTTGTTCGAATGACAGTGTCTTTTGCCTTACAGAAGCTTTTAAGTTTCATGAGGTCCCATTTATTGATTGTTGATCTCAAGTCCTGAGCTGTTGGTGTTCTGTTCAGGAAGTTGTCACCTGTGCCAATTAGTTCGAGGGTTTCTCCCACTTTTTCTTCTAGTAGATTTATTGTGACCAGCCTTATGTTAAGGTCTTTGATCCACTTGGACTTAAGTTTTGTACAAGGTGATAAGTATGGGTCTAATTTCATTCTTTTAAAAGTGGACATCCAGTTGGACCAGCACCTTTTGTTGAAGATGCTATCCTTCTTCCATTGTGCCGTTTTGGCTTCTTTGTCAAATATTAGGTGGCCATAATGTGTGGTTCTATTTCTGGACCTTCAATTCGATTCCATTGATCTACTGGTCTGTTTCTATACCAATACCATGCTGTTTTTACAACTATTGCTCTGTAGTACAGCTTGAAATCTGGGATGGTGATGACTCTAGATGTTTTTTTATTGTACAGGATGGATTTAGCTATTCTGGGCCTTTTGTTGTTCCATATGAAATTGAGAACAGCTCTTTCCAAGTCTATAAAAAACTGTGTTGGTATTTTGATAGGAATTGCATTGAATCTATATATTGCTTTTGGTAGGATGGCCATTTTTATTATGTTGATCCTACCTATCCATGAGCATGGGAGATCTTTCCATCTTCTAAAGACCTCTTCCATTTCTTTCTTCAAGGGCTTGAAGTTCTTGTTGTACAGGTCCTTTACTTGCTTGGTTAGAGTTACCCCCAGGTATTTTATGTTGTTTGTGGCTATTGTGAAGGGGGTTGTTTCCCTTATTTCTTTCTCAGCCCATTTGTTTGTTGTATAAAGAAGGGCTTCTGATTTTTTTCAGTTAATTTTATATCCAGCCACTTTGCTGAAGGTGTTTATCAGCTGTAAGAGTTCTCTGGTGGAATTTTTGGGGTCGCTTATGTATACTATCATATCATCTGCAAATAGGGATAATTTTACTCCTTCGTTTCCGATGTTTATCCCCTTGATGTCCTTTAGTTGTCTTATTGCTCTAGCAAGAACTTCAAGTACTATATTGAAGAGATATGGTGAAAGTGGACATCCTTGTCTTGTCCCTGAGTTTAGAGGAAATGCTTCAAGCTTCTCTCCATTTATTTTGATGTTGGCTACTGGCCTGCTGTATATTGCCTTTATTATTTCTAGGTATGGCCCTTGTATGCCCGTTCTCTCCAGAACTTTTAGCATGAAGGGGTGTTGAATTTTGTCAAATGCTTTTTCAGCATCTAGCAAGATTATCATGTGGTTTTTTTCTTTCATCTTGTTTATATGGGAATGACGTTGATAGATTTTCATATGTTGAACCATCCCTGCATCCCTGGGATGAAGCCTACTTGATCATGGTGTATGATACTTTTGATGTGTTCTTGAATTCGGTTTGCTAGTATTTTATTAAGTATTTTTGCATCTATGTTCATGAGGGAGATTGGTCTGAAGTTCTCTTTCTTTGTTGGGTCTTTGTGTGATTTAGGAATCAGGGTGATTGTGGCCTCGTAGAATGAGTTTGGGAGTTTGGCAATGTTCTTTCAGATTCTAATTGGTGAAAGAGTTTGAAAAGTATTGGTGTTATATCCTCTTTGAAGGTCCGGTAGAATTCCATGCTAAAGCCATCTGGCCCTGGGCTTTTTTTTTGGTTGGGAGATTTTTAATGACTGTTTCTATTTCCTTAGGGGTTATAGGGCTGTTTAATCTGTTTATCTGATCTTGATTTAAAGTTGGTAGGTGGAATCTATCAAGAAAATTGTACATTTCACTTAGGTTTTCAAATTTGGTGGAGTATAGATTTTTAAAGTAGGATCCAAATATTCTCTGGATTTCCTCAATGTCTGTTGTTATTTCAACATTTTCATTTCTGATTTTGTTGATTTGTGTTTTCTCCCTCTGTCTTTTAGTTAATTTGGCTAAGGGTCTGTCTATTTTGTTGGTTTTCTCGAAGAATCAACTCTTGGTTTCATTGATTCTTTGTATAGTTCTTTTTGTTTCTAAGTTGTTGATTTCAGCCCTAAGTTTGATGATCTCCTGCCTTCTGCTCCTCTTGGAAGTGTTTGCTTCTTTTTTTTTCCAGTTCACCCAGTTTAGCTGTTAATTCGCTAATATGAGCTGTCACAATTTTCTTTTTGAAGGCACTTAGTGCTATGAACTTTCTCGTAGCACAGCTTTCATTGTGTCCCATAGGTTTGAGTATGTTGTGTCTTCATTTTCGTTGGATTTTAAGAAGTCTTTGATTTCCTTCTTTATTTCCTCCCTGACCCAGTGGTCCTCTAGTAAAGAGTTGTTCAATTTCCATGTGAGTGTAGACTTTCTGTTGATTCTTTTGCTATTGAAGTCCAGCTTTATTCCATGGTGGTCTGATAAGATACAAGGGGTTATTTCAATTTTCTTGTATCTGTTGAGGCTATCTTTGTGTCCAACTATATGGTCAATTTTGGAGAAGGTTCCATGAGGTGCTGAGAAGAAGGTGTATTCTTTTGTGTTTGGGTGAAATGTTCTGTAGATATCTGTTAGGTCCATTTGTTTCATGATCTCTGTTAGACTCATTATTTCTCTGTTTGGCTTCTGTCTTGATGATCTGTCCATAGTTGTGAGTGGGGTGTTGAAGTCTCCCACTATTAAAGTGTTTGAATCAATGTGCAATTTAAGTTTTAGAAGCGTTTCTTTTATAAATGTAGGTGCCTTTGTATTTGGGGCATAGATGTTCAATATTGAGATGTCCTCTTGGTGGATATTTCCTTTCATGAGTATGTAATGCCTTTCTCTGTCATTTTTTATTAACTTCAATTGGAAGTCTATTTTGTTTGATATTAGGGTGGCTACTCCAGCTTGTTTCCTGGGTCCATTTGCTTGGAAAACCTTTTCCCAGCCCTTTACTCTGAGATAGTGTTTATCTTCAATAGTGAGGTGTGTTTCTTGTATACAGCAAAAAGATGGGTCTTGTTTACGGATCCAGTCTGTAAGTCTGTGTCTTTTTATTGGCGAGTTGAGTCCATTGATGTTGATGGATGTTAATGACCAGGAGTTGTTATTTCCCATTATTTTGGTATAGCTGGCTGTCTTGTGTTTCTTTTTGTTTAGTTGCGGTGGAGGTTTCTATTTCCACTGTTTTCTTGGGTGTAGTTATTTTCTCTGTGTTGGAATTTTCCTTCTAGCATCTTCTGTAGGGCTGGGTTTGTGAGGAGATATTGTTTGAATTTGATTTTGTCATGGAATATCTTTTTGTCTCCTTCTATGTTGATAGAGAGTTTTGCTGAGTATAGTAGTCTGGCTGGGCACCTATGTTCTCTCAGGGCTTGTAGGACATCCGTCCAGGCCCTTCTAGCTTTTAAAGTTTCTGAGGAGAAGTCAGGTGTGATTCCAATGGGTCTGCTATTGTATGTGACTTGGTCTTTTTCTCTTACAGCTTTTAATATCCTTTCTTTGTTCTCTACATTTGAGGTTTCTATTATTATGTGGCGAGAGGAGTTTCTTTTCTGATCTAATCTGTTCGGTGTTCTGTAAGCCTCTTGGATTTTTACTGGCATTTCTTTCTTTAGGTTTGGGAAGTTTTCTTCTATGATTTTGTTGAAGATATTTCCTGGACTATGGAGTCGGGAGTCTTCTCTTTCCTCTATGCCTATAATTCTTAGGTTCCATCTTTTCATTGAGTCCTTGGTTTCTTGGATGTTGTGGGTGAGAGATTTTTTAGCTTTCTCATTTTCTTTGGATGTTGTACTGATTTCTTCCATCGAATCTTCCATGCCTGGGGTCTTATCTTCCATCTCTTGCATCCTATTTTTCATACTCACATCCGTAGTTCCTGTTCTCTTGATTCTCCATTTCCTCTTTTTTTAATAATTTATTTTTTATTTCTTCAAGTTACATCTCAATCACAATACTATCCCTACTCCCCCCTCCAGTCCCACCCTTCCACCCTCCTCTCCCTCAAACCCCCATCCTCTTCCCTTTTTTATTTTAGTTCAAGGTATTTCTTTTTCCCCCTAACACCTCTCCCTTTCAGTCCAGCAAATGGTTCTTTCTCTTATAACAATAAATACAATACAAAACAACAGAAATAAATAGGCCACAATTATGTGAGTTATATGGCTTAGCATACATTCCCAATATCCAGTCCATATACATTTGGCACCTGACTTTAACATTCTACTATCTAACCATCTCCATGAGTTTAAAGTTCTATATCTGACTCAGCTTTCATACTAACTTGCATCACAATTTTAAAAACATCTTCATAGATCCGGAACACCCTCTTGATTCCTAAACAACTCAAAATTTAACTATGAGACTCTAGCTATCTTTTCTTCAACCACCTCAGAGACCTGAGAGGGATAAATATATCTGATTATATAGGAAGTGCAGGGCCTGCAGCTTCCAAAACTAAGGAATGACATACCAGTGGCTGCCTGGACAGTTCCCATATTCTCTCCATACATTACAGCATCAATCTTCAGCCATTTGGCCCTGTTTATCTGACAGACATTGATTGTAGAGAAGGAATTATGAAGGACTTACCTACCCTGTCTTGGCAGAGCTAGGCTGTCGACTTATCTGCTTCCAAGTTTTGTCCTTTTTGGACAGCAGTCTGTCTACTGTTGGGGCAAGGGGTTTTTCTTGTCAAGAGAAAGGCTTACCACCAATTCAATCATCTCCCACTGGAGATTCTTTGATGCTCATCTTCTACTTGGAGTAGAATAGGGGGTGCTGTCAGGAGCTGACATGTCTCGATATCAAAAAATCATAAGTTAAGAAAACATCTTTGAATGCCATATTCTGCAGATCTCTTGAGGTTTTTGAAGATGCCCTATCTATCTCTTATATTTAGATAAGCAAATATTGGTTGTCTCTTAGCAACTTGATTTCTGGGTAGCTTAGAAAATAATTGTGATAGGCTGTCATAGTAACTAACAAAATGACACGTTTGCATGACTATTAGTTTGCATTTCTTAATTATCCTTAACAGTTTATGACAGTTGGTAGCAAGAGGTCAAAACTTTACATTTCATTTTTAAGCATTCCTAGGAACAATACCTTTAAGATCGTTACCCTTAATTTTGTATCAATATACAAAGATCAATACCAATGTGGCCAAATATAATCTTAATTTTGTATCAATATACAAAGATCAGTACTGATGTAGCCCAATACAATCTTAATTTTGCATTAATATACAATGATCAGTACCAATTTAGCCAAATATAATATTAATTTTGTATCAATATACAAAGGTATAAGGCAATATTCAATAATCTGTCCTTTTTTCTTGATCTTTCCTATACTATGTCTATTTCCCATTTTTTCTCAAGTCTGTTCACTCCTACATAGGAGAGAAAGAAGGATACAGAAAAGAAAAAGAGAGAAGTCCCTGGGTCTAACTTCCAATACCCATTTAACAAGACCATTTAACAGCTTGTAGTCTCTTCCCCTAAATAACAAAATTTTCTATTATCCATCAAATAACCAAAGTGTGGGGAGGGGGGAACACCCTTCTCACCTTCTGGGGATGGGATGTCACTCTCTTAAAATGACTTCCTGCTGATTTGGGACGTAGTAAACCTGTTTGGGGCCCAAATAATAATGGAAAAATGGTTTAAAATGTTAATAGAATCATTTGATGTTCAGTCCCTTTGTGCTCAGCTATTTAGATGTCCTACGACAGAAGCTGTTCTTCAGAGCTTTACTGAAGTTCTGGCTGGAGCAGTCTGTGGAGCTCAACGATCTTAGCAATTTTGAGTTGTTGTGGTTGTAGACTTTTGAGGAAACTGCTATTGAGGAAGTCTGCAAGGCTGGATCATCTGGGCCACTCATCTTCTTTGGTGTCTGATCTGTTTTCTGCTGAGGTTTCTATTGTCCAGTCATCCCTGGATTCCTTGAATGGATGCTTTAAATCTGGAAAGATAAGAAGAGAGCCCTGCCCTAATCCTAACTCTGGGACAATTACCTTTTTTTTTTTTGGTGGGGGGTTCAGGTAATATTTTTCCTGGAGCAAATTTGGTTTTTTGACAATATATAAAGTATTACCTTTCAATCTGGATTAAAGAAAAAATTATTTTTATATTTTGGAGCTAAACAAACCTTTAGTGTATGTATTTTGAGATCTCAAAGGACAATTTGTTTGAATAATGTAGAATTGTCATCGTTTTCATGTGTTTCAGTTGTGGTGAGGTGGTTCAGGCTGGACGGAAATGTGTTGCTTTCTTTTGATGGAGACATTTCGCTCTGTTTTGTTTTGTTTTGTTTTGTTTTGTTTTGTTTTTGTCTTGGGCCTCTGGCCATGTGGAATTTTTTTGCTGTCTTCTGGACTTGGGTCCAAAGGGGGCACTTTGGTGTAGGAGTAGCATTGCCTTACTCCACCCCTATAAGGTGAGTCATTCAGCCCCGCCTCCTAGGTGGAGACCTAACTAATCCAGGTGGTGGAGCTGTGTACAAGTAAGCTCTGGTTCCCCATCAGAAGGGCCCGTACTAGTACAAAAGTACAATATAAGACAGTTTCACATATCTCACAGTTTGCCCGGGGTTGGTTCCTGTAGCAGGTAAATCTGCAGTTCAGCTCCAATAGCCTTGCCACTCCCGCGGCTTGTAAACTGGTCAGTTTCGTCACAGACTGCGATTTGTGGTCTGAAGGCACTTTGCAGCAGAGCTGCACAAACTTCCAAGGGTCACAACCTTTCGCCAGATAGTTGGATGCCTGTGTGAGACCTGGGAGTGCCCAGCAGGGTGGGGATTATCTCTGCATGGGTTCTGAATCTGCCCACTGGGTATTAGGTTGGAACTTACCAGGAGTCTCTCCTGTTGGGGGATGGGTGATCCTGATTCTCAGGTCCAGTGGCTTCCTTGCGTGTCCAAGAGTGGGAATGAGCGTCCTGCCCAGGAATCTTCCGTGGTCCCTGGGTAGCTGGGTGAGATTTAGAAGGGGTCATGCCCTTTGTACAGCATCCTGCAACACTTGCCACCTTGTTACTGTTAACCCCAAAATCAAAATATGTCCATGCAGGCCGCCGCCATCTTGGATCCCTCCCTTCATTATTTTTCTATCTTCCCTAAAGCTTACACATTTTAAAACTGTAGGCCACTCTCCCAGCAGCACATATTTAATAAGACTCTATTATAACTCTAAGCTCTGGAATTCTGAACTCCGGTAGTAAGATTGTTTACCAACCCCCCTTCCTCTCTCCCTCCCTCCCTCCCTCCATTGTCCCTCCCTCCTAGTCCCTAGTAGACCAGGGTATCTAAACTCAGGTTAGTCTTCAGACACAGCCTCCCAAACACTGGAACTGAGAGTGCACTGCCATACTTGATGACATGATCCAATTACAAAATGCAAGTAGAGTTGCTCCCTTACGCTTTAAGTGACCATCTTACATTACATAAAGGATCCACACTTGTATTTACACACCATTTCTCCTTCATTCTGTGACTACATTAGTCTTCCTAAAACACATCTCTAATGATCATCACCTCTCTTCCATAAACCATTAGTAATGTCTCATTTTACCCATGAAGTCAGTTCATGTTTCTTTGTCTAGCCACATGGCTGAAGTCTTTCATGACCAGAACCTAAACAACTCTCAGTTTCATCTTCTGCTATTCCATGGACCCAGGACTGACTAACGTGTACCACATGGATCCAAATCACTCCTCTTTATTTGTCTCACAGAGGAACATGTGAGACAAATTTTAAAATCTGGCCAGATGAAATGTTGTGTCTTTTTAGATTGTATTAAGAACTTGTTTACTCAAGTATTTAATCAATATGCTTAATCATACACTCAAGCTCAAACCTGGGCCATATATTAATGTTTAGCTTAAAGTGTTGGCTTCTCTCATTTCATGGATGCAACAGTTCTATCATCACTCACATGTATTTTCACACATGCCACTTGAAGATCCCATCAGCTCCTCCACTGGCAACCAAGTCTACTCTTTCCTCTTTGCCATATTCACTTCCATGCCCATGGTTGAGATACAGCGTGTCTGTCAATTTGTGCCACTGTTTCAGATTTTTCATCCCAACAGCCAACTCTGACTACACACACTTCTCAATTTCACAATCACAGAAATGTCGTTATATTTGTCCGTGTGCTTATGTGTAATCTCCATTGACTAAAACCTTTCCATATAATAAAGGTATTACTCACCGTTCAATCCTCTCATGACCCCTTCATCAATAGTTTTGATAACTATTGGCTTTTAACCCACACTTACAGTAAAACTCAAAGTCCAAGCTTTTTCCTTCTCTAAGGGGCCAAACAACTTGTCTGTGTCCCCTCCCCTGTGCTATTTACTTCATGCTGACAGTGCAGATATTGACATAGTTATCATTCAACTTTCTACCAAACCCCAAAGACGTTAGAGAAGAGACTATGTTGACTATGTTTTATGGATTCTTTTACACCACAAATTGAATCATTGAAGACCTAGATAAGTGAATGAATAAATAATTTGATTAATAAAAAGAATTTTTGTTTTAAGATTTTAGGGCTTATGGAAATGTAAAAGTCAAATATTTTTTATGTCAGGTGTAGAAATTGTACACAGAAACTGCTTTCTTTAATCCCCATGACCTTCTCACTCTATCACTGTTATCACTCCTGCTTTAAGGAGCAGTTAACTGAAATTCTGATTCTGTGATCACTTGGCTTGTAGAATTAACTCTGTATTTGGCTAACCCCTAAGTGCAGGCTGTTTCTACATGCTCACTCTCCTGAGAAATCCTTCATGTTTTTCACATGCAATCTGATGTACTAGGCTTCCACCTTCAACATCCTACATTTTTACAGGTAAAGTAAATGAGCCACAGCCCTGGAAAGACATTCTCTTCACTGTCTCAACGACCGCTGCCTACAGAAACCCAAGTAGATGTGTTCATGGCAGCTCATTCTATTAAATGGCTTGCAGGAGCACTAAAGGGTGACAGTTTAGAGGTGTTATGTTTTCCACCAAAACAAAAGGTTTATGGTAGGAAAATGTCTACCACATGCCAGGGTTTAGACTTATACCTTAAATGAAAGCAATTCATAATAAAACTCAGAAGGACTTGAGAGGGCAGAAAGCCAGCACTCCTTCCCATGATAACCTTCTGAGAACCCACCATCAGTGCTGGGGAGTTCGAAAGGTTCCTCTGCTCAAGCTCCCCTGGGAATGAGCATCAGATCCAGGTTTGCTGAAGCTGCTCACTAGGGGAGCTTGTGGGTTAACCTGGACATAGTGCCTGGAAGACATTCTGCATAACTATGTCCATTCTGGTAGCACATTAGGAAACAGATTCTTCATCTACTGTTGAGGGTGCTGTCCTGGCTTCCAAGAGGCTTTTGTCTCAAAGACAGCCGTCCAGATAAAAATGCTCCCTGCTTCCATCAAACTATCCAACCTCGGCTAAGGCTAACTCTGGGTTGTTCCTTACAAGGCATGTAAAAGTGTCAGCAGCCTGCCTGTTGGTCCGCTTTCCTGGATAAATGCATTCTAGACCATTTGCTAAAATGCAGATATCCTCGAATGGGGTCACTTTAAAATGTGTCTCCAATGATCTCTCCAAGCCAGGACAGCAGCATGGTCTCCTGCTTTGTAGTGGCTGTCCAGAGCACTCTGTCAAGGCTCAACAGGAAGGTAACATGTGAGGGAGTAGGTGCTGGCTGGAAATGGGGGGGGGGGGGAGCAGCGACTGTGGCCTATGTACAGTCCTTGTGGTTCCTGGTTTGGCTTGAGGGAGAAAGGTGATCATGCTTTTCCTAACACCAGAGTTTAGGGAGGAAAAAAAAAAGAAAGAAACATTTATCTTAAAGAAGATATGCTCCAATAAAGCAGAAGAAAAGGAGCCAAGAACTCCAAAGACAGATCTCTTAGCTAATGGGTTTTCACTCCAAGGCCATGCTCACCCTCCCTTTTAGGGGGCTTTTTAACTGGCCTACAAGTTTTGTTACACCATAGCTGCCCCGGGACCTGTATTTGAGATTTCCCAGGTTAGCATTAGGGAGGAATTTCATTTGTTTTAAATACTCCAAATGTTCTCAGATACTACTCATTCATAGTTAAGACCATTAGGCTCATAGTGTTCATAGATTACACAATATGAGATGAGTCACAAAGAATGAAGTTCTGATCTCAGTGACTGGAGGCCACCAAGGTAGGCTTCTATTGTCTCAGCCCTCTTTGCCTCAGAGATGGACACTGTGCTCAGAAATCTATGTGTAAAAGAAGACATAAAAAGCCTTTGTGTACATTTTGAGCAGAATTTCCCAGGTCCCACTCATAGAGCCTAGCCAACTTTCCATGTCTCCCAGGCAATGATTTTTATCTCCTCATACAAATCCAGCAACAGCTGTGCCTGGTCTTCACTCCCCAGGTCCCCAGATCTCGTTTTTCTTCACCTAGGAGCTGTAGCACATGCGAAATAAGGGCAGACTGCCAAAAACTGTTTGTAGGTTCTACAATTCTCAGTCCTCCCTGTTCTCTCACACATGGCAGGGATATGACATCTTTAACATTACTTCAGAAGAAAGGTGTCACTTTTAGGAGGTCCCAACCTCTCCTCTGATTTTCCTACCACCTTCAAGTGCGTGGGTCAGCATGCCAAGAACCATGTTTGAAGCCAGGTTTATTATCCATGCTAGAAATTCCACCCAGACACAAATAAAGCCTCTAGAATATACTTATGATCCAAATGGATGAAGTTAAATTGCATGCTAATTAAGTAATTACTCAATACTGCTCCGAGAACTGGAGAGGGTATGGAAGGCAGGATATCCCAGGCTTGGGGTCTCTTTGCAGAAGATACTAAATCGAGTTGCTGCTCCCCCTCAGCTTTGAGGCCCAGAAGCTGTTTACCAGCAGCAGCCTATGCCCAGCACTCAGCAGATCTCCAATGGAAGCCCACTTTTTGCCAGGTTCAGGGTGAGAGCCCCTGGGAGGATGTGTGGCTCCATTCACACGGTAGAGTTTCGGAAATCATTTTTATCTTTTTAGCTCATATAGCTTGCTTCAGACATCAATCAGAAAAAAAAATTAATTTTACTCCTTACATTAGAACTTGGGCATTTGAAATTAGGAAATCCTTCCTACAACTGGTTCTGTCAAACTTTCCATATTCAAATAAACTCAGATAACAGGAAATTCACCACCTCAACCATCGGGTGTAAGAAGCTATAGACAAACAGCCACAGCTGGTAGACTTCATTTGCGTGAGACATCCAGGGTCAAGAGATGGAGGTTCATTTGTATGAGATATCCAGGGTCAAGAGATGGAGGCAGAAAGCTGACTAGTGTTCACAAGAGGGGAAAGAGGGGGCACTGCTCAGTGATGAAGATGCTCCCATGGCAGATGGAGATGACAGCAGATGACACAGCAGCAAATGCTACCACTGCATTTCATAAGTGAAAACAGTCCATTTTAACTCAAATTCAGCCTAGACATGAAATGCAATGTACTTTCCCAGGTAAAGAAGAATGTCACTTCTAACAAGCACCTCCCTCCCAAGGTAGTTCTGGAACTTACTGAAACTATAAAATGTTCAGTGTGGACTTGGCACTCACTGGGTCTGCACCAAATAAAAGTGAGTAATAGATGTTAGCGTATACTCTAAGCCACAGCAATCAGGGAGCAAGAGAGAGAGAGTCCCCCCCCCACCCCCTATGAAGACAAGAGGAGAAGAGAGCTACGCTCTGAAGATGGCAGAGCTAGGCTCTGGGAAGAACAGGGTCTGTACGGAGAAGGGGAGCACCTTACAAAATATTTCAGTTATAAATAAGAATCAAGAATGGAAATACATGGTAGATCTCCATGTGCTTTCGCATGTCAGGTTCTTTATGAGGAGGAAAAGCAGCCTCTCTCTGTATGACAAAAGTGCCATTCACAGGCAAGGGAGGAGCCAGGTGAGGATGCTCTCACTGACAGCTGGTGAGCTTGTTTCTGCTAGGTTACAGTGGGTTGGCAGCAAAATGTCAGTTTTTGGGCCAGAGCAGAAATACACTTGCTTAAAATCAAGGCCAGGATGAGACACAGGAGTCTGGCTGCTCCAGCTGCTTAAAATGTTAAACATCTGGGATGCAGAGTAGCTTAGGAATGAGTGAGCAGCAAATGTCCACCTTCCTGTGTGTGACAGGAACAAATACAGAAATGGAATACAATATAAAACAAATACAATATAGCACAAAACACAAATACAGAACAAATACAGTGGTTTATATTTACAAAGAGTTAAGTTGAGGAATACAGACATACTACAAAAAAAACTGCAGTTTCTAATCATGCTGGCTACATATACCCCTATACTATGGGCCCAGTGAAGGTAGAGCCAGCTTAGCTTGGGAAATAGTATGAGCTGTGATGTTCACACAATGGTAAAACTTCCCACAGAGCATTTCTGCAACTAGATCTCCATTGATAAGACTTCCATGACTGATTCAAAAGAGAAAGCTCATACTTACTGATAAATGACTCATTTCTGATGTTTCTACTTGAATTCCTAGTCTTCAGGATTGTCTTTGGCAGCTGAAGAAAAGTTCTGTCACTTTTATTTGAAAAACTCTTTTCCCTTTGCAGCAAGAAGCCAAAACCACATCAAAGCACACCTCGTCATCAGAAGCCACTGACCTTGGCCTACGATGGAGACTTGGACATGTAACTTGAAAAAAAAAAAAACCCAAATGTAGACATCAACAGCTGCCTTAAATGCTTTCTCTTTTGTAGCTCTCAGACTTCTCAGTTCTTTGAGGAATCTCACGGTGTGATACCTTGGGCAGAAACAAATACTGCAAAAGTAATAGTGCCCCAACTTCATTTGGACATGGAGTCAAGGATTACTGGTTCTGCCTCTTTTATTTTCAAGTTGTTTGTGGGTGTGAGTGCTTTACTTTTTTGGTTTTCCCGAGAGGCCTGAAAACCCTTCTCTTCCTGTTTGAAAATGAGAGGAAGAAAACATGAAGGATCTCAGGCGGACTTGAGTAAACTTGATCTTCAGCGCATATTGACAATCCACGGGAAAGTCCAGTCAACCAAGGCATTTACTGTAAATGGCAAGTGTGACACTGTATTGTTACGCACTACATTAGTGCAGAGCCCTTATTCCCATACTTCAACATGAGTTTTCTAGAGTTTACATTGGTTCAAAACTTGCAAATTGGATTGCCTATTTTCATGAACACAAAGAGAATGGGTCACCATTTCAGAAGTTCTCTGAGTTTTTACCTTTAAATATTGTATTTTGTTTTGTAGCCAGGGGAGGATGGCACTTTGTGAGCCGAATCTGTTGGGACATAACAGTGTGCGTTACAGCTGGACCAGAGTAAAATGAATGGTTTCTGGGTGGAATGTGGTCTGAGTGTAACCAATGATGTAGGTGATTGTACTGGAGAATGAGGTAGACTATTTGATAACTAAAACTGTATTTTGACAACAACTTAGCTGTGTAGATAGAGCATTAACCACATGCACAGTTGTAATTCAGTTTAATGTTGACCAAAATATGCTTTTGTAATTTCAATTTTCTTATCTGAATATTTATAAATTGTTTTGAATTTAATTATCTGACCTCATTTAATATACATTGAACACCAATCCTGTTTGTAGCAAGTCTTGTTTTTATAAGGTTTCAAATAATACCTAAAACAACACATTGAAAATCCGAGACCATTTTATGAGCTAATTGTTTGTAATCCCAGATGTTGGAAGTAAGAAGGTGCCATTGTGTGCTATGGATTTGTCTTTATAACAAATAAAGTGCTCAAGAGACTGTAACACTGGCTGGTTTATATTTATTCACTTCCAAAACCCTGTGCTTTGACAAAAAAACAATTTAATACAAATTTCCCTGTGCCACCATTTTAAGGACTGGAAGATAAAATCACTGATAGGGAAAAAGAAACCCCAGTTTCTGAATACTATCAACGGTGCCTAAACATAGGCATCAATCCCAGAGACTAAGCAGCATGGAAGGAAAATTAATAACCCAGATGATATCAGACCAACCAATTGCTGTAACCCTGGAAACTGATATGTAAATGACCCACGAGAACTAAGAAACTGGCAAAGGCAGAGATGTGAAACAGCAAAGTAGGGTGTTTCCATTTACATGGTGACATCTGTTAACTCTTCAACAGATAGATAAGCCTTTGGTAATTGCTTTTTTTTTTTAATTACTTCAGGTTACATCTCCATCATAGTGTCCTCTTTCCACCCCTCCCAGTCCCACACTCCCAACCAATGCTGCCATGTTTAACTGGGAACAAAAAGTGAAAGAGATGATTACCTTAATAGCAACATTTTCAGAGCTGGGCTTTCTTTGTTTAGTTTCTCTGAAATTTCAGCCAGGCTCGAGGCAGTTCAAGAGAGTCTGACTGGGAGCCTAGCGTGATGCTGTCCTGATTCTGCCCACGTGACTCTTGACAAGACTATAAATTACAACCAAAGATGGGAGATAAAGCATTTTTAACATGCACATTAATAATATGTATAAAACCTTGGTATTCAGTAAACATCACAATAAATACTGTCTGTGATAAGCACTTTTATAGCACATTCAAGATTGGGAACCTGGGGTTATTACATGTTTTCATTCATTACAGATTCAACTATTATAATATATATTGAATTTGCATTAAAATATTAGATTTTCAACATTTCTAGCTTGGGTGAAATTGTTTCTCCAATAATACAAAATTACACAAAATGGTTTTATTTTAGTTTACTCATCTTTTCCACTCATCATTGTCAATATAGATTCTAATACATTCTATTCATTTATTAAAACAATACATATTTATTGAACATCTGCCAAAAATAGGGACAGTGCTCAGAGGTACATTGATGAATCAACACAATATAGCCTTTTCTGGCTTTCATAGTACTTTAAAAGTTATGCCACATAGATACAAAGACAGGAACTCCACCATGCTGTAGAAAAGACAACCAAACATTGCCAACAAAAAGAAATCCCATGAACTGATGTCTGTTCCCAAAGTTTATGCACCAGGTATATGAATACTTTACCTAGAAGAAGCGTATTAGTTGTAGAACAAGAAATAATTTTACACTATGTGGTTCTTTTGAGTATAAAAGTATATGTCTGAAGACAGGAAGTGTAGTGCCACTAACTGCTAGCCTCAAGTCATTTACTGTCTCCTTTCAACTCAGTACCATGACCCAGCTAAAGGAACAAAGCAATTCCATGACTCCTAATGCCATATTGCTATCCCATAAATCAGTGCCTCACTGAACTGTGACCAGAGACGTTTCTCCTCCTTGTAATAGACTGTAATTAACACAGGGACCCACAACTGGACAACATACAGGAAGTGAGAGACTTTGAAGCACTCAGCCCTAAATGGATGTCTTTCTCAAACCCCTCTACTTAACATTCAGGGACCTATGAGAAAGAGGAGGCAGAAACATTGTAAGAGCCAAAGGGGATTGATGACTCCAAGGAAACAGTGTCCTTATATAGGAGGGCTGAAGCACATATGAAGTTACAGAGACTGTGGCAGGACGCACAAGGCCTCCACAGGTTTAAGCCAGACGGGGTCCCAGCAAGGAGAAAGGGAAGTGGACATGAAGCCCAGGCTCTAATCAAGAAGCTATTTACAACTGATACCTCCTGGGAAAGAGAAATCAGATTTCTTCAATGGAGTGTTACTAGATATATCAACCACTCTCCAGAACAGGCCCAAGAGTAGTTGACAACACAAAACAGACTCCATCATGGATTGTGTTGTGTTGTGTTATGCTTTTAGGTATGCATGTGTTTGTGTGTATGTGCACGTGTGTGTGTATCTGTGTTTATGTGTGTATATGTATATGTGCATGTGTGTGCATGTATGCTTGTGTGCCTATGAGTGCATGTATGTGTATATGAGTGTATTCATGTGTGTATGTGACATGTATGTGTGTGCATATGTGTGTGTTTGTGTGTATGTGTGTGCATACATGTGCATGTATGTGTGTCTGCATGTATGTGTGCATGTATGTATGTGTGTGTATGTGTGCATATGTATTGTATATGTATGTGTGTTCATATGTGTGTGTATGTAGGTATGCATGAACATGTGTGTGTTAGTGTGTGTATGTACCTGTGTATATGTACTTTTTGTTTGTTTACTGTGACCTTTGTTTTTGTTTGCTTGTTTGTTTGATTGTTTTTTTAGGGAGAAAAAGAGAGTGAAAGAATATGAAATTGGATGATAAGGAGTGAGGAGAGGATCTGAGGAAGGGGAAAGATTATGATCAAAATATTTTGTATGTCCAAAAAAGTCATTAATCACCTTCAATAATGAAGCTCAGAAGAAACTCACTTATTTACCACTGAAAGTTTACCACACATGCCCCAGATAAGTAGTTTGCAGAAATACTGCATTTGACAAGAAAAAGATCTTTTTTACATTTGGGTTAACATTTTTTTTAATGTTTATTTATTACTTCGTTATGTCTCCATTGCCACCCCTTCCCTCCACTCCCTCCTGGCCCCTCCCTCCCACCCTCTACCCCCTCTCCCACTCCTCCCATGTCTCCACTGTGGAGTGTCTTCATGTATCATCCCCCCTCAGTTCATTAGTCACATGAGGTCTAAGAGCTTCCTCTTGCACAGGAAGCATACATGGCAGTTCCACTAGGGTGGGGTGTCCCACTGACAGGTAACCAAGTCCCTGTTCTTGCTCTTTTGGGTCTATTGATTGTAGGATGGTTTTCCTATACTATAATGGCTAAAATCCAGTTATAAGTGAATATATGCATGTGTATCTTTCTCAGTCTGAGTTAGTTCACTCATGATGAGCTTTTCTAGTTCTATCCATTTGGTTGCAAATTACATGATTTCCTTGTTTCTGATAGCTGAGTAGTATTCCATTGTGTAAACATACCACAGTTTTTTTATCCATTCTTCAGCTGAAGGACATCTGGATCATTTCCAGTTTCTAACTATTACAAATAAAGCTGCTATGAACATAGTTGAGGAGAAGTCCTTGTGAATTGGTGGGGAATCCTTTGGATATATGCCCAGGGGTTGTATGGCTGGATCTTAAGGTAGAGCTATTCCAAATTTTCTAAGTTATCGCCAGACTGATTTAAATAGTGGTTGTGAAAGTTTGCACTCCCACGAGCAATGTGGGAGTGTTCCCCTTTCTCTGCAGCCTCACCAGCATATGCTGTCTTTTGAGTTTTTGATCTTAGCCATTCTGATAGGAGTGAGATGGAATCTCAGAGTTGTCTTGAGTTACATTTCTCTGACGATTAAGGATGTTGAGCATTTCTTCAAGTGTCTCTCAGCCATTTTAGATTCCTCTTTTGTGAATTCTCTGTTTAGATCTGTTCCCCATTTTTTTGATTGGGTTACTTGGTTTGTTGATGTTTAATTTCTTGAGTTCTTTATAGATTTTGGATATTATGCTTCTGTTAGATGTGAGGTTGGTGAAGATCTTTTTCCATTCTGTAAGTTGGTGTTTTATTTAATGACAGAGTCCTTTGCCTTACAGAAGCTTTTCAGTTTCATGAGGTCCCATTTTCACATAAACATATGGATTTCTAGCTTCCCTGGAAAATTCAGATTTTAGTTAGAACTTTCATAGTAACAAAATGCTGTTATTAACTAAATGTAGACCAACTCTTAGGAAATGGCATTCATTGTCATCCATCCAACATATCTTTATGGAACATTTACTGTACAGTAGACACATTTTTTTCTGACTTGATGGATACTCTCATAAAACTTAGGCGAGATTAAAAGCAAAGCATAAAGGAAACATGGCTAACGTGGTAATAATATCACAATCAAGACCACACTGGCCAACTGCATGAGGAGAAATTGATGTAGGGGGCAGGAGTGTGGACACAGTTGTCAGGAATGTAAAATGGCACTCACGTGGTGGCACTTACTTGAGAACTACATGAAGAGGGAAATCCATATAATAGGGGGACTGTTGCAGGTGGACATCGATGTGAGACCAGCTAGTGTCAAGGCCCAAAACAGGCCAAGCTTGATGCTGATTACAAACACATGAAACCCAGTAAGAATGGCAATGTGGACCCATGACAGCATGAGATATTTTCCAATGATGTTCACAAATCCTCTTTCTCAGTGAGGCATCCCCCAAAGATAATTTAATGCTTTAATACTACAGTCCAGCAGCCCATGTGTTATGGTTCATAAGCCAAAATTTTGTATATAATTTTCAAAATTTTGTATAGGCTCAGGAGCTTATTTTTGTAATAAAGTTCAATTAAAGCATCGCCAGGCCATTCACTTATAGGTTGTCTCTCCTTCCCTATCTCCCTCTCTCTCTCTCCCTCCCTCTCTCTCTGTGTGTGTGTGTCTGTGTGTCTGTGTGTGTGTGTGTGTGTCTGTGTGTCTGTGTGTGTGTGTGTGTCTGTGTCTGTGTGTGTGTGTGTGTGTGTCTGTGTGTATGAGTGCGTCTGTCTAACTCTCTATCTGACTCTCTGTCTCCCTGTGCATCTCTGTCTCTCTGTGTCTGTCTTTCTCCATCTCTGTGTGTATATGTGCCTCTCTCTCTCTCTCTCTCTCCTTGAACCTGTTATTTATTGTATAAATTTAGATTATAACTTACTGTTTATTTTGTCTTCATATTGAGATATTAACCCCATAAGGACAAGGGTCTTTATTTTCTTCAGTAAAGTATCTGAAATATTTGGCATAGGATTTTGTGCTCAAGTAATGTCTGTAGAAAAATTGAATAAAGTATAAAAGTAAACAGCACTCAATGTACAGCCATAGTGAATAATTCACACTCTATTCTTAATGGCATAGACAGCTACAGGAGATTTTCAAGGGGAGTGAAACGACAAGGTCAGGCCACCCCTAGTCAGATATTGGTGTCTCTCCAATTTGAGAAAGTCCAAACCACGTATGGCCTCATCCATTGACACCATTGGGTTATGCAATATCCTTTTCTGTAAATCTCATAAGATTAATATTTGCTACAATGAGCAACAATCAAAATCTATTAATATGTGTTTTCCACAAAAGGAGAAGATTTGGGGCTACTGCTAAGATCGCCGGGCTCATTAGAACAGTTTATTAAGGTTTCCTGTGACCAAAGGAGGAATTCCTAAAGACTGAGAAACACTTGAAGAAATGCTCAGCATCTTAACCATCAGATAAATGAAACTCAAGATGACTCTAAGATTCCATCTCACACCTGTCAGAATGGCTAAGATCAAAAGCTCAAATGACAGCACATGCTGGCGAGGGTGTGGAGAAAGGGGAATGCTCTTCTACTGCTGGTGGGAGTGCAGGCTTGTGCAACCACTATGGAGGTCAGTATGGCGATATCTTAGAAAACTTGGAATAGCTCTGCTTCAGGACCCAGCCATACCACTTCTGGGTATACATCCAAATGACTCCTCAGCGAATCACAAGGGAGTTGCCTCATCTATGTTCATAGCAGCCTTATTTGTAATAGCTAGAAACTAGAAACAACCCAGATGTCCCTCAACCGAAGAATGGATTAAAAAACTGTGGTACATTTGCACAATGGAATACTACTCAGCCATCAGAAACAACGAAATCATGCAATTTGCAGCCAAATGGATAGAACTAGAGAAGCTCATCCTGAGTGAGCTAACCCAGACTCAGAAGGATGCACATGGCATCTATTCACTTATAATTGGATTTTAGCCATATAGTACAAGATAATTATACTACAACCAATGCACCAAAGGGAACATAGACATAGACTTTTTTTCTCTCGGTCAATGAGACACTTTTCCCTAGTGGTGCTGTCTTGTAGGCCCCCAGTGTATGAGGAGGCTCTTGGCCCTCATATGACTGCTGAACTGGGGTGGGGGACTGGTATGTAGGGACACTCCACTCCAGAGGAGTGGGATGGAAGGGTTAGGGGATAGAGGGTGGGAGGGCAGGACTGGGAGGGGTGGAAAGAAGACACTATGATGGAGATGTAACCTGAAGCAATAAATAAATGAATTTATATATAAAAAAGATTTCCTGTGACCATGACAGTGACATAAACAGATTCGTAAATACAACCCTGAAGAACTGGAATCCCTTTGTTGGAGGTAAGGTGAGAGGTAGTTGACAATTTGCTGTTCAAAAGATTCGAGGTTATTTTAAGAATTCTTCTGGGAAAACATGGATAAAGATAAATATCACACTGTTGGGCTGATTCAAAAAGAGTGTTTCCCACTGTAATGCACCAATTCCTTCATCAAGCAGAATGAACTGACTCTGCACATCTGCTCACACCTAGGCTTCTCACAACTCAGTGACTAGAAGGTTCCTTCAAGCAGGTTTTTTTATTTCATGTCTACCAAAGTGTAGCCTCATAAATACCATCCTAGCAGTGGGAATTAATCATGAGTAGATTCAAATGCTACTCAACTGCCTAATTAAAACTATTCCTGAGCTCAAGCCCAGGTATCATATGTGTTTGTGTGAAGACAAACCAAATAAATTCCTTAAAGTGGCACTTGGCCTTCCTTTATCATTTATAAAGAAAAATTAACAGACTTAAAAGATCACTGGGATCAGAAAGCAATCACTGTGATTTAGAGGTTTCCAAACTTCCTTGGTTCGTGGGCCCTCAAATCATCAGTAATACTTTCACTGCATTTGACAGCCCCATGCCAATTCTAAACTGCTTTAAGCCATGCCCAAAACAAAATCTTAATAACTCGTGGCTTAAGAATGTAGTAGCCTTTTAAAAACACAAAAACACCAATAAATTAAGAGAAAATTATTACTTTATTTAACTTTTAAACAACCACAATTTTCAAATTTCTAGACACCTAAGTAACTGAGGGCTCCTGCAGTTTGAGAATGGGATTGGCCACTGTCACCTCATTTCCTGCTCTCTATTGATTTTCATCACAGCAATCAATGATAACCAGCTTCATAAAGATGTGACATCATCGAAAGAAATGTGCTGTAATCCCTTGTTGAAATATGAACTACCCCAAGCCAGTAGTTTACGGCAATCTGACAGATGCTCTGTTTTGCTGTATTATCCTCATAAATTTAGAAACTGTGGCTGTAATCCTCAAGAGGCTTTTGATACATAGCAAATCAGAGCTACATTAGCTACATTTGTGGGTGGCTTCAAGTACATTATGGTGTCAGATACCCATGTCGATTTTCTAGAAGATTGTTTTTCATCTGAGGGATGCATAACTGCTTAAGTCTCATTTTTTTGTTCATAAAAAGACAACTTCAATTTATTTCTCAAATATCCAAATATCTATCTATCAAACCTATTGATTTGCTGCATATTTTTTTAATAATTTATTTTTTATTTCTTCAAGTTACATCTCAATCACAATCCCCTCCCTACTCCCCCCTCCAGTCCCACCCTTCCACCCTCCTCCCCCTCAACCCCCCCATCCTCTTCCCTTCCTTTTTTTTTTTTTAGTTTAAGGTATTTCTTTTTTCCCCCCAACAGCTCTCCCTTTCAGTTCAAAAAATGGTTCCTTTTCTTATAACTATAAATACAATACAAAACAACAGAAATAAATAGGCCACAATTATAAGAGTTATATGGCTTAGCATACATTCCCAATGTCCAGTCCATATGTATTTGGCACCTGACTTTAACATTCTACTATCTAACCATCTCCATGCGTTTAAAGTTCTATATCTAACTCAGCTTTCATACTAACTTGCCTCATAATTTTAAAAATATCTTCTTAGATCCAGAACACCCTCTTGATTCCTAAACAACTCAAAATTTAACTATGAGACTCTAGCTATCTATTCTTCAACCACCTCAGAGACCTGAGAGGGATAAATATATCTGATTATATAGGAAGTGCAGGGCCTGCAGCTTCCAAAACTAAAAAATGACATACCAGTGGCTGCCTGGACAGTTCCCATTTTCTCTCCATACATTACAGCATCAATCTTCAGCCATTTGGCCCCATTTCTCTGACAGAC
>CAJQZJ010033263.1:1837432-1862163 GCA_907164525.1 Lophiomys imhausi | reverse complement strand
TGATGTGACTAAGGGTGTGCACCATCACCACCCTGTTTCTTGTAACTGTAGAATTTATAAGTCAACTAACTCTGTAGTGATCCTCCTGTCTCTACTGGAGGTAATGGCATGGGCTAACACCATGCATTATTTTAACTTAGCTCTAAGTTTTTTCAACTCTTGAAGGTTTGTAAAACCAGGTTGAACAGCTGTCACCTTTAATTTATTTACAGTGTTTTAAACCTGTTACCTGCTTTTTAATGCCAAACCATGGAAATAGCCTATACCTCTACAAAAAGAAAAAAAAAAAAACAAAAAAAACTTTTAAGCTGCTATCAAGTTTGTGTAATCTCTGTAGCCACCTGCAGTATATTAAAACACAAAGGAAGCAGAAAAGGGATGTTTTGTACACTGCCACTCATCCTTCATAAGTGAATTATATGCAAACATTTTTATTGAGATTTATCTTAAAGTGGAAAACCATGGTTTATTTCTCCTCAATTTTTCTACTACCACACTCTTTATAGCACATCCCACTTAACAAGTTTGCAACACAACCTCATTAATTTATGTCCTGGTTTGCTGTCTACTTACTTATATTATAAAAGACTGAGGAAAGCCAACTTGAAGGGGAAAGGATTTGTTGCACTTATGGTTTATAGCTCATCATCTAGAGAAGTGAAGGCAGGAACTCAAGGCAAGAATCTGGAGGAAGGAACTGAAGCAGATATCATGGGAAAATGCAGCTTATTGGCCTCCTACATCTTCTTTTCTCACCTATCTTTCTAATACAATAAAGAATCCCCTTCCCAGAGGTGGCACCACATGCCGAGGGCTGGACAATCCCACATTAATCGTTAATCAAGAAAATGTCTTCACAGACTTGCCTACAGACCAATCTGGTGTTGGCAATTCACTAATTGAAGTACCTTCGTCCCAGATGACTCTAGCTTGTGTTAAAGGTGAAGGAAAAAAAAACAACAACAACATATATGACAGAAAGGTAACAAGAGATCATTAATTTAGAGCAACAGACAGGAGATCATGAGAAACTGAAGAGTAATTGGGCAAATGAGACCTAAATAATGATGGGAAACTGCAGTTACTAATTAAAATAAGGTGTACCCAAAGTCATTAGCATAAAAATAATTTAAGAACATTTTAGTAACCTAAAGCTCTGTGGTAGAGTACTTGTTTACTATGCAATTAGGCCTTGGATTTTATACTTATCTCTGTTTTTTTAAATGAGGACTGAAGGGATGGCTTAGTGATTAAGAGCATTTGCTACTACTGCAGAGGACCCTAGCTCAGTTCCCAGCACCCATTCCAGATTCAAGGTATACAATGCCCTCTTCTGACCTCGTTGGGTACCTACACTCATGTGAAATACACTCACACAGATATACACACATACACATAAATAAAAATAAATTTTAAAATGTAAGGCAAGGGAAAACAAAAAAAAGGTTATGACTATAAAATTCAAAAACTATACATATATAATTATATGCAAATGTAACATAAATGTATATGTAAGCAGATATGCAAACAAATGTTCACATATGTATTTGATGCATTTTTTAAATTGATGTTTAGGTTATCATTGAGGTAAGGGTTTCATTATGGCATCTGCACACATACTTGTCATTGCAAATTACTATAATTTGTTCCCTTCCCTCAGTCCCATCCCCTGCACCTCCAGACTGCTTCCTTTTCTTCTCCTAGTTAGTCCTCCTTCTACTTTATTACTGCTTGAATTCTAGTACCCACTCTGTTCCTTCACACCTCCCTTGAGATCTTTTCTCCCCTCTCATGATCTTGTTTTCCCTAAAAGTCTCATAGTTCCAGGCCCCACATTAAGTCTTCAATACATTTTGATAGATTCTTATAAAGGGCTGGAGACATGGGTATGGTTTCATGCTTCTATATGTGGAAATCCAGTTTTCTCAGCATCGTTTATTAAAGATGCTGTCTCTTCTCCACTGGGTATTCTTTCAGATTTGTTCAAATGAAGTGGCTGTAACTTGTACTTTTATTTCTGAGTCCTGGACTTCATTCCATTGGTCTATGTGACCCCTTTTGTGCCAGTAACATGCTGTTTTCTTCTGCGTTTTCCACTGTGGTTTATAAAAGAGTTTGAGATTGGGTATTGTTAGACCTTCAAGATTCAGGTTGCTTAAAGTATTTATTGACTGTTGTGCTTCCAGATGAATTTAAGGATTACTTTATTTTCCTAGTTCTGTGAAGAATGTCTTTGGAATTTTCATGGGGATTTCGTTGAGATTGCAGTTTGCTTTCAACAATGTAGACATTTTCACAACATTAACTCCGCCTATTGCGGCCTTAAGAAGTTTCCATCTTTTACTGTCTTCTTTAATTTCTTTCTTTGGAATCTTGAAGTTGTTTTGAGAGGTACTACACCTCTTTGTTTAGGTTTATTCCTAGGTATTGTTTCAGATATTGTGAATGGGATTTTCTGCCCCTGATTTCTTTCTTTATCCATTCATTACTCGTATACAGCAAACTTGCTGATTTTGTGCATTGATTTTATGTCCTGCTGCCTTTCCACAAGTGTTTATCAGGTCTGAGAGTTTCCTGGTGATGTCTTTAGACTCTTTCAAGTATAGGATCTCGCCATCTTCCTTTGAATAAGAAAAGAGGGTAAGCAATTTGCCTCATTCCAGGTTTCCTAGTTTCTTTGGTGTTTTTCTCCTCAAAGGACATTGAACATTGTTGAAGGCTTTTCTGCATCAATTGAGATGATCATGTGATTTCAGTCCTTAAGGTTATTTATGTGATGAATCACATTTATTGATTTTAGTGTAAAGAACTAAGATCACATCTCGGGAATGAATATAATTTGATCATGGTGTATGATCTTTTTAAAAAATAAATTTGTATTAGTTCCTTACATTTTTTTATGCAACGTATTTTGATTAATTCATCCTGAGGAACTTTTCCTAAATCCTCCCAGATCCACCCAACTCCATGTACTTTTTTTTTTTAAATAACTCATCAAGTCTACCTTGTGCCACTGCTAACTCTTGGGTGTGGGGATATCCACCAGAGCTTGGTCAGTCTACAAGACTCCACAAACTAAGTGAAGACAAACTGTATATTCATCAGGAAAAGTATCTATAGTTTTCCTGCTTCTTTGTGTCCTCATCACACTCTGGTATCAGAGTAATTCTAGCTTTGGAGAATGAGTTTGATAGGATTTCTTCCTTTCTATGCTATAAAAACATACTATTTGAAGCAAAATAAGACTTAAAAAAACAAATGTTGTTTTTATTATATCATATGTAGAGCCTAGATTTAAAATTTGTGTGTGTGAGAGAGAGAGAAAGAAAGAGAGAGATGAATATAGAGATTATAAAACAGGAAGAGAGAGATCTTAAGAAGGGGGGATAAAATGTTGAGAACAATGAAATATATTTTCCATGAACACAAAGAGAGGTATATTCAGAGAGATAAAGGGGACCATAACAAGAGGGGACATTGTAGGTTAGTGAGGACAGTTGGAAAAGTATGTGTAAGAACAAAGTAGAGCTGACTTTAGGATGACTCTGCAGATAAAGGCATCTGCTGCCAAACTGGAGACATTGAGCCTGATCTTCAGTACCCAAATGGCGGAGAGAAATAAACAACTCAGAGCAGCTGTCCTCTGACCTCTACATGCACCTTGGCACATGGGTCCACACACACAGAAAGAGAGAGAGAGAATGAATAAATAAATAAATACATGTTAAAAGGACAAAAACATGTTTAGGAATACGATGATGACATGTAAGCATTGAAACACCACAGAAAGCTCACTTCTTTGCATACTAACTTAAAAACATAAAGGAAGAGGGGTGATCAAGGTGTCCAATGAGTGAAGGTGCTTCACACCATTCCATCAAGCCTGCGGTTTGGGTTTTCAGTCTCCAAGATCCACATGGGAAGGAGAGAACTGATTCCCACAAGCTGTCCTCTGACTTCCAAATGTACACCCCCACAATACATATACACACAAACAAATGAAATGATTACCTTGTTTTGTTTCTTAAACAAAGGGAAAGAAAGGTTTTGCACTAAAGCTAGAAAAGCAAATAGATACATTCTTAAAGAATGAAAATTTTCACCTGGAAACCTGGGCTTTAATCATAAAGGCATGTCTTCCTTACGCCTTTTTTTCAATGGATCATGACTTTATGGAGAACCTATTAAGTTTATCAATCTGCATTGTATCTTTCAAACATGACAATAACCACCATCATGTCCCATTGTAAGATTCAGAGAAAATAAAAATGTTTTTAACTCTGGATACTAATTCTATTTCCTTACCTTCTTATATTTCTCTTAAAATGATCTTTAGTACACAACACATGGAAATCCCAAATATTTGATGTGTTAGCCTCTTTGACATTGACTATCTAATACTACATTTCATATATTATTACCAATTCATTTATTTTCCTTTAAAGACAGTGAGTAAATTTATAAATTTAAGTTTTTAACTATTGTATCTGTATAGAACCTGAGGAAAACTAGAATATCAATATTTGTGACTTTGGATGTTAAAATTTTTTCTCTAAATCTCTTAGGCTGTACTTTGCAGCTCATGACAAATGGTAAGTGTATGCATCTCCGGTAATAAGTTTAAACAAGATGTTAGTGCAAGTAGTTGGTAGAAATCCTAGGCTGAGTGTGTGGAGCACAGATGCACAGAGATAGATTTATTTGAATTCAATTCAAATACATAATTGATTTTCATTCTAAGCACTTTTCTGAGATGTACATTATGGCTTTATTAAGTTGAACCTGTTATACCACTTGATCCTCTGAGATGCTAATGTACCTGCCCCAGCCTCCATGTGTGTTGACTGAGCTTCTTTGGTAAAAGGACTTTCCATCCTTTCCATACAGAAAACTAAGATGTCCTGTAACATATGTTCTGTATGTTAAAGCATGCTGATTCCTGGGGGCTGGAGAGAAAATAATGGGCTGCCCTGACTATCCTAAGGAAGACATCATTCATACAAATATCAGGAATAATATGGAAGGATGCTTTATTAATAGATGCTATTAACAACCTCTCATGCTAGTAAAAGTAAGAGAAAATCATAGTCTCCAAAAAATGTGGATGCCTTCATGTAACGGGCACATAGCTTTGAACTAGTCCTATGCCATGCTGATGGGCCCTGGGACATCACTTCCTCACCTGAATGTGGCCTGTAACAGGCTTCTTAGCCACAGGCCATGGATTTGCATCACAATTAAGGGTTAGCTTCACCAGAAAAGTTGAAACTGTATTCAGAATCCATCAACATGTTGACCATTGACAAATTCTGGGCTTATAGAGAGGTCTGTATCCAAAAGTCACCATACTCCAGGTAGTGCTATGCTGTCATGTTGCCCCAGTACACCTGGTTGCTAATGAGTCCTATGCACAAGCAATCAGAGCACCCTGTACTTTAGGTAGTCACTCCAGAACATGTTCATGATATTTCTACTGGTCTGTAGCCGGACAATTGATCAAATTACCAACATGGTCTGTGAGTTTCACATTCAACTTGTCTGAGGTGTTGGTATCTGTCACTCAGATACACATCAAACATTTGGGGGTTAGAATTACCAACCTACTCACTCTTATAGCCAGCAGGACCTTGCTCTTTATCAACTTGACAAGCCATCATGAGTCAGATCAGCCAAGTCTTTTTTTGAATAATAAGATTCTGAAGAGATAATGCAAGAAACAAAGTAAACATAGGGATGCAGAGAAGTTTTCAGAGCCACCAATGTTTTATTTATAGGTAGTGGCTATTCAGAACATTTAGACTTTACTGTCAGGAAGAGATGAAGTGACTGGCCACAGACACATGGGATTTCTTGACTCGCCTTTGCATAAGTAAATGATTATCCCTATAATTTAAGAAAACATATTTCTACTTAGGTGCTGGTTAGTTTTTATCAATATAACACAAACAAGCACCACATAGGAAGCCACTCAGTTGAGGAATTACCTCCATCAGATTGGCCTATAGGCAAGGCTGTTAGGCATTTTCTTGATCAATGATTGATGTGGGAGAATTATTTTATACCTGGTGGTTCTACCTCTGGTCAGGTGGTCTAGGCAATATAAAAAAGAATGAAATTAGACCCATACTTATCACCTTGCACAAAACTTAAGTCCAAGTATATCAAAGACCTTAACATAAAGCCGGACACACTAAATCTATAAGAACAGAAAGTGGGGAAAACCCTCGAACTCATCAGCACAGGTGACAACTTCCTGAACAGAACACCAACAGCTCAGGATCTAAGACCAACAATCAATAAATGGGACCTCATGAAACTGAAAAGCCTCTGTAAGGCAAAAGACACTGTCATTCGCACAAAACGGCAGCCTACAGATTGGAAAAAGATCTTCACCAACCCCACATCTGACAGAGGGCTAAGATCCAAAATTTACAAAGAACTCAAGACATTAAATGCCAAGAAACCAAATCATCCAATCAAAAAAAAAAATAGGGAACAGAGCTAAACCAAGAATTCAAAAGGAGGAATCCCTAATGGCTGAGAGACACTTGAAGAAATGCTCAGAATCCTTAATCATCAGAGAAATACAACTCAAGATGACTCCGAGATTCCATCTAACACCTGTCAGAATGACTAAGATCAAAAACTCAAATAACAGCACATGCTGACGAGGTTGTGGAGAAAGGGGAACACTCCTCCATTGCTGGTGGGAATGCTAACTTGTACAACCACTATGGAAATCAGTCTGGCGATATCTTAGAAAACTTGGAATAGCTCTGCCTCAAGACCCAGCCATACTACTTCTGGGTATGCATCCAAATGACTCCTCACCAAACCACAAGAATGTTTCCTCATCTATGTTCATAGCAGCCTTATTTGTAACAGTTAGAAACTGGAAACAACCCAGATGTCCCTCAGCTGAAGAATGGATTAAAAAACTGTGGTACATCTACACAATGGAATACTACTCAGCTATCAGAAAAAAAAAACGAAATCATGCAATTTGCAGCCAAATGGATGGAACTAGAGAAGCTCATCCTGAGTGAGCTAACCCAGACTCAGAAGGATGCACATGGCATCTCTTCACTTATAATTAGATTTTAGCCACATAGTACAGGATATCTATACTACAGCCAATTCCCGAAAGGGAACAGGAACATACACTGTCAATGAGACACTTTGCCCTAGTGGTGCTGTCTTGTAGGCCCCCAGTGTATGAGGAGGCTCTTGGCTCTCATATGACTGCTGAACTGGGGGTGCGGGGGGAACTGATATGTAGGAGTGGGATGGAAGGGGGAGGGGGTAGAAGGTAAGTGGGCGGGACTGGGAGGGGTGGAAAGAGGGCACTGTGACGGAGATGTAACCTGAAGTAATAAATAAACATTAAAAAAAAAAAAAAGCAAGGTGAGCAAGCCATGTGCAAGCAAGCCAGTAATCAGTCTTTTTAAAGCCTCTGCCTCAGGTCTTGCCTCCAGATTTCTGCCTTGACTTCCCCCAGTGATGGACTGTCACCTGCAAGATGAAATAAGCCCTTTATCCCCAAGTTACTTTTGGTCAGTATTTATCACAGTGACACTTAAGCACACCATACAAGCTGTGTTCATTGATATATTTACTTTTGAAAATATGGAATAGATTACATAACATGAAATAATATTGAAGTCACATAATTACCTTTTCCTTTTTTTCCTACTTTCTTTGTCTTAGATATTCTGCCATATTTAAAATATAAATTTATATAAAAAACCTCTGTCTTCAACAATGATATATTTGACCTATTTTCATCAGTACTAACAATTCTCTTTCCTCTGCCCTCTGTCTGCCAACGTCATTTTTAATGTAGTACACTTTGACCAAGAAGCATATTCGATTACATTCTCCAATGGGCATCGAGTCCAGTAGATGTTTTCTTTCGTTGGGTGCCTGAAAGTCTACTGTTTTTGCTTTAGTCAATATTTGGAAGAGCCTGTTCATCAATTCTCTCACCTCAGAAGTGTCTATATCACTTTCTCCCTTATTTTTTATGACATACATCAGCCTAGTTTCTCATCAATACAGACTACATACCTAAAACTTCTTTTTACCACTTTCTTAATCCAAACTATCTGCTCGTTGGGAGTTCACAGAGATATTCTAGAATTCTCCATTGTTGGTGGACTGGGTGGATCCATTGTTACTCAGATCTCACAGTTCCTCCTTTCTTGACTTAACCCGTTATTATACTTAAGAGTACTTTAAAGTCAGTTTCTTAGAAGAGTTATACAAAGCAGGAATAAGGGGGGAAAGTCAGTGAGTGGCTCTGAAGTTGTATTCTAATAAAGTTTAAATAGAGGAGACTTTCTATTGCTGGCCTAAGCTGGCTGAACATAATACATTTGGTTACTTTCAACTCTTTATTTCTTGGAAAACTGTTCTGCCACTATATTCAATTTGATTTTATGGCACCTAGTAAGGGTGACTTCATTCTATAATGCCTTGATTTTTCTTTTGCTCAGTGGAAAACAACTTCGCATTATTTATTGTCTCTCACATTGTCAGGCAGATCTGAACACTCAGACTATTGCAGAAATAAAAGCTGTGATTCAAGATTAATAAAAAAAATAGCATTTGGGGTCTACCTTGCTGTCTTTGTGTGGTCCACTTGAGCAAATGTGGATATTGTATTGTAAATATATGTAAAAAAAATCCTATAGGAAACCTTTGGAAAATAGGAGAAGACTCTGCCCAGTGTCCAACACCAGCAACAACTTGCAGTCGTATGTGTGAGTCAGTTTGGGAGCCACTGATCCATCGCCAAGCACTCTTTCAAATGAGTGCAGCCCTAGCTGATGTTCTGATTTCAACACTACAGAACTCAAACCAGGATCACACCTAAAGATGCTCCCAAGCCCATTGTTTTAAGCCATTAGTGTCCGTAGTATTTTGCTATGCAGCAATAAACCAACTAATATGCATGCTACAAAATCTTTATAAGCAGAGAGATGTGTATAGTAATGAAATATTAAAATATTCACTTTGAATCAGGAACAAAATGAAGAATCCTTATATCCCCATGAGTTCTCAATTTCATACATAAAGAAGTGCCACTAGCCTAAGAAAATGGTATGTAAAGTTAAAAATTGTTATTATACTTTGTATAAGTTCTCCCCAAAGGTCTATGTGTCAAAAGTTTGGTTCCCAACAGAATCTTTAAGAGGTGAGGCCAAGTTCAACATCTTATCCTTATGTGGCACTGGGCCCTGGAAGAGCATATAAGGAACGTGGCCTCTTTTCTTTCTCTTTGCTTCCCAGTTGCCATGAGGGGAGCAGCTTGCTCCACTTGTGCTATCCAATATTGTGCCTTGACTCACCCAAGACCAAAGGCAACAAGCCTAAGAGAATGTGAAGTGAATCTCCTAAAATCACAAGGCAAAATCAATAGGCCCTCCTCTGAAATTGCACATACCATGAGTTTTTCAGTTCAGGTAATGTGCTTGTTAGTGTGTGCAGGTACAATGAACATGCATGTGAGTCACGTGGGGGTCACAGGACCTCAGAAGATGGTACCCACCTTCTTCTTAAATCAAGGTCTGTCAATGTTCTAATGTTTTCCAAGTAGACTAGTCTGACTGGCCAGTAAGTCCCTGTGTCTTCCTCCCTAGTATTACTACCTCTTAGAAGTGTACACATGACATCTGGAGGTTATACATACATATACATATATATGTACATATATGTGTATATGTGTGTGTATGTGTATTGACTAATTTTGATTTTCAACTTAATTAGATTAATAAATGTCCAGGAGATTAATAAAGCACACCTCCAAGTGTGTCTCTTCTGGTTTTCCGTAGATGATTATATCATGATAGTTCTAACATAATGAGTGAATCAACCTTTCGATGGATTCATAACGTGATTTCACTGTTAGAGACTGAAGGAAGGCATGATGTGGCATCTAACTAAGGATAATAAGACATGGCATGAGCTCTATTTTACTCAGGGCCCCTTCTGTTGCACTCTCTGCTTCCTGCCCACCGGGTCGGGGTTCTGTTGCTTTGTGCTCCTGACACCATGATATCCACTTTGCTGTGAGCGTTCTGAAGCCAAGATGACCAACATAATAGATAATCCATAAGAATTGACAAATGACTTGGTTTTTCACTGATGTCTTCTATGAAGACCGTAGAACAGTGCTTCCAGTTTCCAGGAGAGGAATGAGGATCAATGTGACTCTAGGACAATGGAGCAGCTGCCAGTCCTCTGCATGTGGGTCTATTTCCAATACACAAATGGAAAAAGTGACCTCTGAGGCTGTCTCTTTCCTGTTGGCACCTGTAGGCCTCACTTCATGTTTCTTCACATTCTCTGCGCTCCAGAAAAAATGATGTATGGATTCCTACAGTGAGATCCCTCACTATCTAGTGTTAGCTGTATCCAATCACTAAGCTAGGGCTCAGTGGTGCAAGTGAGTCTGGAATGTCAGGAGTTGCTAGATCTTAAGCTCATGGTGGCTATGAGACTGTTCATATAAATAAACATTATTTAGGATGAATATTTGTCTGTGTTTTATCCATGTGCTGTATGGACTCTAACTCAATAAGTTAAGATGAGAGATATTTAAAATTAACAGTATGTTTATGTAATGGTTACCAAGTTGACATGAACTGGAACTATCTGAGAGATAAACCACTGGGTGCACTTGTTAGGGAAGTTCCTGGGCTAGCCTGTGTTTGGATTACCTTGGTTAGATGAAGTGATATGGGGGTGAGTCGTCACCACTGTGTAGGGAGTGAGATTAATACAAATTAGATTTAGTAAATATCTAGGGGTTTCTGGTACAGTCTCTTGATTCGGGGGCATGAAGATCAACTTGGCTGTGAGCAATTAGCTTGTCAGCTTGTGGACTAAAAACAGGAAACAGGAAAGACTTAAGGGACTAAAAAGCAAGGTTGAAGCCAGGTTAAAAACAGGAAAGACTTAGTGGACTAAAAAACAAGGTTGAAGCCAGGAAAAACAGAAAAGACTTAATGGACTAGAAACAAAGTATTTGGCCTGGCATTGTTTTCAGCTGCTAAGTGGGCAGAGCCCAAATTAAGCTGAAACAGAGTTCCACAAATTTAAGGACAAGTGGATGGAGCCAATGGGCCCCCATGCTAGAAAGCTTTGATGCTATCGAGTCTTGATGGAGAAAGTGCTGGTGAACTGATGGCCAGATCTCCCTGAGGCAGAAAGAAGTTGGTGAACAGAGAAAGCCTCAGCAAGACAGCAAAAGGCCAAGTACTAAACCCTGTGGCTCAGCTTTTGCCTAGAGGGGTTTGACCTGTCCAAACAGTGACCTAAACGAAACTGTGGCTGGCTTTAAGTACTGAGGAAGAGCGGCAGAGTTGCTTATACGAAGGAAATAAGTTGGCCTACAGACAGCTGAGGTCTCCCAGAGAGAAGAAAGCCTCAAGACTTATTTAAGGTGAGACTTCCATAGCCAATTTACCCTGACGAATCTACATCTGAGATATTCCAGAAAAAAAGACTACTAAGTGCATTAAAGGGTCTACCACAGAGACTGTGTTCCTAACGACTGAGGACCTGCCCCAGAGACTGTATCCTTCTAAAAGGTTAAGAAAATAGTTGTAATAGCTATCAATAGGTTTAGGATGAGTAGTTAAGTGTTTGTGTTTTTTATAAGTAAATAGTTATCAATAAATAAATATTTGATAATTTTAAAATTTTGGTTACACCACTGTGGCCAGCATTGGCTCTCTGTGCTGGGATTCTGGACTGTACAAATGGAGCAGTTAGCTTAGCATAAGCACATTGGTCTCCACTTTCTGATTACAAATGCACAGTGATCAGCCCCCCTGATCACTTGCCACCAGGTGTTCCCTACTTGCCACTGTGTCTTCCCCACAATGATAGACTGTGTCCCTCTCAAAATGTAAGGCAAAGTAAACCCCTCCTTCTCATAGATGCCGCTCACATATTACTTTATCACAGAAACAGGAAAGAAGCTAAGACAAGTTAATATTGATCTGTTGGATTCTTATAATAAAATTTAAAGCAGAGGAATGCTTGATACCATGAACTCTATTCAACATTGTAAGAAGATGTTAAAAAAAAAAAAACTCTCTGTTCCAGTATGGAAAGCAAAACTTAACAAAAGAAAAACGCATGTGACAATTTCCTGAACAGAACACCAACAGCTCAGGACCTGAGATCAACAATCAATAAATGGGACCTCATGAAACTGAAAAGCCTCTGTAAGGCAAAAGACACTGTCATTCGAACAAAACGGCAACCAACAGACTGGGAGAAAATCTTCACCAACCCCACATCTGACAGAGGGCTAAGATCCAAAATCTACAAAGAACTCAAGAAATTAAATGCCAAGAAACCAAATAATCCAATCAAAAAATGGGGGACAGAGCTAAATAGAGAATTCACAAAGGAGGAATCCCTAATGGCTGAGAGACACTTGAAGAAATGCTCAACATCCTTAATCATCAGAGAAATGCAACTCAAGACGACTCTGAGATTCCATCTCACACCTGTCAGAATGGCTAAGATCAAAAGCTCAAATGATAGCACATGCTGGCGAGGGTGTGGAGAAAGGGGTAACCTACTCCATTGCTGGTGGGAGTGCAGGCTTGTGCAACCACTATGGAGGTTAGTCTGGCGATATCTTAGAAAACTTGGAATAGCTTTGCCTCAGGACCCAGCCATACCACTTCTGGGTATACACCCAAATGTCTCCTCACGGAATCATAAGGAAGTTTCCTCATCTATGTTCATAGCAGCCTTATTTGTAATAGCTAGAAACTGGAAACAACCCAGATGTCCCTCAACTGAAGAATGGGTTAAAAAACTGTGGTACATTTACACAATGGAATATTATTCAGCTATCAGGAACAATGAAATTATGCAATTTGCAGCCAAATGGATGGAACTAGAAAAGCTCATCCTGAGTGAACTAACCCAGACTCAGAAGGATGAATGTGGCATCTACTCACTTATAGTAGGATTTTAGCTATATAGTAGAGGATATCGATACTACAACCAATGCACCAAAGGGAACATGCACATAAACTTTTTAATTTTTATTCTTTTATTTTTATTTTTTAAATTCTTTTTTATCTATTTGTTGGCTTATTTGTTTGTTTGGTTTTTTAGTTCTCTCTCCCTGGCAATGAGACACTTTTCACCGGTGATACTGCCTCGTAAACCCCCATTGTATGAAGAGCCTCCTGGCCCTCATATGACCTATGAACTGGGATGAGGGACTCTTATATAGGGACACCCCACTCCAGAGAAGCAGGATGGAAGGATCAGAGGATAAAGAAAAAAAATGAAATGTGAAGATTCGGCCTTTGGTTACTAATTGTCATAAACTGTTTAAGATAATTAAGAAATGTAAACTAATAGTCATACAAGCCTGTCATTTTGTTAAGTGCTATGACAGTCTACTATAGTTATTTTCTAAGCTAATCAGAAATCAAGTTGCTAAGAGACAAGCAACATTTGCTTATCCTAATATAAGAGATAGATAGGGCCTCTTCAAAAACCTCAAGAGACCTTCAGAATATGGCATTCAAAGATGTTCACTTTACTTTAGATTTTTTTGATATCGAGACATGTCAACTCCTGACAGCACCCCCTATTCTACTCCAAGTAGAAGATGAACATCAAAGAATCTCCAGTGGGAGATGATTGAATTAGTGGCAAGCCTATCTCTTGGCAGAAAAAAAAAAAAACCCTTGCTCCAACTGTAGGCAGAATGCTGTCCAAAAAGGACAAAAATTGGAAGCAGGTAAGTCGACAACCAAGCTCTGCCAAGACAGGGTAGGCAAGTCTTTCATAATTCCTGCTCTACAATCAATGTCTGTCAGAGAAACGGGGCCAAACGACTGAAGATTGATGCTGTAGTATATGGAGAGAAAATGAGAACTGTCCAGGCAGCCACTGGCATGTCATTTCTTAGTTTTGGAAGCTGCAGGCCCTGCACTTCCTATATAATCAGATATATTTATCCCTCTCAGGTCTCTGAGGTCATTGAAGAATAGATAGCTGGAGTCTCAGAATTAAATTTTGAGTTGTTTAGGAATCAAGAGGGTGTTCTGGATCTAAGAAGATGTTTTTAAAATTGTGATGCAAGTTAGTATGAAAACTGAGTTAGATATAGAACTTTAAACTCATGGAGATGGTTAGATAGTAGAATGTTAAAGTCAGGTGCCAAATACATATGGACTGGACAATGGGAATGTATGCTAAGCCATATAACCCTCATAATCGTGGCCTAATTACCTCTGTTGTTGTGAATTGTATTTATTATTATAAGAGAAAGAGCCATTTATTGGATTCAAAGGGGGAGCTGTTGTGGGGAAAAAGATATACCTTAAACTTAAAAAAAAGGATGGGGATGGGAGGGTTGAGGCAAAAGAGCATGGGAGGATGGGACTGGAGGGGGGAGTAGGGAGGGGATTGCGATTGAGATGTAACTTGAGGAAAAAATAAATAATTAATTAAAAAAAGAAAAACGCATGTGGTTTGATTAAAAAAACAAAACAAAACAGTTACCATGCATACTAACATCACTATGCATATAGAAAAGCTACAAAAATAATTTTAAAAGAATCAAAACAATTTAGTGCAGTGCCTAAAAACAAATTCAATATATAAATGTATTTGTATATAATAATAGACATAATTGCAAGCAAGTTTTTCTTAGAACACCATTTACCTTAGCACTGAAATCCATCATAAGCTCCCGTGAGAAAGATATCAACTCAGGAAACCTCCAACACTAAGAAAAATTGTAGTCCTCTTAGTACATGAGGCTTTCTATATTACAATCATCAGAATAGAAACGACACCAATTATCTCCAAATTGATTTATAAATTAAAGCAAATCCTAGGACGTGCTTGTAAATTACTGAGCTTGTCCTAAAATATATGTGACGGCTAAGAATATGTAAATGCACAAAAAAGGAGGAATTTTATTACCAGATATCAATACTTCATATAAAGCTATACTAATTAAGGCCATGTGATGACACTGTAAGATAGACTAATAAATTATGGATCAAAAATAGAGGATCTGAAGGAGAGTCTATACATAGACAGTCATTTGATTTATCTAACACTGTGTTAGTGTGAAAAAAGTCTTTTCAGTAATTGATGCTGACTCAACCAGATATTCATATAGAAAAATATTTAATCTTGACACATTCCTTATTCCATATGCAAAAATCAATTCCAGAATGACTGTAAATCCAAATGTGATTAGATGAAGCACTAAAACTTCTGGAAGAAAATATGCTAGACTTCCTCTATAAGCTTGAAGCTGGAAGAGATTTATTTTGCTAGATATAAAAATATAAAGTATAGAATAAAAGACTGATTAATGATTTTACATTAAAATTTAAAATATCTATTAACTAGGACATCATTTAAAAAATGGTAAAGCAAGTAGCAGGAGAAGAATTTACAAATACATATAATATGTTATAATTAAAGGAAAAATATGTCAAAAGGAAATTGAACGAACTGAATAGGTAGATTTTTGTATATAATTGTATTGTATTCATTTTGAGATAAGGCCTTACTATGAAGCTACCTGGCATGGAACTCACTATGCAGACCAGGCTGGTCTTGAACTCACAGAGCTACACCTGCCTCTGCCTCTGGATGTTGATTGAACACATAATTCTATAGTGAATACCACAAATGTCCAAAGAGAGAAAAATTGTTAACTTATTCAAAAATACTGAGATTGAAGCAGATGACACCATGTTAAATGGATACAAAACATTTAATATTAAAAATTAGAAACATTATAAAATATTGATCAAAGCATGGTATAGTGGGAATCTTCATATATCATTAGGATATTAGTTGATTCACACACTTGAAGTAAATCTCAGAACATTTGTTCCTTAATGTGAATAAAATTATTCCCTATGACCCATTCATTAAATTTTTTATTTATTATGGGTTATGTATACACATGCTATATATGCATATATATGCAAAATTATATACAATATAATCTATAACATATATGCAAAATATACAAAATAATGTGACTATACAAGAAGGACTGATTCAACAAATTCATGTTGATCATAAGAAATCTTGTACTTTATAATCCCATATAAAGTTTATCATAAAGATGATCTTCCACATTTGAAATTATTTGGTATCCACATAAGATTTGTATACATTTTATATATGAAAGATATTATTCAAAATAAAATGCATGTTTGAGCATTTTCAGAAATCTATTTCTTAGGGAATCATACAATGGGATTTACATCCCTGGAGCATAAGAACATGTGTCCAGTGATGCCAATCACAGCCCTTCTCATGATCAAAGAAACTGAAACAAATCCCCCTTAGCTAGAAAATGTTAATAATAACATGTGCAAATCACGGGATATTATGTGAGTACTAATATAAATTGGTATACCATTTAACTTAGAAAGATATCTGTAAAGGAAAAATTTTATTACACTATATTTACTAGTACTTATTAAATATCTATAAAGCACCTGTAACCTACAATACCTAATACCTGTAACCAAGAGCCTAATACCTATAAATGCATAATACCTAAGAACACATAAACAATCCTATTTTGACCCTGTTGAAAAGATTTTAGGATTCTCTAGCTCAGACCCGGGCAGACATCTTTATCAGTAGCCTGGCTCTGGGAGTCACAGCAGAGAGTTCCTATCTTCAGCTTGGCCCAGCTTCCTCTGGACCTAATATCGCCACTGGCCATTTACCACGCCCATTCAGCTAGGGGCCAGTTTCGGTTAGCTGAGACTGTCACATCCACAGTCTCCTCAGCCCATGCGGTTGAATTAGCTGAATCCTCTCAGGGCAGCTGTTATAACCATCGGGCTTAGTCTTTGACTTCCAGGCCTCCGCCTCCTCAACAGGGCTCTATTTCTACAGTTTCCTAAGAGATGTAGCCTGTTTCTGAGGTCTCTTCACAGTCTGTGTGTGCCTCATGCTTTGGGCCATTGCTTTCGCTGCCCTGCCTCCTGGCCTGCTTCAGTTGCTTTGCTCCTGCCACTGAGGGGTCAGCCAGCCCCAGCTTTCTCAGGCCACTGTTACTGTCCATGGTCTCCTCAGGCCAAGCATGCCTCACGCTTGGCTAATTTGCTAGGGTACTTTAGGCTTCCATTGCTGTCGTTCACCTCCGTGGCTTCTCATGGCTTTCTTGGGCTGGCTGGTGGCAAGAGTCCCTTTCCGAGGCTTTATTCACATTCTGCTTATTGCCTCAGGGCCCGTGCTATATTAGTGTGGCTCAGGGCAGATGGCACCCATTGTTTACCATTTCACAGTCTCCTCTGCACATGCTCCTGTCTCTCATCCATGGGGACTTGGGGTTTCACATGAAGCTCCCTGGTTTATATAGGGCGTGGTCTCAGTCTTTTTCGGTTACTTGGCAGCTCTTATAACCTCTTATGGTAACTGACCTTTTCCTCAGCTTCTGTGGCTTTTTAGTCACCCCCATTCACCAGGCACCATATGCAGGTCTCAGTCTAATCTGGGCTCTACCCACCTCAGCTCAGGTCTTTCTAGCATCCAAGTAATGCCAAGCTATAAGCTCTTTTCAGTTTCCTGGGATTTCAGAGTGCCTTCTCAATAGTTGACCAGGACTAATTTGCTAAAGAAAACTAATTCCTATTACATATCCCCTTTTTGTTAAATAACAAATTTTTCCTCTAATATTAATATATCTGCAATAATAATAATTATAAGAATTACAAATACAATATAAATGAATTGCTTATGTATAATACATAAACAAAATAACCATAAATTTCTATCAATATACATAGATAGTAGTATTTACATCTTTTGACAATCAAAATACATTAAAGCAAGATATAAACAAAATAATTTTAAATTTCTGCAAATGCACAAAATAATCTTAAATTTAACCTTAAATTTCTAACAATATAGAAAATAATCCTACATATCTATTAATATATACAAAATAATCTTAATTTTCTATCAAAATAATCTTACATTTCTATCAATATCTATCACTATATATAAAATAACATTTAATTTATATTATTTTTAATAATAAAGAGAAAAAGAATTAAGAGAAAAAAGAAAGAGACCTCTAAATTCAACCCTTTTTATAAATTTTCCCTGACCATTACTAATCCAATCCTTATTTTATTTTTCCCCTATCAGTACACTAACCATTCACCCTACACAACAACAAATAATCGCAACACAAAACATATCATAAAACAAAGAACTTCCATTCCACATCTTGAGAATGGAGGTGTAAATATTTTTTGGGGGGTATCCTTTTAAAAATTGAGATATTGGACGCATTTTGAACGCGGGGAAAAAAGAGCCATAAAAACACAGAGTTATTGGGCACTGTGCAAAAACCGGAGGGGCTAGCCCCCCCCCCCCCGAACACTCACAGCTCCCAAGGGACTGTTAAAAGTCCCAGGGCAAGGCTCTCCCCATCTCTCACAGACACGGAGGCCACTAAACGCGGGATTCGGGAACTCCCATTTGGTGAGGCGCCTGGTAAGATCGATCCCAACTTACACCAGGCAGAATCAGGGTCCATTTGGCCATAGATCGCTGTCCTATTGGGCTCCCCACACATCAGGTTGAACTTATACCCACTTAGAAAAGGTTGCGAGATAGTGGAAGCCTTAGCAAGGAACAAACAGGGGGCTCAGCGGGTGGTTCGCAGCCGCTAGTGAAGCTGAGGGCGGGAGGTTCCGAGAGAGCACGGGAAGTTGGGAACACAAAAGCAGGCGGGAGGGGCCAAATCTCGCACACTCACTATAGCGCAGCTGGGGAGAGAGCACGGCTGGCAGGGACAAATCCCCGCCAGTCCATGGCAGGTCATCTGGGGAGAGAGACAGGCGTGGGTGGGGCCAGGGGTCCGTGCACCCACGGCGGAGCTGCTGGGATGAGAGGTGCACTCAGGCAGCCGGAGGATCCGGGGCTTGGGGTACCCACGGGACCCGTGGCGGCGCAGACAAGAAGGGAATTAGGCACAGGGTCCAGCCCGGTGGCGAGAAGACTAGAGAGAAACCAGAAATCGGGACCATAGCTGTATCCTGGAAAATCCAGACATATCAGGTGTGGAGCCAGACCCTGTCAGCCTCCGGGACGACAAACAAAGCCCACAGAATCTGTGCCTGGGCAAACAGGCCCGTACCATAAGAACCATTACAGGCTGATATCTCAGAGTGCAACATAGAGAAGTCTGAATTGGGAGAAGTGAAACAATCCTGGTCCATTACTCACAACCTGGGAATAGGCTGCACCAGATCACAGTGCCTCTGGCCATTAAAACCACAGTGACCTTGAAATCCCCCTGTAAGCAACGACAGATAGCCAAGTAACTCGTCCCCTGCACCAAATCATCCACTGTGGTTCCAAGCACAGAAAACAGACAGCTAAATGCATCCAATGGCGAAAGGTCAAAAAAAAAAATAGAAATCAAGGAATTATGACTCCAACAAAGCAGAACCACCCTAGCTCATCCAATTTGGATGACCACACACCAACAGAAACACATGAAAACATTGACAATTCTGCAGTATGGAAAGTGATAGAGTCCCTGCAAGAAGAACTTAAATCTATGAAGGAATTCAAAGAAGCCACAATTCTACAAATCAAAACAAGGAACAACACCATTAAAGAGCTCGAAGCCAAGGTGACAGAGCTTGAACAGGAAAAGGAAAAAGCCATGAAAGATTTTCATACAAAAACAAGCAAGCTGGAGAAGGAAATGTACAAAACGAACAAAACCATACAAGACATGAAAATAGAAATAGAAACAATAAAGAAAACACAGTCAGAGTTAAAAGAGGAAGTGGAGAACCAAGGGAAGAGAACAGGAACTACGGATGTGAGTATCAACAATAGGATGCAAGAGATGGAAGGCAGGATCTCAGGCATGGAAGATTCAGTGGAAGAAATCAGTACAACATCCAAAGAAAATGAGAAGGCTAAAAAATCTCTCCCCCACAACATCCAAGAAATCAAGGACTCATTGAAAAGACGGAACCTAAGAATTATAGGTATAGAGGAAAGAAAGGACTCCCGACTCCAAGGTCCAGGAAATATCTTCAACAAAATCATAGAGGAAAACTTCCCAAACCTGAAAAAAGAGATGCCAATAAAAATCCAAGAGGCATACAGAACACCAAACAGAATAGACCAGAAAAGAAACTCCTCTCGCCACATAATAATTGAAACCTCAAATGTACAGAACAAAGAAAGAATATTAAAAGCTGTAAGAGAAAAAGGTCAAGTCACATACAATGGCAGACCCATCAGAATTACACCTGACTTCTCCCCAGAAACGATTAAAGCTAGAAGGGCCTGGTCAGATATACTACAAGCCCTAAGAGATCATAGATGCCCAGCCAGACTATTTTACCCAGCAAAACTCTCTATCAATATAGATGGAGAAAACAAGATATTCCATGACAAAATTAAATTTAAACAATATCTACCCACAAACCCAGCCCTACAGAAAATCCTAGAAGGAAAATCCCAACCCAGAGAAGAAAACTCCACCCAAGAAAACAAAGGGAATAGAAAACCCCTCAGCAACTAAACCAAAAGAGGAACAGGACCACCACCTATACCAAACTAATGGGAAATAACAACCCCAGGTCACTAATATCCATCAACATCAATGGACTCAACTCCCCAATAAAAAGACATAGGTTTACAGAGTGGATCCGCAAGCAAGACCCTTCCTTATGCTGTATACAAGAGACACATCTAACTACAAAAGATAGACACTGCCTCAGAGTAAAGGGCTGGGAAAAGGTTTTCCAAGCAAATGGACCCAGGAAGCAAGCTGGAGTAGCCATCCTAATATCAAACAAAACAGACTTCCAACTGAAGTTAATGAAGAAAGACAAAGAAGGGCACTATATACTCATTAAAGGGAATATTCATCAAGAGGAAATTTCAATACTGAACATCTATGCCCCAAATACAAAGGCACCTACTTTCGTAAAAGAAACACTTCTAAAACTTAAAGCGCACGTCGATCACAACACATTAGTAGTGGGAGACTTCAACACCCCACTCACAACAAAGGACAGATCATCAAGACAGAAGACAAACAGAGAAATATTGAGTCTAACAGAGATCATGAACCAAATGGACCTAACAGATATCTACAGAACGTTTCACCCAAACACAAAGGAATACACCTTTTTCTCACCCCACGGAACCTTCTCCAAAATCGACCACATAATTGGTCACAAAGATAGTCTCAGTAGATACAAGAAAATTGAAATAACACCTTGTATCTTATCAGACCACCACGGAATAAAGCTGGTCTTCAACAGTAAAAGAATCAACAGAAAGCCTACACACACATGGAAATTGAACAGCTCCTTACTGGATGACCACTGGGTCAGGGAAGAAATAAGGAAGGAAATCAAAGACTTCTTAAATTCCAACGACAATGAAGACACAACATACCCAAACCTATGGGATACATTGAAAGCTGTGCTACGAGGAAAGTTCATAGCACTAAGTGCTTTCAAAAAGAAAATTGTGACAGCTCATATTAGTGAACTAACAGCTAAGCTGGGTGAATTGGAAAAAAAAGAAACAAACACTCCCAAGAAGAGCAGAAGACAGGAAATCATCAAACTTAGAGCTGAAATCAACAACTTAGAATCAAAAAGAACTATACAAAGAATCAATGAAACCAAGAGTTGGTTCTTTGAGAAAATCAACAAAATAGACAGACCCCTAGCCAAATTAACTAAAAGGCAAAGGGAAAGAACACAAATCAACAAAATAAGAAATGAAAAGGGAGAAATAACAACAGACATTGAGGAGATTCAGAAAATATTCGGACATTACTTTAAAAATCTATATTCCACTAAATTTGAAAACCTAAGCGAAATGGACAATTTCCTCGATAAATTCCACCTACCAAAACTAAATCAAAATCAGATTAACAGCTTAAACAGCCCAATAACACTTAAGGAAATAGAAACAGTCATTAATAATCTCCCAACCAAAAAAAGCCCAGGGCCAGATGGCTTTAGCACGGAATTCTACCGGACCTTCAAAGAGGAACTAACACCATTACTTTTCAAACTCTTCCACCACATAGAAACAGAAAGATCACTGCCAAACTCATTCTATGAGGCCACTGTCATTCTGATTCCTAAACCACACAAAGACCCAACAAAGAAAAAGAACTTCAGACCAATCTCCCTCATGAACATAGATGCAAAAATACTTAATAAAATACTAGCAAACCGAATTCAAGAACACATCAAAAGTATCATACACCATGATCAAGTAGGCTTCATCCCTGGAATGCAGGGATGGTTCAATATACGAAAGTCTATCAATGTAATTCACCACATAAACAAGATGAAAGAAAAAAACCACATGATAATCTCGCTAGATGCAGAAAAAGCATTTGACAAAATCCAACACCCCTTCATGCTAAAAGTTCTGGAGAGAACGGGCATACAAGGACCATACCTAGAAATAATAAAGGCAATATACAGCAAGCCAGTAGCCAACATCAAATTAAATGGAGAGAAGCTTGAAGCATTTCCTCTAAACTCAGGGACAAGACAAGGATGTCCACTTTCACCATATCTCTTCAATATAGTACTTGAAGTCCTTGCTAGAGCAATAAGACAACTAAAGGAGATCAAAGGGATAAAAATTGGAAATGAAGAAGTCAAATTATCCCTATTCGCAGATGATATGTTAGTATACATAAGCGACCCCAAAAACTCCACCAAAGAACTCTTACAGCTGATAAACAACTTCAGCAAGGTGGCTGGATACAAAATTAACTCAAAAAAATCAGAAGCCCTTCTTTATACAACAAACAAATATACCGAGAAAGAAATAAGGGAAACAACCCCCTTCACAATAGCCACAAACAACATAAAATACCTGGGGGTAACTCTAACCAAGCATGTAAAGGACCTATATAACAAGAACTTCAAGCCCCTGAAGAAAGAAATGGAAGAGGCCTTTAGAAGATGGAAAGATCTCCCATGCTCATGGATAGGTAAGATCAACATAATAAAAATGGCTATCCTACCAAAAGCAATATATAGATTTAATGCAATTCCTATCAAAATACCAACACAATTCTTTATAGACCTGGAAAAAGCTAGTCTCAACTTCATATGGAACAACAAAAAGCCCAGAATAGCTAAATCAATCTTGTCCAATGAAAAAACATCTGGAGGTATCACCATCCCAGATTTCAAGCTGTACTACAGAGCAACAGTAATAAAAACAGCATGGTACTGGTATAGAAACAGACCAGTGGATCAATGGAATCGAATTGAAGACCCAAACATGGATCCACACACCTATGGCCAACTAATCTTTGACAAAGAAGCCAAAAACGCACAATGGAAGAAGGACAGCATCTTCAACAAATGGTGCTGGTCCAACTGGATGTCCACTTGCAAAAGAATGAAATTAGACCCATACCTATCACCTTGTACAAAACTTAATTCCAAGTGGATCAAAGACCTTAACATAAGGCCAGCCACACTAAAGATACTAGAAGAAAAAGTAGGAGAAACCCTCGAACTCATTGGCACAGGTGACAACTTCCTGAACAGAACACCAACAGCTCAGGACCTGAGATCAACAATCAATAAATGGGACCTCACGAAACTGAAAAGTTTCTGTAAAGCAAAGGATACTGTCATTCGAACAAAACGGCAGCCAACAGACTGGGAGAAAATCTTCACCAACCCCACATCTGATAGAGGGCTATTATCTAAAATCTACAAAGAACTCAAGAAACTAAATGCCAAGAAACCAAATAATCCAATCAAAAAATGGGAGATGGAGATAAATAGAGAATTCACAAAGGAGGAATCCCTAAGGGCTGAGAGACACTTGAAGAAATGTTCAACATCCTTAATCATCAGAGAAATGCAACTCAAGACTACCCTGAGATTCCACCTAACACCTGTTAGAATGGCTAAAATAAAGAGCTCAAATGATAGTGCATGCTGGCGAGGGTGTGGAGAAAGGGGAACCCTACTCCATTGCTGGTGGGAGTGCAGGCTTGTGCAACCACTATGGAGGTCTGTCTGGCGATATCTTAGAAATCTAGGAATAAACTTGCCTCAAGACCCAGCCATACCACTTCTGGGTATACACCCAAAGGACCTCTCACGGAGACATATGGAAGTCTCCTCATCTATGTTCATAGCAGCCTTATTTGTAATAGCTAGAAATTGGAAACAACCCAGATGTCCCTCAACTGAAGAATGGATTAAAAAATTGTGGTACATCTATACAATGGAATATTACTCAGCTATCAGAAACAATGAAATCATGCAATTTGCAACCAAATGGATGGATCTAGAGGAGCTCATCCTGAGTGAGCTAACCCAGTCTCAGAAGGATGCACATGGCATCTATTCACTTATAGTAGGATTTTAACTATATCGTACAGGATATCTGTACTACAACCAACACATCAAAAGGAACAAGGACATAATTTTTTTTTATCTTTTTCTTTTTCCTTCTTTTTTTCTCTTTCCTTTTCCCTTCTCTTTTTCCTCTCTTTTTTTGTTGATATTCTTTGTTTTTGTGGGTTTGTGTGTTTGTTGGTCTTTTTTTTAGTATTCCCCCAGTAGCAATGAGACACCATTCACTGGCAGTACTGCCTCGTAGGCCCCCGGTGAATGAAGAGGCTCTTGGCCCTCATATGACTCCTG
>CAJQZJ010033263.1:1796177-1814985 GCA_907164525.1 Lophiomys imhausi | reverse complement strand
CACACACACACACACACACACACACACACACACACACACACACACACCTTCATATCTAGGTTAGATGATTTGGCTACATAAAACCTCTCTGAATTTAATTACCATACTATTTACATAAGTTTTAATTTTCCTTATGAAATTATGAGGTCTGTATGAATGGACAATTTACCCTTGCTGTTCTGAGATTATGTTCAACAGTTAGAATGATAGGGCCAGAAACACCAGGCTTTGTTGTGGAAATGACTTCCAAATTGTAATTAGAGCAGTTAATTTTCCAGGGTAGTCCTGTAAGATAGTAACAGCTGTGTTAGATTTTCTGCACCTAACATTTTACATCTAGTGACACAAGAACCCAAATGGAAGCAACCTGAACTCTGCAATTCCTATCAAAATACCACCACAATTATCTATAAACCTGGAAAAAGCAATTCTCAACTTCATATGGAATAACAAAAAAATAAGAATAGCTAAATCAATCCTGTACAATAAAAAAACATCTGGAGGTATCACCATCCCTGATTTCAAGCTGTACTACAGAGCAATAGTGATAAAAACAGCATGGTACTCGTATAGAAACAGACCAGTAGATCAATGGAATTGAATTGAAGACCTAGAAATGAACCCACACACCTATGGTCACTTAATTTTTGACAAAGAAGCCAAAACCATACAATGGAAAAAGGACAGCATCTTCAACAAATGGTGCTGGTCCAACTGGATGTCCACATGTAAACGAATGAAATTAGACCCATACATATCACCTGTACAAAACTTAAGTCCAAGTGGATCAAAGACCTTAACATAAGGCCTGGCACATCAAATCTATTAGAAGAGAAAGTGGGGAAAACCCTTGAACTCATAGGCACAGGTGACAACTTCCTGAACAGAACACCAACAGCTCAGGACTGGAGATCAACAATCAATAAATGGGACCTCATAAAACTGAAAAGCTTCTGTAAGGCAAAAGACAATTTCATTTGAACAAAATGTCAACCTACAGATTGGGAAAAGTTCTTCACCAACCCCACATCTGACAGAGGGCTAATATCCAAACTTTACAAAGAACTCAAGAAATTAAATGCTAAGGAACCAAATAATCCAATCAAAAAATGGGGAACAGAGCTAAACAGAGAATTCACAAAGGAGGAATTCCTAATGGCTGAGAGACACTTGAAGAAATGCTCAGCATCCTTAATCCATCAGAGAAATACAACTCAAGACAACTCTGAGATTCCATCTCACACCTGTCAGAATGGCTAAAATCAAGAACTCAAATGACAATACATGCTGGCGAGGCTGTAGAGAAAGGGGAACACTCCTTCATTGCTGGTGGGAGTGCAAACTTGTACAACCACTATGGAAATCAGTCTGGTGATATCTTAGAAAACTTGGAATAGCTCTGCCTTGGGACCCAGCCATACCACTTCTGGATATACATCCAAATGATTCCTCACCAAATCATAAGGAAGTTTCCTCATCTATGTTCATAGCAGCCTTATTTGTAATAGCTAGAAACTGGAAACAACCCAGACATCCTTCAACCAAAGAATGGATTTAAAAACTGTGATACATCTACACAATGGAATACTACTCAGCTATCAGAAACAATGAAATCATGCAATTTGCAGCCAAATGGATGGGACTAGAGAAGCTCATCCTGAGTGAGGTAACCCAGACTCAGAAGGATGCACATGGCATCTATTCACTTATAATCGGATTTTAGCCATATAGTTCAAGATAACTATACTACAACCAATGCACCAAAAGGAACAGGAACATAGACTTTGTTTCCTGTTAGTGAGACACTTTGCCATAGTAGTGCAGCCTTTTAGGCCCCCAGTGTATGAGAAGGATCTTGGCCCTCATATGACTGCTGAAATGGGGTGGGGGGCTGTTATGTAGAGACACTCCACTTCAGAGGAGTAGGATGGAAGGGATAGGGGGTAGAGGGTGGGATGTTGGGACTGGGAGGGGTGGAAAGAGGACACTGTGATGGAGGTGTAATCTGAAGTAATAAATAAATATAAAAAAGACTTATAAATCTTATGTAGATCTCAAAGAAGATTGTATTTTGCTATTAAGATTGCATAGTCACTTTACTCCCAGAAGACCTACCTATTTTATGAAAAACATTAGAGGAAAATAGCCTTAGTCATGAAATAGCCTAGAGCCACACACACCCAGGCAGGTAAATCTATTTCTATATCATCCATTTCATAGAAGAAATAAAAAGAAAACTTCAACATCCACTACAATACAGCCCTTACAGTCTGTGTGTGCACAAAAATTTAGACTATACTTACATCATTGGTATGATCCCCTATGGTGAATTTTAATGCTTATTATTGTGAGAAAAAATACTTAAAAAAAAACCATTATTATTTTCCAAAGACTCAGTTAAAATTGGTTTTAGATACTGACCAGATGTTCCTTTTTCCTTCTTACTCATTTCATCTTAATGTGTGGTGCATCCTCAGCCTGTTTCTAAGTCAGGGGATTTGATATGTATCCCATATTGTGGAACCTGATTCATCAATGAGAGGTAGAAAAGCTCAGCCTGAGTGAACAAATTTCCTGCATGACAGAGCTGTTGTCTTTCTCAACAGAAGTGGTTCCAATCCTGTTTAATGTGATCAGAGAGGAAGTCTATGAACTGTTTGAATTGGAATGAAAAAACCATAATGACAACGTTTATAACATCTGTCACATTAGATTTGCTTGGTCTGTATATCTCTCTCTGGAATAATAGTGATTTATACAAATTGCTTCTCACTGCAATTTATATCCGTGTAAAGATGCCACCAGATATATGGAGGATTTTATTTGCCTCGAACTGAATGTCTGTTTAATTGTATTTGCCACTAAATGAAAATACTACCCTCTGGCATATCTGTTCAGATATAATGGTTAATTTATTTTTTCAGTTTTATAACTTCATCCTCTCCTACTTGTTAGGCACTTGAATGCATAACTTTTCCTTTTGGCAGATATACATATATGTATATGTGACACCTTCATCTCACAGGTCTAGTAGTGATAATTTTATTTTCCTAAGAACTTTGTTGCCTAGGTAGTTAGTTTTTCTCTTGGGGAAGACAGAAACCCTCTGTTGACTAGTATTACTAGAGCAATCATTCCATCGCAAAGGGCAGGATTTGATTTTGTCCTGTAGGGAACATTTGACAATGGGGGACATTTCTGACATGACAAGTGCAGAGCAATGCTATTCCAGCATAGAGAGGACAAAGATGCTGTTAACCACATAACAACTCACAGGACAATTTCCATAGTACTCTACCCAGACATCATGTCAGAAGTAGAGATGTTGATAAACCTTGAATGACACGACTACATCCTTAGTGCAGTGGTGCTGCACTGTTGGGGCCTGTCCATATAAGCCCAGACATGTCCACTGTGACAAAACAACTATTTGTAATCCAAAGTTTAGCTAGCTGTATACAGATGCATATCCAGGAACTATCACCATTTTCCCTTTGTTCTTTAAGGATCTTTTAATTCTTTCTGACCACTTCTATACTGCTCCCTATAGAGACAGTTCAGTGGACTTATTTTTCCTCAAGGAGTCCTCATGAAAAAAATAATGGAAGAAAGTTCTGCATTGCTGCACTCATAGATCAGAGCGTCTCTTAAATTATCCCTGTGAACTTCTACCCAGAGCATCATGATCCTTTCCACAAGACTCCATGGTCCTCCACCTCTGCCACCATGTCCCTTTCATGAATCACTCTTTAGCTCTTCTACCTTCACCATCATCTTACTCTCCTGAAATAACTCCTTCCCCCTTCACCTTTACCCTCATCACCCTGTCATGTACCACTACCATGCTGCTCCACCTCCAACAAAATCTTCCTCTCCTGGGGTACCCCTCTGTTATCTTATCTGGAATCTCCATTTTCCATTGGTTGCCCAGTTGTTTACAGTTATTTTTTTCTTTATCCTTTTGTCAATACTAAATGAACTGTATGTTTTGTGAAAGGAAATGGGTCATGGTTTACATAGATTTTTTTTCCCAAAAGCAATAAGTATAGGCTACTGTTGGCCATTCTCTCTTCTTTAAATGATTCCCTGTTCACTCCTACATCTTTAGCTGCTATAGGACACTGATTTAACATATAAAATTGAGTTAAGCTTCCATTGCTAGATTTCTCATGTATAGTTTTTTTTCTTATTTGATGAACTTTCCAAAAAAGAAAAATGAAAACAAAAGAGACTTCAGCCCATACTTTGATGCTTTCCTTCTCCCCACCCCCTTTAAGGAGGTAGGGGATACCAGGTTCTCACTGTATAATTTTTATGTGCCTTTCATATTGACCTCTTCACCAAACTGTCTGCTTCTTGAGTCCTTTGTTTATTGGGAGAAAGAGCTATGCTTTGGGTGCTGTTCGTGTGCTGTATACAACCTAGGTTCTAACTGAAGAATGCTCACCCACAAATGAGATTCTTACAGCACCACCCCTGACTCCAGTGCTGAAGGACTATCAAGGAAGAGGAGTCAAAAAGTTGTAACAACCAGATGTCAAGAGGGACACAAGGAAATCAGTGTCCACTGGGCATGACTGAACCACTACATTCATGAATTTAGAGCAGCCATAGTTGTCTGTACAAGATCTGCATAAGATCAAGCCAGTCAACATTCCAGCATGGACGGGGCTGAGCCAATGAAATAACTGATGACATATTGGCAGTTAATAGCTTCTGGAGGAGGAAGAGTCAGTTTCTTTAAGGGTGTGGACTCTGGTGGTCCCATATTCATGATCATATGAGCATCACAAATTGACTGATGGGTTGGTTATAAAGAGAAGTTGAGCGGGAGTGGGAGTGGGAACTTGGGTGGATCTGGGAGAAGTTGTGGGAAATGCGTGTAGGTAAATGTGTATACATGCATAGGATTATCAAAGAATTAAAATATTGTAATGTTTAAATTCACAAATGCATATCATTATAGCTGCAGAATTATGAAGTTCTGAGCTAGACCCAAGCATAAGCAGCCTACCACTAAAGATGAGGCTTCTAAACACTTAACTAGGAGACTGAGTAAGTTGGCTCTGCTCAAATGGGGTCATAGAGCCAGAATCTGACAAATGGAAAATGGAAAAAGGAAGAAAGACAAACAAACAAAAATACAGAATTTTAAAAAGAAAAAGAACAGAAACTCACAACTTGAATCAATTGCATCCATCTTCTACTACCAAGCTAATTAATTTTCATGAAAATGTGTTTCTCATGTACTTTATTTGGAAGCAAACTCATATTTCTCAGATTTGAGATTGCCCAGTTCTCCCAGTGGCTCTGGCTTGCTTTCCTTCAGTCTCAATGATTCTCCCCTTTACAGTCAGAGTCTTTATTCTACCTGAAGCTCTGCCCCAACCTGCCATCCCTGCCTCCACAAATTCCTCAGCTATTCTACCCACCAAGACCACTCATTGATGCAGAAGCAGGAAAATAATAGTCCATATGCCAGACCGACCCTCTGAAGTACTGGCTTTGTAGTGTTTTAAAAGAAGATACCTAAAATTAGCAAGTTTCAGATAGATAGATAGATAGATAGATATATAGATAGATAGATAGATAGATAAATAGACAGACAGACAGGTAGGTAGATAGATAGATGATAGATAGATGATAGATAGATAGATAGATAGATAGATAGATAGATAGCGTCCTAATTTCTTGAGGACAATGAAAAATCTGGCAGTTCTGAGTCTATGTTAACTCTCTGCCATTGGCAGTAGTTCTGCAGTTTGTATTCTTCTTAGAATATACCCAACTACACCCTACTACATCTCCACTACTGATACCAAAATTACACTTACTGTGTCATCTTCATTTTGGTTTTGTATATTGCCTTTAAGGATGGAGTCAATAAAAATTAAAGTAGTTTTTATTATAACATCACTAAGAAAAGTTGGGAAATTAAAGATGGCCTTGTATGATTGAAATATATTTATCCTTCTCAGGTTTCTGACTAGACAGTTATAGTCTCACAGTTAAATTTTAAATTGTTTAGGAATTAAAAGGATGTTCTAGGATGGAAACTGAGTTAGGTATAGAACTTTAAACTCATTGAGATAGATAGATAATAGAATATTAATATCAGTTGCCAAATGTGTATGGACTGGACATTGGGAATGCATGTTATACCTTATAATTTTCATAATTGTGGTCTAATTATTCTTATTGTTTTGTATTTTATTTATTGTTATAAGAAAACGAGCCTTTTATTGGATTAAAAGTGGAAGCGGTTGGGGGCAAAAAGATACACCTTAAATTAAAAAAAAAAAAAGCAGATAGGAGGTTGATGGGGAAGAGGGTAGGAGGTGGGACTGGGAAAGGAAGGAGGGAGGGAACTATGATTGAGATGTAACTTGAAGAAATAAATGTTAAAAAATGGAGCTAATAAAAATTAAATTAGTTTTTATTATAACATCACTAAGAAAAGTTGGAAAATTAAAGATGCCCTTGTATGATTGAGGAAACAAAAATGTAATAAAATATTATTTTATGTTTAAGCAATGATTTCTTGTCAAGGAAATGAAAATGAACAAATAAAAGTTAATTTACAAGGAAATGAATACAGCTGATGTCCATAACATGGAAGTCAGTTTTGACATACTGTTCTATTCAATACTTGCTGGATCTCAGGAGAAGGGTGTTGTTGTCTCCATTTGAGAGATAAGGCAGCTGATGCTCAGGGAGGATGAGTACCTCAGACCACTTCAAGATGAAAGTGTTTAATAGAGTGGCCAGGAGTCCATGGTGAGTGACTGAGGTAAACTCTTAGTAATTCCCTCACACATCTCACTTATTTGATCACAAGTAGATTTATTGTATAATTAATTGTCACAGAATTAGTCACATTGGCTAATGAGACCCACTCACTCCCATCAGTAAAACTCAAATTACCTCTATGTGAACATACTTCATTTAATCTGCTGTTGCAAAAAAATAAAAAGCAGACAAATTTCTGTTTCCAATTTATTGCTTTACAAAAGCATATAGGAAACCATGGTCACAAAAGATCACAGAACAAAATATGTTGAAAGAAAACACCCTGGAGAGAAGAACAAACTGCAGGCAAGGCAACCTGGACCTCATCAGAATAAAGGTCAGTCTTGCTTGATCTTCTCCTTGATGCTCATATCACTGTTGACCCCATGGAATTCACGTGCTGCATTTCCCTGGCATTCATTGTGAGGTTCAACATGGAGCCTGGCAACCATTCTTCATAGGCAGTTGTAACCTGCTGAGTGTGAGAACCTTATTATGTCAGAGAGCATCTGCTCTTAGTAGATCTTAGCATTCGTAGAGTGCAGGATGTTTCATGACAATTAAGGGATACCATATAGTATTCAGTTGGAGGACTTCTGGTCTTGCTGCTGGTTGTAAAGTGAAGAGACATGAGAATCTGAGAATCTGATTTAGGATTAGGGCTAACAAAAAGATGAGTGTGGGGATCTCCTTAAGAATGCCTAGGAAGTGAAGGTATGTGGCTACCAAAGGAGAAATTTTCTATATGAAGATCCCATGGTTTAGAGTGGCACATAGCATCATTCACTGCATTGTATGCCACAACTCTCCCTTCTCCCTGCATGAGCACCTTGGTTATTCTGCAAGCTATTCAAAGCTGGCTCTTTAGACCTGTAGAGAAATAACACCAAATGCTAATCCTAACCTGAGCAGGTACACAAAGCGAGAACAGAGAATGCTAAAAGGGAAGTGTGTACAGAAACTAAAATGGTTTGTTGTTTGCTTCCATCACTTATTTGTTCACACACACACACTCACACACAGTCACACACACTCTCACACACACTCACACTCACACACACACTCTCACACACTCACACTCCCACACACTCACACACATTCATTCACACACACACTCACTCACATACTCAAACACACACACGCACACCACGGAATTAATTTTTCTAGTAATTACTTAAACTAGTTACCTGTTTATGGCTGCATAGACACAGAGTATATTTAAATTGTTGTGGCAGATACTAATTGCTATCCAATATCTGCTCACTTTTTCTCCCATAAAGTACAAAACTCTTTTTCTATGTAACATGATACGATTAATCTTCCATGACTTTCTCATGCCATCCTTTCAATAGGGCATGGGCAATGTGTTGGTATTACTTCCAGTGTGGGGCACTCAGAAGAGCTACATGGGAGTTATAGCAATGCAGTCTGGTTGGGGGTTGGGGTTCCATGGTGTCTCTGCTCTTATCCATCTCTTTATTGTCTCTGTGGAAAATAAGATAGCTTGAGCTCTAGAAGTTACTTTTTTCCCTGAAGTAGCCTTAAAAATAGAAGCACTGGAGTAAAGACATGTTAGGAAAATGGTTCTCAACCTTCTTAATGCTGCGACCCTTTCATATAGTTCCTCATGCTGTGATGACCTTCAATTTTCATTACTATTATGTAACTGTAATTTGCTACAGTTATGAATCATAATGTGAATATCTGTGTGTAAAAAAAACTTAATTAGATTATGTTGGGAGTTGGGTGCCATTTGTAGAAATAATTAATTAAATTGTTTAAGAGTATTTAGATTATTGTTAATAGGTTTGGAACCATTAATCTTTAAGCTGCCATTATAAATGAGCACACAGACACCACGTGGATTTTAACAAGTGTTGGCCTGAATTGTGCAATCCTAGCCCATCTAAGCTAGCTCATAATTCTATTACCCAAATATGACCCCATATATACATACGCCCCCTTGGACTGCCATTCTCCATGATATGCCGATGTTCCTGGCCATGTGGAATGAGGTTCTTTGTTCTAATCCATGGTGTGCATCCTCTTTCCTGCTGCTCCTGGCTGGAATATCTTCTTCCGTCTAAAGCGAGGCTTCCTGTTCTAATCGCAGGAAGTCCCACCTTTCTGTGTCATTGCCCAATCTCAGGGCTGAGCATTTTATTTAACTAATCAGAGTCAATATAAGTAACAGACAGCAAGCAGGACCAATTAATTAACATTTAGAATGCTTAACACTACCCCAACATCTGTGTTCTTCGATGTTCTTAGGCAACCCCTGTGAAAGGATCTTTCGACTCCCAAATGGGTCATGACCCACAAGTTGAGAACAACTGTGTTAGGAAAACACTGAGAATTACACAGCTAAACAACTTATCAGCTCATCATAAAAAAACCTGGGATGTTTAAACTGCAAAACATGAATATCCTTACCAGTTTTGAAAACAAGAAATTTTGCTTACAAATGATTCCCCCTTCCAGAGATTTGTGAACATCCATGTCACTGATACAAGTGGTCTATTCATATATTTTATTCCTATGGCTCTTATTCATAATATAGTTTACCTGTAGGGAGTTAGATAAATTAAATTAGATTTAGAAAATATATAGGGGTTTCTGATACTGTCTCTTAATTCGGGGCATGAAGATCATTATCAGCATGACTAAAAACAGACTAAACAGACTAAAAACAGGAAACAAACAGGAGACTTAATAGACTGAAAAACAAGGTTGAAGCTAGGAAAGACAGGAAATACTCAATGGACTGAAAAACAAGGTTGTCAGAAAAACAGGAAAGACTTAATGGACTTAAAGAAACAAAGTATCTGGCCTGACCTTATTTTCAGCTGCTAAGTGGGCGGAGCCCAAATTAAGCTGAAACAGAGTTCCTCCTATTTAAGGACAGTGCATGGAGCCCAAAAGGAGAAGAGGCCCCTGATGCTAGAGAGCTCCGAGAGTCCTGCTGAAAAAAGTGCTGGCCATCATTTGATGGCCAGATTTCCCTGAGGCAGAAAGAAGCTGGTGAGCAAAGAAAGCCTGAGCAAGACACCAAAAGGTCAAGGACTAAACCCTGTGGCTCAGCTTTTGCCTAGAGGGGTTTGATCTGTCTGAACAGTGGCCTAAAGGAAACTGTGCCTGGCTTTAAGGACTCTGAAGTAGAGTGGCAGAGTTGCTGATGCAAAGGGGCTGGGGTCTCCCAGAGAGAAGAAAGCATCAAGCCTTATTTAAGGTGAGACTGCAATAACCAACTTACCCTGACGAACCTGCATCTGAGAGATCCAAAAAAAAGGACTGCTAAGTGCGTTAAAGAATCTACAACAAAGACTGTGTTCCTGATGACTGAGGACCTGCCCCAGAGACTGTATCATTCTAAAAGGTTAGAAAAATCATTATCAATAGGTTTAGTGGATAGGTTAAAGGAGTTGTAGGAATTTATAGGATTAATAGTTAAGAAATTGTTGGTGTTTGTTATAAGTGGATATAGTAATAAATAAATAAGTGTTAAATAATAATTTAAAAGTTCGGTTACATTCACCCATTTATATTTGTGTAAGATAATTTTTCAGCCTCCCTCATTTTAAGTCTATCAAATGTAAAGACTGAAGATTTTAGCAATGTTTAATTGCATTTTGCAGCAAAATTTTTAAATTTAACTTTATTTTGATAAACCAGTTAACATAATATGTACTCTCTTAAAAATACATCTACAACATAGCATGCTTTAAAATAGGCACATTATTACATAGTAAACATTCAGAACTTATTCTCATTGCAGAACTGAAACTTTATCCCATCATTTAGTAACTCTTGCTTCTCTTCCTGTTGCCCCCAACAGCTCTCATTCCCTCCAATCTTTCGAGACTGGCTAAATTAAATACGTCATATTAGCAAAATCATGCAGAGTCTGTCTTCCTGTGACTGACTCATTTCATTTAGAAGAGTGTCCTCAAGTTGTATTAATGCTACATTTCAGAATTTCTTTCTTTTGAAAGGCTTTCAAAGATTTGCCTGTGTGTCTATACCACTGTTTCTTTTTCCATCTAACTACTGGTAAACAATTATTCCCATAACTTGGCAATTGTTGTTAGTGTTACAATGAACCAGGGGATGGAAATATCTTCAAAATCCTTTAGCAATCACTAATCTCTACTTCTATACTTACATTATGTGAGAACAAACAGTACCTGTCCTTTTAAGCCTGACACATTCTACTTAACATGATGCTCTTCCAGCTCATCCATGTGGATACAACTGAATTCAGGGGTGAGTAATAGTCCACTGGGTGCATGCAGCCTGCTTCTTAATTCATCCACCTATGGACATTGGGTCTTGGCTGACTGTGAGGAGTACCACAATCAGTACAAGGACACAGATTCCTCTCTGATGGACAGGCTTCCTTCCCTTCAGCTTGCATGCTCAGTAGTGAGACCTGGGTCTTTCCAATTCTAGAGTTTTAAGAACTTCTGTCTTGCTTTCATAAAGGCTATGCTAATTCACACCCCCATGAACAGTAAGTATGTAAAGTTTCTCTCTCTCGAGATCCACATTTTCACTAGCTTGTTTCTTTGTCTTTACAATAAACACCTTTCTAAGTGGAGGGAGGTGCTGCTATCTTGTGACTTGAAGCTTAATTTTCCTAATGATTAGTGACATTGAAGTTTTCCATCCACTTGTTGGCCAAGTACTTGTTTATCTCCAACTAAGAAATGTCTATTCAGATAATTTGCCCGTTTCCTCAAGAGGATTCTTATTTTTCTGTTTTTAGACTGAGATTCTTATGTATTCTGAATATTAATCCCTTTTTCGTGAATACTCTGCTGAATACTTTTCTCCCATTCTGCAGTTCATCGCCTTACTCTGCCGAGTTCTGTGCTGTGTAAAAGCCATTTAATTTAATGTAGCCTGATTTATCATTTTTTGCCTTTGTTGTCTGTACTTTGAGGGTTGTACATAAAAATCTTTACCCAGACTCACAGCCACAAGAATTTAAGTCTTTTTATTTGTATTCTTGCCTAGGCAGAATCCTCAGAAAACTTTTCTTAAACCGCATGTGCACAGAAGCTGGGCTGACCCCACGGGGCATCACTAACAGCCCACCAACTCAGCTACTACAATATAAACCAGCGCTTTGAGTCGGTTCACCCAACATCTACCCCATCTACAAGCTGCTGGAGTGTGTGAAGGAGCTGGTCCTGAAGAATCAGAACTGCAGCATCACCATGACTCTGGCAACGGCAGGATATCCAAAATGAGTCTCAGTGGTGGCCCAGTATTTATGGTGCTTCAGAAACCAGAAACCTTGGACCACATCAATGACTCGTCACAATGAATACTTGCATGCAAATCTATCTGGATATAATGTGTGTGTGTGTGGATGTGTGTACATATATGCATATATACCTATATAAATGTACATATTGCCTAGACAGCTTTGCATGCAAATGTACATGTACACACACACACACACACACACACACACACACACACACACACACACACGGGGAGAGAGAGAGAAATAGAGAAAAAACATAGTTTCCAATCCCAGTACAACAAATGAATAATCTACAGCGATGTGAGAAAGAAACGGAACAGTGAATGAGAGGTAGAGAAAGGCGAAACTAGAGAAGCAATGTTGGTGATAGGTGTAAGGGATGCCTTTGGTGGACAGGGGAACATGCTGTTGCCTAGGCCATCAGGGCGGAATGCAGTAACCGGAGCTTACACTCTGACACAGCACTTCCAACATGCTGCCCTGGTTCTGAGCAATGACAGGATGTCCAAGATGAAGAATGAATCATTCTGGATTATGCCTCCTCTATGGTCTGTGCTGCCCCTAAAGGCCACTTTGGTATCTGTGGTCCACTGCCCTAGGCTGTGTTGAAGCTGGAGGTTCATGTGTATACCATGGGCTGGCTGTACTGCAGTCTGAAGTCATGGTGATGTCTGTGCTTGTGCTGCTACCGAGAGCTGTGTCTAGGTCCGAGGTCCTACTGAAGCAGAGGGCCATGTTGATGCCCCTGGTCTGCCACCAGAGATCATGCTAAGGTCCATGATGCATGCTGACACCGGGGACCATATGGATGTCTGTGGTATGTGCTGCAGGCAGAAACCATGTGTAAATCCATGATCCATGTTCCTTCTGATTGTAAAGGGTAAGGAAGTTACTTTATCCATGGTATTGATGACTACACACTCACAGTTGAGAGAGACCTAGAAGGCTGTTGTGACAACCCCCCCCCCAAATGTGATAGCCTAGACAGAAAGCTACCAAGAGAACTCTTAAACATTTTGACAAGGATGCTGAAGTGTAGCTATCCACAATTGACGGTTTCTGGTGAAATTGTGGGGAATGGGGGAAGGACTCCGTTTTCTTTTTTTTTTATATAACTATAAATACAATACAAAACAACAGAAATAAATAGGCCACAATTATAAGAGTTATATGGCTTAGCATACATTCCCAGTGTCCAGTCCATATGTATTTGGCACCTGACTTTAACATTCTACTATCTAACCATCTCCATGTGTTTAAAGTTCTATATCTAACTCAGCTTTCATACTAACTTGCCTCATAATTTTAAAAATATCTTCTTAGATCCAGAACACCCTCTTGATTCCTAAACAACTCAAAATTTAACTATGAGACTCTAGCTATCTATTCTTCAACCACCTCAGAGACCTGAGAGGGATAAATGGACTCCGTTTTCTTTAAGGGGTTAGCCACTGGGAGTTTGACCACACTCCAGGGAGTATGTAGGCAATACAAATTGGACTTGTTAAGTTTTTTTTTTCTTTTTCTTCTTTTTTGGGGAGTGAGAGGTCTCAAGGGTAGTGGACGGACATGGGAGGACTGGGAAGAGAGTGTTCTCAGGGTTCATGATGTGAAATTCCCAAATGATCAATTAAAATATTATGAAAAAATCACATGTGCAATACATAACCTCAGCAAACTATATTGCAAAGTCTGTTGGAGACAGAACAGTGGCCTCTGAAGACATCCATTCCTAGTCCTTGCGATCTGTGAATGTGATGCCTTGCATGGTTAAGCCTACATGGCAGACTGATGAAGGTAAGATCATGCTTCATTGTCTTTCTCAGGCCAGTTCATTCACAAGGATCCTAAGGAATAGACGGGCAGGAAGAAGCGACCTCAGAAGCAAGGTACAGAGTAACACAATGCTCCCATGCCAGCTTTGGAGGTCACTCAAAGAATGCTAATCTTTGGGAATGCTTTCAGTTGAGGGATCTGAGCAACCATTTCATTTCCCAGGAGGCAAAGGTCTTAGTCATCATTAAACAATATTTTTGATCCCTTTCCTCTTATCTTCTCCCACCAAGACTTCTACAGTGTGCACGTTGTTCCTGTACATGACGCCCCTCATGTTTTTTTCAGTCTCACATTGACCTTTTTATTACTCAGGTCCAGTAACTTCCAGCGACTCCTGGCTTCCTGCTCCTTCCCTCTGACCAAGCTGCTGTTGAACCTCATCGGTGAACTTGTCTTCTCAGTTTTTATCTTCTTCAGTGCCATCGTTTCTTTCCGCTATGTCATTGAAGTTTCCACCTCTGAGCTGAAATTCTGTTCATGTCCTGCTGTCCTGACCTCAGTGAACATCTTTGTAACTGTCCACTTGAGTTCCTTCAGGTAAGTTTGACATCTCACCACCATTAATGATGGTTTATAGGTAATTCTTTATGAGTTTTATAATATATTTCCTTGTTGCAATCCAGCCTCAGGAGACTGCCTTTACCAGTCAGTCTGGCCAGAGACTGTAATGGCCCCTAATGTTCTTTGTACTACTTCAGCCTGACTTTTTGTTTGTAGTGGCACCCAGGTGTCTACATTATTCTTTACCCTTCTAGTAAACTAAGCAAGTAATGCTGAAACCAGCTCCTCAGATCACATTCACAAAATCACACCATCGGATATTTGGTGAACATTTCCCTCCTGAAGGGGAAGAGCTAAAACTTGTGACTTTCTGACCACTCTCTCTGCACTCATCTGAGTGGAAACACCAAGATAGTAGGACACACGCTAGATCAAATAACTGTCTTGTTTCTCAGTTTCTCCCAAGTGGAGGGAACTTTCTTCTTTCTATCATACAAGAATAGACAAGCCCTTTATGCAACCCTCAGGATAGCTGTGACCTTCTCTACATCGAGTCTCTTCCCCTACAGAGAAAAAAGCTGGGGTCTGGGTTGTGTTTCCTCCCAAAACTTACAATATGCTCAGGGATAAGGATTCTAACAACAACAACTATGTGTCTTGGATTTCTCTAAAGACATCTATGCATGCTGGCTTTTGTTTGTTTGTTTGTTTGCTTGCTTGCTTGTTTGCCTAGCCCAAGGAACAGGAGCCTCTCATCTAATTCCCAAGTTCTCACAGCGGCACCTGGCCAGGCATCACGTTTTCCTATTCTGTCAGTAAGATATTACTTGATGTCATTCTGAGCCGAAATATCAGCAGCAAAGCATCAGTGAAGCCAGAACAATCTGTTATCATGGTTACTTCAGTAAATTTAATTTGTGTAATTAAAAAGAAAAAGAAAATGGATTGGCCTGGTATTCTTTCTGTCCTTTGCTGAAATTCTAATTTAAGGGAAGCAACAAAGGGGTATCTATGGTTTAAACAGAGGAAGAAACAAAGAAAACGGCATCTCCTCTTCCTTCCCCAGGTACGGATGGATGGGTTCTGAAATATGGCCAATTATGCATAAAAGAACAGTCCTTAAGGAGCACGCTGGTTTAGCTCCAGCCCTTGCAGTCGCTCCACCTATCTCTGTACTCCCCTCTGCTTACTCAGAATCTCACTATGGAGCCCAGGTTGGCCTGGAAATCATGATTATCCTACCTCAGCTTCTGAAATGCTGGAATTACAGCAGCAGCCCAGCCAGAGAAAGTCTCTTTTAAAGTGGGTATGTGCAAGAGGTTCATGCCTTCTTACTTACAGTTGCCTTCTCCCTCTCTTACAGAGCATGAAGACTGGTACAAGAACAGAGTTCTTAAACAGGAAATGAAAGCCAAGACATTAGGAGAACCTGAAGCAGATCGCCTCCAAAGAGCAGACATGAGCCTGCAAATGCTACATGTGGACCTCTCATTGTGCGTGCAAGTTAAAAATCCAAACTGGGTTAAGTTACAGACAGCCAAGGAGAAAATTCAGTTCCCAAGTTCAAAGTCTAAGTGAAAATAAGTAAATAAAAAGAACCGAAGTGTGTGTCAAGGGCAGTGCATCGCAATCTCCACATCTGTCCTCATGACAGCATGTAGCCCCTCTAGGTGAGGACTGCAAGATCTTCTTTTCCCATTGTTTCTGTAGTCATGAGAGAAGCAGTGACCATCTATTCTCTCTCCCATCCTTTAACAAAGATGTTCCCTCAGGGAACTAGCCCTTAGCCTCTTACCCACTAGCAGTTTAGAGACTGGCTTCTACTTTTAGTCCCTTCTCAGACTCCAATTCCTTTCCCTTAGCATTATCTCCTCCTCATCTCTCCCCCACCCTTTGCTTTTATCTGACATCTTTTGTCTGCCTGCATGTTATTTTAATCATTTAATCAATGATTTCATTTTATGATGTTTTCAGAGTATGACTGTAAAGATTCAGTTATTCCTTCTCTTCACACACACATACATACATACATATGCACACTTCTAAACACACATGCACACTCATGTACACTCCACACATCCACACATATTCATATGCACATGCACACATGCTTATACACACCCCCATACATATGCACACACTTTCACATGCACACATACATGCACTCATATGCAAATATGAACATGCATACATACATGCATGCACATGCACACACATGGACATATGCTCATATACACTCACATACACATGCATACACTCCCACATGCACACATGCATGTACCATATGCAAATATCCACATGCACACACACATTCTTTATCAGATCTAAAGCTCAGTCCTCCACCTCTGCATTAGACAAGCTGTGAGGCTGTGCAAGTGCTGGCTCCCTTTCAAATTACCTCTAATTCTCCAATGAGTTTTGATATCACAGTTCTGCCTGCACCTTCTTCTTCCAGGTCTATTGCAATTAGAAAGGGAAACTAAATAAAATTGTCACTGTGATTCACCATCTTTGCCATGATTTGTGTAGTAAATGGATGTTGCTACCATGCAGCCTCCTCAGGTAAACGTGGTGGGAAAGGAACAGTGCCTCCACATTATTCTGCTATTCACTCATAACTTCAAAATCTTTTAGCACGTTCTGAGGGCATTTCATGGCTTATTACCTCAGGGTCATTTCCCTACAGTAAATGGGGTTTTCTTGACATAAAAATGCCACCTAGTGGCTAAGTGAACATAAAAAAAAAAAAATCTGCTTCAACTCAAGGAATTGAAGCTTAGTTCCCACAGCCTGTATTGTGAAAGAAAAATGAGGAAGGTGGAAATGAATAGATAATCAGACTGAAGATGGACGACTGTTTCGTCATAATTTAATAGAAGACTCTGCTCCCTCTTAACACAGGAACCACTTGGCACTATGCTTTCACTCACAAGCTATGTTCCAACAGGTGTCAGGAAACAGCTGAGTGTTATGATGTAATACTATTGTGCCACCTAGAACTCTCCAGAAGCATGTTCTCAAAAACACCAAGACAAGATTTGAGGGAACTCCGTTGCTTCTGTTAGATTCAGAAAGAAACAAAAACAAACTCAGTTATCATCCCCGGTTGTCTGTATGGCAGCCCATCACTCCTGAATGAACTTCTCCACACAGGTACCCCCATGCCCCAGAAGTTTCTGTCAGCTTCCTGCGTGTCTTTAGAGTCCAACCCCTCATTTTAAAAAGTCACCATATCACTGCACACATCCCTTGTCTTCAGAGAAAGCAGAGATTTGCAGAGATGTAGTCATGTTACACCCCTCACTCACACTGTGCCTTGCAACATGGCTAGCTGCCTCATCTTCTGGGTGAGCACACAAAAGCAGAGAGAAGTCAGAAGTCACACTCTGCATGACAGAACTATAATTTGAATCTGTGGCATAGGACACCAGAAGTCACCTCTTAATGACCAAGGCTAGAAGGAAAACCACACAGTGCTCTTCATTCAGGTTCACTAAATGGAACCTGAATGGGCCTGGAAATCTAGCCTACTACATATCATTTGCTCAGCTCCTCCTCTTCATTCACTTGAATGCTAGCCCAGATGCAGTATGTCTGAGTAAACCTTTTAAGTGAAAGGCCACATGGATTTCCAAATAAGTTGAGGAGCCTGAGGTTTCTGCCTGGAATTGTTTTGTTTTGTTTTGTCTTTTTTCTTTTTTATTTTACATCCCAGTTGTAGCCCCCTCCTTCCCCTACTCTGGATCCTGCCCTCCCACCCCCCCTCCCCTTCTCCACAGAAAAGAGGAGTCCCCCACATTCCCAGTACTGTCCCACCCCAGCATATCAAGTTGTATCAGGTCTGAGAACTTCCTCTTCCTTTGAAGTCAGTCTTCCTGGAAATTTTAGCAGTGCCTACCTTATAAGGCCCACTGGGACAATTAGGAGTTGTCACTTGAAGACAGGGTGCTTTATAACTCTCCCCACTGGCCACATTTGCACTTCCTTATCACAGACTGCAGAGCCTAAGAATCAACAGCTCACAGCTGTAGGGATCATCCAAGCTCCACCCATGCTCTCCTGCCTCTGACTGCTTTCTTGCTGTCTACAGAAACCTTTAAGATGTGTTCTTTTTTCCCACCCAAAATGTACTTCAAGTCAATCTTTCTGCCACCATCTTTTATTGCCTGATGCTCTGGGAACTCAGGCTACTAAGCAAAAGTAAAAATGCCCAAACGTAGTAGTCTGACTCATATGGTCTTCAAGTGAGGCAGGGTTAGGCACAGTGACTGCAAAGCTTCCTCATCTAGCGGCTGCCCCTGGAGTTTGGAAAGTGTTGTGATGCTCTGTCTAATTAGACCACTGGGGCTTAGAGCTGGATTCTCACTAGAAAGGATGCCACTTGTTTTATTACTGTCCAGTTCACAGGAA
>CAJQZJ010033263.1:1757556-1796167 GCA_907164525.1 Lophiomys imhausi | reverse complement strand
CCCATTTCCCTATGGCTCCTATCAGCACATCTGAGCACATGCTGGACTCTAGGCTCCCTCAGTATCACCATACCTGGTAGCAAAGTCCCTGCTAGTATCCCAGCCCTTCTCACCAACTCCTCTACCCTAAACTCTTGCCAGCTCATGAGCTTCCCTTTCTGAAGCCACTCACCCTTCTTTCAACCCTGCTATTCTTGCTGTGTTTTCTCTATGCATTGCTCCTGTTTCTCCCTCACTATGTTTTCTTTATTCTCTATCCCCTGCTACTCACTCCTCTCTTGGAGATAGCCTGGCCTTGTCCAGGATGCTGACCATGTTCATTCTTCTTTCTCTTTCTACTCTGGATTCTTCCAGATGGTTCCAGTTGTTCTCTATCTCATATTACAATAAAAACAAACAAACAAAAAAACCTTTCCCTTAACCTTTTCATGAAGCCACCACATCATCAGTTTACACGATTACTTTCGGGGCATTTGCACTAACTAAACAGGCAGCTAATGTATATCAAATAGCAGTAACTGAGGGACCTATTATAAGAGTTATGAAAATTAAAGTTGACTGAATCTGGGAGCCAGGTAACTAGTAATTCCATTTCATATTCTACCCCAGGGAAACATCCCAACTTTTAGCACAAATAAAATACTGTGGGTTTCCTTAAGGAGTACATTGTTACTATGCCTTTAAAACCTTTTTAAAATTTGTTTTTGCCTATTTGTTTCCCAAAAAGGAGAAAAAAGGCATGGAGTTGAATGGGTAGGAAGGTAGGGAGAATCTGGGAGGAGACAGGGAATGAAAACCAGCATCAGAATATATTATATGTATTTTTAAAATTATTTTCAATTAAAAAAAGAAAGAAAGAAAGAAAAAGAAGCAAGTAGGTCTGTGACTTCCTGGCAGCCTGACAGGACTTCAGGAGGTGAGGGAGGGGAGCCAGCTACTCCCTGGAAGGACACCCAGAATATCCTTTATTGTGTGTCTTTCCTGTGACAAGTTCCACCTTCATAGAAGTGGTACCCTGTCAGGATGTGGTCTTTGATTTGAAACAGTTTCTTTTATCTGCTCATCTCTTTGCAATTTAAATTGGCTGCTAGTACTGAAGCTGCAAGGGAGTGCAGTTAGTGAGTGATTAATGACAGGCTAACTCAGTCCCCAGGGGTATTTCCAAGCTGAGTTACCACAAGAATTCACACCCAAAAGTGATCAACATTCATCTCTGATCAATGTCAGACATGCTGGGGCTTCATAAAAACGATAGCTCTGTGCTATATAATATTTAAAAAATAAAATAAAAAATTTAGAAGACTTTCTAGGCCTAGATATGCATCCAAGCTCATTATGAAGAGCCATGTGATGGGGAGGCTGGAATAAAACAGAGCTGATATCCGTTCTATCCCTGTGGATTTGCAAATTCTTAAGAACCCAGAACCCATGAAATATGCTTCAAGAAAACTTTGCAAGATATGCTCATCCTTGGGTGATGGATAGCACATTTTCAGAACAGTTTGAGAAATCTAGATTCTGAGCATATGCCTGTAAGAATATGCCATGTTAAGACACTTGTCTCTGGGGTTCATAAAAATATTAATAGTTGGGGGTAAGTATCAAGATTTGGCCTTATGCAAACTATGAAGCATCAATATTTCCTGGGTAGGCTTATAATATAGAATATAGAATAAGAAGAAAGGAGAGCTTCCTGCTGGTGATGCTGGGGGAACCCCCAGCCTGTACAGGAAGAATTCTACTGACCATATGTCTCAATTAAGGGCTCCCAATCTGTTACATTGTCCATATTTGATTTTAAATATCTTCTAACTGTGTGTTAATGTACTGAAAGGACACCCTTGACAGGACAGGAGTGACTCCATTTTGTGACTGGGCCCTGAACCTGAGTTCTTGGAAAATCCCATGACCTCAATCTAGGCCCCCATTCCCTAATAACAGCTAAAATAGTTCTGAGAAACTATTGCCCCACTGTTCCAGATATTCCTGCAGATAAGAAAATTCAGCCACTGCATTCACATCAATCAGGCGTCGATACCCCTATGTTCCTCCAATCATGATAACTTGTTTATTTCACCATATAAAACCCCTTAATTCTGTTGTTTGAGGCTCTCTTCATCCTCTACTGTGTTGAAGTGACAGGGGAGACCAAACTCAAGCTCACAATAAAGTCTTCTTGTGCTTACATTGGAATCAGCTCCTGGGGTCTTCATGAGGGTCTCAACATTGTGGCATAACAGTATAACTGGAACACTTTGTAAATACTTAACATTTCTTTACTGGGTATATGAGCCATAGACTTCAGCTGTCTTCATCTCTAATAAACATCAGAGAACTTATATGTGAAGATACAAAAGATAAAATAACTTTTCATCAGTGAACTGAGCCATGTGCAAGACAATTTTAACTCAGAGATAGTTATTGTATAAAATGGAAAGACAGAGCAGAGGTTTCTCCATCATGTATTCTTGCTGAAGTCATATTAAGTTTGATTAGAATTTGATATCCTTGATGGTGAATTCTGTGGGAAATTACCCAAATCTATTTTAGGAACCTGAGGTCAAGATGCTCCAACTAGTTTATCATGATTTCTGTTAAACTGACTGCTTGTGCAAACTTTCCACTCCAACTAACTGCTTGTCTAAGCTTCTGTTAAATTGCTTGCTTGTGCAAAACATCCCTCTTCAGCTGCTGGGCAAAATAACAGGGTGCCTTTACAAACTCCTTGCTCTAAACACTCAGGGCTACACATGAGTCCTGAATATCTGAGTATAGTCCCAGCAAGCTGGAATAAAGACTTTCAATTGGCTATAAACTGTATGTGAGTTGTCTTCTCTGGTAGGTTCTCTGTAACAACTGATTCTGGCACTATGCTCTACTCCAAACCTTTTTGAGAATACAGAGTAAGAATTTATAAGCCCAACAGGTTTAATACTGCAGAATGCTGCCTTCAACTTCTGAAATCAGACCTGCATTTTATAACTGTATTAGTTAAGGTTATCAAAAGAAACAGAACCCATTAAATGTGTGTGGGAGAGTTAATATGTGTGTGAGTGCATATGTGTATTTACATATGTGCACATGTGAAGTAAAATAGAAAAAAATAAAAGAAATAGAAATATGCATGAGATTATAGGCCTAAAAAATTTGTCAAATTCCTGAATCTGTTGCTGGGGCTTGATACTCAGGATAAAGAGTTGTCTCTGGTCTATTCCCAAGGCAAAAAAAGGTCAATGTCTCAGATCAAAAAAGAGTCAGTAGAGTAATTGTCTCTTATATAGGGAAGTGCTAGGGTTTTGTTCTGTTCAAACATAGTGAATGGAAAAGCCTCACCAACGTTAAAGAGTAATCTGCTCTATTTGGCCTATTTATCTAAATATTAATTACATCACAATATCCTACAGAAACATACAGAATGAGATTTGATCATATAACTCAGTTTGTGGCCTGATCAGGTTGGCAAGCAAAGTTAAGTGTCACAACTACCTGCCCCTGAATTTGGAGATGCTCTCTAAATACATACGATATGGAATAAAAATATGGCCTTTAGGTAGGACAGTGCTACATCTATCTGCAGTTGTAGTGATTCCCCTACCGTCTTTATATAGCAACAGGAAAAAACTATCAGGATGAGGTAAATGTTTTAAAAAATTACTACATTGTGGGAAGTGATCCAATCAAGGCCAAATTAAGTTATATAAAGGCAGGTTTATTGGATAAGAGAGGGGAAGAGAAACAGCATGGACATGCAGACAGAGAAAGAGGAGAGGGTGGGGGAGAAGGAGGCAGGGGAGAGGAGAATGGGGGGAGAGGAAGGGAGAGAGAGAGGGAGAGAGAAAGAGAGCATAAGAGAGAGAGAGGAAGTGCGAGAGCCCTCAAGATGCTGGGGTTATATTTGCAAAGGCTTGTGGGGGTAGGGCATACCCCATAACAGGTAGAAGCTGAGGCAAGCTGGGAGAACCTGGAACTCAGGCAGACCTAACATCCCAGACTTTTGTTGGCAATAAATGAAGGGGCGAAACATCCTCTGGCTACTTCCTGCTGACATTATGGACCTCAGAATTGGGGGTGTGAGGCACCAAAAGCTGGAATGTTGGTCAGGTCCAGGAAGAGTAGGCTGTTTCACTTGTTGTCCAGGTACTGCATGACCATCTAGAGATGTGAAGGCCGCAGTTAGAGCAGTTTGTAGTCTTTAATTGGTTGGAAATCTCCTGGAACAGATACATGTTAGGGGCAGGAGGTAAAATTAAATACTAGGGTGAAAAATTTTTAGGCCCATGATCTTGGCAGTTGGGGTGGCCTCAAAACCAGAGAGGAGGAGGGGGTCCCACTCTCAGCAATAGGTAGAAGGGGAAACAGGCTATATTTATCCGATTCCATTTGACCTGTGGATTCCAGTGGGTTCCCTCAGAATTACAAGAATTTAGATTTACAAAGAGATAAATTTTAGGAAGAAATAGCATTAGTAGTTATTATTGAGAATAATCATAAATAAAGGAACACCTGTTTATATTGTAATATGAAGCCTGTTATCAAGGCAAAACTGTCTGCCAACCATCAATCCTATCAGAGATCTGAGGAGGATAATTACTGAAGGAATTATAAACCAACTGCCTATGTATGGTTTACTATGACAGGGGCTAACTGGTTACCCAGTTGGACTTCCTGTAAGGCTTCTATGGTGTTGATGGCTTCGTTGTGGGACAGGTCCCAGGGTATCATCAGTCTTTAACTGTCAGGCCTGGCAAATCTGAGAGGCCTACCTGTGGAGTACAAACTTGGGAGGCTGACCCCATTTTGTCTAGGCAAAACGGCAATCAACTTCTCCAGATGTCCTGTTTGTCCACAGATCAGGCCTTAGCAGCAGGAAAGCAGTGAAGCAGTTTTATCTTCTTTGTTGTGTCAATGTTATAGGAGGCTTTGGAATCACTGCTAGAAGTTAGGGTCTCAGTCATAATACACTATTCAATTAAACATTTTAATGCCATATCCTACAAATCTCTTGATAAGCTTGAGGGCTAACTTATTGGGTTAAATAATCTTTGTCTGTCTTTTGTTATCTGTTCTAAATTGCATCTTGAATATTGTCAAGTTGTATTGTTAAATTATCCTTAACAATTTTCATTAAACAGTAGCTTTAGTAATTATTAAAATAAAGTACCTTTTAAGCAACTTATGAAAGAAATAGCCCTAAACAAACATGCCAGCCAAGGGGAGTCTCTTTACCACAATAAAGATAGCTACAGGTCATGTGACTGCCCTTAGTAAAGATGGCAGTGAAAGCAGGATTCTATCCCCTCCATCCCATAATCAAAACCAGTCACGTGGTAGTGGTAGGCAGCAGCAGCTCCGGGCAGCAGCAGAAGAGCAGTGTGGCTGGGCATTTAAAAGAACCAGACTGGTCAGTGCAGGAGGCAGGCATCAGCCAAAGTGAGCCAGGCAGCAGCCAGAGCGAGCTCCAGGAAAGGAAGGGGGGGGTAATAGAACGTATTATCAAAAAAAAAAAAAAAACTGGTTTAAAATAAGAATTTAGCGGCACAAATTGCAGGCAACTTTAAACCAGGGAATAACTATGCCAAGCGTTTGAGGGGATTGCAGGTCATGAAGAAGGCATCCCGGCCTCATGACTTGTGATCAGACAGTCAGATGGGGAGGATGATATTTTGATAAAACGTCTTTTATCAAAAAACTCGGCTAAAACAGAGACCCAGCCTCTGTTCAGTATGACTAACCTAGTCATGTGTGGCCACGACTTGGAAAAGCCAGTCCGGAGGAGATCCTGAACCCCGGAATTAGATTAATTAGAATTAATCTCCCCAGTGATTAGGAGAGGTGAGTCCAAAGTTCAGCGAGCAACAACCAGCAGTTAGGAGAGGCTCCGTGTCCAGACATTTGGCAGGGCACGACCTCCACCAAGTCACCACACCAGATGTTTTAAAAAAATTACTGAGTTGTGGGAAATGATCCAATCCAGGCCAAATTAAGTTATATAAAGGCAGGTTTATTGGATAAGAGGGGAAGAGAAACAGCATGTGCCTGGAAAGACAGAGAGAGAGAGAGAGAGAGAGAGAGAGAGAGAGAGAGAGAGAGAGAGGAAGAGCGAGACCCCAAGATGTTAGAGTTATATTGACAATGGCTTGTGGGGGTGGAGCATGCCCCATAGGTGGAAGCTGAGGCATACTGGGAGAGCTTGGAACTCAGGCAGACCTACTAGTAAGAACAAAACTCGGCTCAGCCTGATTTTAATGTATCCAGTTCTTGACCAGGAACTTCTAGAGTCTGACCCAGATCATTTGAATTTTGCCATATTTAAAAGCACAGCATAATTTTGGAAAATAGTTTTCAGATACCAATTAACTCAGCCCTAAGAGTACAACAAAGCTTAAGACTTGTCTACAGTAAGTTCTTAGCAAAGTACCTATGGCTTCATCCATAAGATGGTTCCTTGTTGACTTAGGAACAATGCTCAAGGTGAGGGTGTATGAAGAATGGCTGAGGCAAACCTAACACCCATGGGTGTCAGAATTGGCCTGGCTCTAAGATAACACAGAAGTCACTTAGGCTGTTGTAAAGCACAAAAGACATCACTCCTAAGAATGAGTTTTATGGTCTAAAGGCGCCACTCATGGTTTAGGGGGAAAGGGCCTGGGGTAAGTAAAAAAGATTCTGTACAATATGAGCAGAGCCTGTCTCCTCAGACAGCTTAGGATCACCAGGTTGTAAAACCACATTCCTGGCATTCCAGGCAGAGCAACTATGCACTTCATTCCTTTGAAGAGCTAAGTGGTGTGTCTAACTTCCCTGACTTCTGCAGAACTTGCTTGTGGACACGAGGCCGTTTTGCTCTTTGCCTGTAGTGATTGTTTAGCTGATACTGGAATAGGAATAGACAGAAGTCTTATAGATAATCAACAGATTGAAAACTCTTCTGATTATTTTGCAGACATGGCTGCTAATAAATGTTGATGTGTGTGGCAGAATTTGTTTTTAATGTAGCTGACTTCTTGATGGTGAGTAAGTGTGGAGGATGCCAACTGCCCTCATCTCCCCCTGGACAAACGGAGACTGCACAGAGTCAACCCACAGCGACTCGTGGCTGAGAAAGACCAGAAGGCAGTATGGTTCCTGTGAAGTTAGTGAAGAAGAAATGGCTTTCCTACAGATGAAGTTCTGAAAAGCCCTTTCTGTCCATCTCACAAAGGACCCCAAAGAGAAGCTACAGTGATAGATAGCATGCAGAGCTCCAAACATGGATGAGGGAGCAGAGCTTGCCGCAGCCCACAGCTAGTCTGATAAAATAAAGACCAGAAAGTTAGCACCCATTAGAGACCATGGGATTAAAGCAAGGATTCTGCAGAGATCTGTTGCTGAAGACCATCCAAAACACTAAGGGGGAGAAAAAGAAGAAGAAAATAAGCCTTCCGATCCTCTGGGAAAGCTCAGCTTTAGCCCCATGTCTTGTCACATTACAGAGTATTAATGTCACACTTATCAGAACTGTCAATGCAGATCAAAACCGTCGGATTGCTTGTGAGTTCATTATATGTGAAAATTAACTGTTGTATGTTTCCTATTGTCTTTTCTTCACCCTGTCAAATGTTGTGCAGTTAAAGAGATCTTTACATTTTGCTTCAAGATGAATGGAAGACAGTTTGGAGAATGAGAGTTAAGACTCTGGTGTCCAGGGTGGATGGACAGGTAAGCAGCACTGTGTGTTAACGAGGAAGAGACAGGATATGAAAAGAAGATGGGCATAAAGAGGTTCAGTTCTAACTGCCCATCAGATCTCAGCAAATAGAATTAATGAATACGCCAAAGGAATAGATGTCTCACTCAACATTGTGCTCTTTAATTTCTGAATATAAATTTGTTTTCTTGTGTATTTGTAGTTACCATCTAATAAAGTCTCCTTGTGGCTAAGGAATCTCCAGAAAGTGAAAACGACAATGGAACTACTTTCATGTTCCCCTCTTAACTGGCTTCACAGCACGATAGATGGACTAAGACTTAAAAGCAAGTGTTTCTGGAAGACAGGAGACTAAACAAACTTAGGAGTTTTTGCTGTAGTGATATGCTACATCAGAAACTAAAGCTGGACCCAAATAAAAACTAATAGATTATTTCCTTCCTAAAATAGCATTTTGTGAAATAGATATCTCTTCTTTAATCTACAGCCAGCCTTCTGTTCATTTCTTCATATCTTATCTCCTAAGACCAGCTGGGAATTATTTGAACTCCTACTATTTCCTTCTGAGATATGTTCCCCTATGTGGCTGTTTATTGTGCTGATATGAGCTCATGACTTAATCTAAACCACTGACATTAAAGAAAGAATGTGTTCAGGAGCGATCCCAAGGGATGCCAATGCAATGACAGGTTAGTGATCACAGCTTGCTCTCTGCTCATCCACCTCTTCAGGCAGATTCCCAGGGTGGGTTACAATCACAGACAAGGCAAAGCAGCTTTGACTGTAGGTGTCTTCTTTGTCATGAATCAATGCTACTGAAGTCAAATGTTTGGGTGGAATTTGCTCCACACTCCAGTAAGTGATGCACGTATCTCTGTATGTTGTACTGAGAAGGCAAACACCGTGGGTTCGTTGCATCATTATTAAATTGTGTACTTGGGGTTTATTTTTCTCAGCAAGTTAAGCCTTCCTCTGACGTACAAGGCTGCATGCAAGAATCAGTAAGATTAGTAAGAAGAAAAGGCACCTAGCATTTTCACAGTTCTGGGAGGAAATTTTTAGCTAACAAATAGAGGGAACTAAAATCTTTGTGAGAAAAACTCCCAACTACTTGTGTTTTCTCCAGGCCTCAGAATTTAAGGCTCTGTATGAAAGCTATTTGCTCACATTAGGAATTCACTTACCAATAATGGCTGCCAAATTAGAAAAAGAAAGGATGTCAATAGGCAGAACTAGATCTGTTTCATTCATGGCCGTCATTCAGATCTCTGAAATGCTCAAAAGTCCTGCTGGATGATAAAATGCTCATTTGAAAAAAAATGTCACTGTAACAAATCCAAAGCCATTTTTTACCTTTATATTATACCTACCATATATATAGCTTGTAACAATTCTAGGATTGATTTCTAGTTTTCTCTTCCTTTCAAATATATTCTAGATTGCATTTTCATTTTCCTGGGTCATATTCTATCTTTGCAATAACAGTAAGAATAAAATAATAAGAAGCTCCAATATAACTTCTTGTTCAGTCTTAACACTTTTTGCCTTGAAATGCTGAATTTAAGACTCAAGTTTAGAATGTTCATGTACAAATTAATTGTGTACCTACTGTGCATAGAGCATCCACATACAAATTAATTGCGTACCTACTATCCATCTTTTATGAACAATATGTCAATATTTGGGTTGTACTTTTAATTTAACCTGGTAGTGTGCAGCATTTTGATAGTGACCTGTAGCCCATTTTCATATTACTATGGTTATAATAAACTTGTTATTTATTTTCTATTTGGTTCATTTATTTTATGTTGCTTTGTTCCTTTTCTTTCTACTTTCAGGGTAACAAATCTATTTTCAAAATTCCATTTGTATTCCTCTCCTGGGTTTTTCTCTACCACCTAGCTTTATTTTCTTTAGTGATTACCATAGATAGTGTGCTATGAACCTTGTAGTATTTGTAATGTATTTAGCATTGATACTACTTCATGTAAACTATAGAAATTGTGTCTATTTACAAGTGATGCTTAAAACCATACCCTGTGTACTATTTTCATGGGTTTATTTCTATGCATCAACACACTGAGAGTTTTTTCTCCTCTTTTCATTTTTATTTTTATTTTTTTATTTCTTCAAGTTACATCTCAATCGCAATCCCCTCCCTACTCCCCGCTCCTGTCCCACCTTTCCACTCTCCTCCCCCTCTACCCCCCAACCTCTACTCTTTTTTTTTTTTTAGTTTAAGGTATATCTTTCCCCCCCACCAGCTCCCCCTTTCAGTCCAAAAAATGGTTCTTTCTCTTATAACAGTAAATACAATACAAAACAACAGAAATAAATGGGCCACAATTATGAGAGTTAAATGGCTTAGCATACATTCCCAATGTCCAGTCCATATGTATTTGGCACCTGACTTTAACATTCTACTATCTAACCATCTCCATGAGTTTAAAGTTCTATATCTAACTCAGTTTTCATAGTAACTTGCATCACAATTTTAAAAACATCTTCTTAGATCCAGGGCACTCTCTTGATTCCTAAACAACTCAAAATTTAATTATGAGACTCGAGCTATCTATTCTTCAATGACCTCAGAGACCTGAGAGGGATAAATATATCTGATTATATAGGAAGTGCAGGGCCTGCAGCTTCCAAAACTAAGAAATGACATACCAGTAGCTGCCTGGACAGTTCCCATTTTCTCTCCATATATTACAGCATCAATCTTCAGCTGTTTGGCCCCGTTTCTCTGACAGACATTGATTGTAGAGCAGGAATTATGAAGGACTTGCCTATCCTGTCTTGGCAGAGCTAGGATGTTGATTTACCTGCTTCCAAGTTTTGTCCATTTTTGACAGTATTCTGTCTACAGTTGAAGCAAGGGGTTTTTCTTGCCAAGAGATAAGCTTGCCACTCATTCAACCATCTCCCACTGGAGATTCTTCGATGCTCATCTTCTACTTGGAGTAGAATAGGGGGTGCTGTCAGGTGCTCACATGTCTCAATATCAAAAAAAAATCTTAAGTTAAGAAAACATCTTTGGGGCTGGAGAGATGGCTCAGCGGTTAGGAGCACTGGCTGCTATTCCAGAGGTCATGAGTTCAATTCCCAGCAACCACATGGTGGCTCACAACCATCCATGATGAAATCTGGTACCCTCTTCTGGCCTGCAGATATACCTGCAGACAGAACACTGTATACATAATAAAGAAAACATCTTTGAATGCCATATTCTGCACATCTCTTGAGGTTTTGAAGACACACTATCTATCTCTTATATTTAGATAAGCAAATGTTGTTTGTCTCGTAGCAACTTGATTTCTGAGTAGCTTAGAAAATAACTGTGATAGACTGTCATAGTAACTAACAAAATGACACACTTGCATGACTATTAGTTTCCATTTCTTAATTATCCTAAACAATTTATGATGGTTGGTAGCAAAAGCCAAAACTTCACATCTCTTTTTTAAGCATTACTAGGTACAATACCTTTAAGAAGCGTTACCCTTAATTTTGTATCAATATACAAAGATCAATACCAATGTGGCCAAATATAATCTTAATTTTGTATCAATATACAAAGATCAATACCTATGTAGCCCAATACAATCTTAATTTTGCATCAATATACAAGGGTCAATACCATTGTGGCCAAATATAGTCTTAATTTTGTATCAGTATACAAGGGTCAATACCATTGCGGCCAAATATAATCTTAATTTTGTATCAATATACAAAGGTATAAGTGCATATTCAATAATCTGTCCTTTTTTTTGATCTTTCCTATACTATGTCTATGTCCCATTTTTTCTCAAGTCTGTTCACTCCTACATAGGAGAGAAAGAAGGATACAGAAAAGAAAAAGAGAAGTCCCTGGGTCTAACTTCCAAAACCCATTTAACAAGACCATTTAACAGCTTGTAGTCTCTTCCCCTAAATAACAAAATTTTCTATTATCCATCAAATAACCAAAGTGGGGGGGGGGAACACCCTTCTCACCTTCTGGGGATGGGATGTCACTCTCTTAAAATGACTTCCTGCTGATTTGGGATGTAGTACACACTGAGATTTTTATTTAAACATATGTAATTTATTTTTAAAAAATAAGATTATATGTAACATTTTTAAAGTGAGAAATGTTTATTTTGGCTTATACTTCCAGAGAGATAGTCTATCAGTTGTGATGAAGGCATGGCATAGTGGTGAGTGCAGGAAGCAGACTGATCATATTTTCATCCATACACAGGAAGCAAGTGGGGGATTGGGGTGAAGCTACCCTCAGTAGCTTCTTCCAACAAACCTCTATCTCCTAAAAGCTCTATATCCTCCTCAAACAGCGCCAAAAACTGGAGCCCAAGTGTTCAAAATACATGAACTCATAGGGGACACCCTTCATTCAAACTACCACAGCCACCACAGAATTCTAATTATCAGATGTAATTATGCATAGCTACCCTTGTTTTTTTTTTCTCAAGATCGTTTACTTGCTATAACACAAATAAAGAAACCTAAAAGTTGAAGCATAAAGATTACAGTATTGGCCAAAGAATGTCTTCTTAACTATACAAAATATGACCTAACAATAAAAACAAACTATTTTTTTCCTTTTCCAGTAAAAAAATTGGCATGGTCTGATATTAAAATAAGTTTGAATACAGACCAACTAAATGTACCTGTTACTTATTCAGAAAGTTTTATCATAATTTAGTGTACCTTTACTAATAAAATATTTAGACCCTAATGCACTAGTCATTGGTATCAATTCTGGTGTCAACAGCAAAGGGTACAAACAGTTTTTTAAATGGTACAAAAGCCATTCTGGATTGTAGTACAATATATCCCAGAAATAACATGAATATGAATTTATGGTTTTCATAATTATTCACATATTTCTATTTGCAGTGATCTTCATTGGGTTTGAAAATCTAAGTTTTATCATCCCACTCTATTTTCCTTCAGAGTGAGGAACTTTCTTGAACACTTCTTGCAAAGAAAGTCACTTGAAATTAGTTATCTTCTTGACCTAAAAATGTCTTTATTTCTCATTTTTGAGATAACATTTGTAGATATAGGACTCCAACAATTTGAAGGTGTCATTCCATTTTCTTCTGGTCTTAGTTGCTTCTGGTGAGAACTTGGCTGCCATTCATTGTTACCCCTTATGCGATGTGGAATGTTTTGTGTTGGTTGTCTCAGGTACAGTGATAAAACACCATGAGCAAGGCAACTTATAAAAGAATGTGTTTAATTTCTAAGGACTAGAGTCTGTGGTGCTGGCACGAAGGTGAAGCAATAGGGGCAGCTGAGAGCGAGCTCACATCTACAACCATAAGTAAGAGACAGAGAGAACTGATTCAAATGGTGTAAACCTTCAAAATTTCCAACCCATCCCCAATGACATACTTGCTCCATCAGGACCACATCTCTCCATCCTCTCCAAACAGCCACCATCTGAAGACCAACTATGCAAATGCATGAGACTCTGGGGGGAAATCTCATTCAAAACATCATGTAGAAGGTTTTTTATTTCCCCTAATTCCTAGATGTCACAAAACTGCCTATCATGTGCCTTCATGAGTTGTGTTTAGTGAGGCTGTCTTGCTGTGGTTTCTCTATTAACCATTTACATCCTTTGCACTTCCTGTCATTTTTTTGGTTTGTTTGTTTGTTTGTTTGTTTGTTTGTTTTGGGTTTTATTTTGTTTTCTTTTATGTTTTTCAAGACAGGCTTTCTCTGTATAGCCCTCGCTCTCCTAGGACTCACTTCGTAGACCAGGCTGGTTTTGAACTCACAGAGATCTGCCTGCCTCTGCCTCCCAAGTACTGGGATTAAAGGCGTGAGCCACCACCATGCCAGACTAGACTTGCTGTTATTTTGATGTAGCCACCAGACCTACCCCTTTGGGGTACAGAGATAATAATCCCTTGGGAAAAAAAGATAGTAACTTATCACCAGAATCTTGATGAAATTGAACACAGGTCAACCCTAGCTTTGAGATGCTGAAGTCTAATATTCCTAGTGTGGTGTGGATCAACTTAGTCTCAATGGCCATAGAAACGCAAAAGCTCCATCAAGTTTCCCTTATCAAAAGGATATGATAAGTTTTGGAACTCTACCCTATTTGGTGTGTTCATATTAAGTTGGCAGATGTCCTTTTGGAGGGACTCTCTGTTCTTTCCTCCATTCCCTGAAGCAGAGCTGCTAGCTCATTTGTGCCCTTGGATCATTGCCTATGTCTAGCTCACTAGTGGCACTGCTGAGACGAAAATCCCATAATTCCCACCGGCTTCTGAATCTTTTCAACCTCAGCACCACCTATATATGGTCAAATGGCTCTGACTGTTCTCTTCAGTGGGTAGTTACTCCTATTGGCAACCTCTCTCATATTTTATCCCTGGCCCTTGACTTCTTACTTAGCTACTCGGCCCTGTAGTGGTACACTACAAACTGGTAAGTAAGTGCTCTTTGGATACACAAACTGTGGAAACATCCCCATTAATGGATGCAGTATGGTTATACATGTCGATGTTCACAGTAAGCGTCTGATTACAATTGTGACCCTTGAAACTAATCCTTATAATGGGGTTGACCTTCCAGACCATATGCCTTCTGACAGATATTTTTTCATTATAAAGGCTACTTGAAAATATGTTAGTTAAAAGGAATTTGTTGGATCTTCACATTCACATTCCATCTAAAGACATCTGATATTATTATCTATAGATTATAGCACACTCCTGAAAATTCAATCCTGTTTCTCACATGATTCTTCTGGTTCACACAATATAAAAAAGAGTTTTGTTTCTGCACGCAACTGCCCCCACAAAAGAAAACATCTCCTTGTGGCTTTGTCTTAAATTATTCTCAAGACCACTATCAGGAGAACAAATTAAGTGAACTTATTTTTAAAACTCAGAATTCTCTCTTGATCATTATTTGACATTGGAAAATTTAAGGAGCCTTTATACATTTTACTAAAAAAAGAATTCTCACTTCTTTTATAATTGAGCTTTCTGATATAAAAAGTCTAGGTTTGAGAAGGAAATGATTAGAGAAATGGGTGGCATTACAGAAACAGACATGCGACACATCTAATTTCAGTAGTGCAGAACTACATACTGTCACCAGGTGACGGAACAACTCAGACAAGAGAGTTACAGAAGTAAGTACTTGGTCTGCTTAGCTCTTTCGATTTTGAGTGCACAGCCCTTTCACATAGGAGAAGCTCCTGATTTTGCTCCCCTAAGATATCATAAGATCTTAAACATGCCTGACTGCTCGGACTACTGTGCCTTAACACAACCCCTCTATTACCATGATTTGATACTTATTCTCCTTAAACTCACTACAAAATCTATTTGAAAAAGGATATCTCCTCACCTCCCTCCCATGTAGGATATCTGTCCACACATCCCAGTGTCTTTTCTCATCTTCCTTTCTAGTTGCTATGAATCACTAGTCTAGCCTCTTTCCCAAAACAGAATAATTCTGCCAGGAGGTGACATACACATACAGTGAATCTTAGGCCCAATTTCCTCACCTAAGTCATCCAAGTCAAGAACCGGATCCAGTTAAATCTCTAGTGGCCAGCCAGGACTCGTGTGAGCATGGGGAGAGGACCTACTTACATGCCCCACCAAGCAGGTCCTGCTGTGGGAACAACAACAGTTTAAAACAGTACACTTTTTCATTGAGTGTCTTCTGAGGAGTTGGTCTGGGACTAAATGATTTCTTCAGAGAATATGGATCTTACCCTAAAAGACGTTCACACATTTAAGATAACACATGTGGATTATAGTGTCCAAGTGTAACCATGAAAAAATGTTTCCAAAATTTGACAACTTTAAGGTCCCCTGAGAAGATTCCTGAAAAAGCAAATGACATTATTGATATTTTCCCTGTGGGCAGTTATCTCCACAATGGGAGGAATCTATTTAGAAACTTGACCCTGACTTAGCTGAAGTGGTCGGTAATACCAGTTCAATTCTGGACCACATTCAGATCGTCCACAGACATAGATGAAGGAAATGCTTCAAATATTCACCTTCTAAAACAAATGAAGTCTGTGTATTCACAGGTGCATTTTTATACCTGGACTAGGGATTCGTACAAAGTAAAATATCAGGAGAGAAATTTCAAAAGAAAATTAACTGGGAGTCTTAGTGAGATAGTAATGTTTTTTTAATTATAATATTTATTTATTACATCAAGTTACATCTCCATCATAGTGCCCTCTTTCCACCCCTCCCAGTTCCACCCTCCCATGCTCTTCTCCCTCTCCCACCCATCCCACTCCTCCAATGAGGAGTGTCCCTACAAATCAACCCCTCTCAGTTCTACAGTCATATGAGGGCTAAGAGCTTCCTCTTGCACTGGGGGCCTACATGGTAGCATCCCTAGGGAAAAGTGTCCCATTGATAGGTAACAAAGTCTATGTTCCTCATCTTTTTGGTGTGATGGTGTGTTGGTTTTAGGATAGTTATCCTGTACTATATGGTTAAAATCCAATTATAAGTGAGTAGATGCCATGTGCATCTTTCTGAGTCTGGGTTAGCTCACTCAGGATGAGCTTCTCTAGTTCCATCCATTTGGCTGCAAATTGCATGATTTCATTGTTTCTGATAGCTGAGTAGTATTCCATTGTGTAAATGTACCACATTTTGTTTTATCCATTCATCAGTTGAGGGACATCTGGGTTTTTTCCAGTTTCTAGCTATTACAAATGGGGCTGCTATGAACATAGATGAGGATATGTCCTTGTGGTTTGGTGAGGAATCATTTGGGTGCATACCCAGAAGTGGCATGGCTAGGTCTCAAGGTAGAGCTATTTCAAGTTTTCTAAGATATCGCCAGACTGACCTCCGTAGTGGTTGCACAAGCCTGCACTCCCACCAGCAATGGAGTAGGGTTCCCCTTTCTCCACAACCTCACCATCATGTGCTGTCATTTGAGTTTTTGATCTTAGCCATTCTGACAGGTGTGAGATGGAATCTCAGAGTCATCTTGAGTTGCATTTCTCTGATGATTAAGCATGTTGAACGTTTCTTCATGTCTCACTGCCATTAGAGACTCTTCCTTTGTGAATTCTTGGTTTAGTTCTGTTTCCCATTTTTTGATTGGATTATTTGGATTCTTGGTGTTTAATTTCTTGAGTTCTTAATAAATTTTGGATATTAGCCCTCTGTCAGAAGTGGAGTTGGTAAAGATCTTTTTCCAATCTGTAGGTTGCCATTTTGTTCTAGTGACAGTGTCCTTTACTGTACAGAAGCTTTTCAGTTTATGGAATTAATTCATCTCCTTTCTGGGGAAAAAAATGGTCACTCCTCCAAGTTGGTCTGTTCTTGCTCCTTGTAGTCCTAGTGATGATACTCTTAATTAGGTGATACATGAAATAAATTGATGTTGTTTCCCCCCAATGTCTTTCAGTTTAATGACAGTGGCTAAGAGTGGCATAGTAATTGGAAAATATAATGAAAGCTAAGAAGCAATAGCACCCTGGGTCAGATATTGTTGGAAAGCCCTTCAGGGAGTCTCATGTTTTACATTTCTTTGGAGAAGTAGCACCTTTCATTCTGTCATTTCAAAGATGTTTGTATAGAGATCAGTCTTTGAAGATGGAAATAGTACTTCCATCCAGGGCAAAGAGAAATAATTCTTCACATCAGATATAATGAAAACATTTTCCCTGTGGGGCAAAGACTAGGCATGCTTACTGCCTATTAAAAAAATATATTAAGACCCTGAGCACAGAGTTCCTTTCCTATCACATGCTGCAGAGTGTGTTAAGGCCTTTTGTCCTTCATCATATAACTATGTGGAATTTGGTTCCTGAAGGACAGTATAAAACTGTCCATACTCTAGCAGACACTAATATGGCTAGTTCAACTTTTCTAAGCCAGGTGTCCCATATGAACTACCAGTAAGGATAAGACAATTATCAAACTAGCTTGTAAACTTATGGTAAAGTGAGGGAGCCTCCAGAGCTTTTGAAAATTGGCTAAACATATAACATTACACATACATAGCTACTTCAGCTTCTGCTCCGACCTTCACCCTGGAAACACTTGGGAACTGTTTTCTACATGACATAACACCCACATAAAGTAGATGAATATTACAGTATGCACAGAAAGGAGATTGGTTACTTATAATTTTAGAAAACACACAGCAAAGTAGCTTACTTGCCATGGTGACTTGGAATAACAATTTCCCAAACAGAGCATCAACTCTCACAAACTAAATTCTTTCCTTCTTTCTTTCTTTCTTTCTTTCTTTCTTTCTTTCTTTCTTTCTTTTCTTAGCTTTCTATCCAGTAGAGACCAGCAGTGATCCCACTAGAGTGTCACAGTTAGGTAACTCTTCTACTAACATTAATTCTTTTCCTGGTGTTTATGATTTAGATTTCTGGAATTCTCAAAATTGGGTTTAAATCATAATCTAAGTGCTTCATAGCATCATAATCCATGTCAGTAAATCTATTCTGATAACATGATAAAAAGCCAGTGATCAATGTTCATGTCTAAATGCACCAGGCAGATAAGAAGAAATTATCCTTTGTCAGAGATCTATATGATATAACATGAGAGGAAACTTGAATTTTCTACCACTAAAATCAGAGTAAATAATAATTGGTGACTTGAACATCCTTAGCAATATTATTATTTATTTAATTTATATGATTCCTCTTTTGTGTGCAAGAGAGGAGGGAGACTCCATTATATTTATTTTATTTAAAATAAATTGGAGGTGTACTTTTAAGCTATTTATTAATAACTATAAACACCTTCCAACCCACCAATCCAAGGCATGGAAGAAAGGATTCTATTACATGCAGAACTTGAAGAAATTCTCAGGCACAGATCCTTCAGGCAAATTGTGTCAGCACTCCAGCCAAATCACCACACACAAAGACAGACACAGTCAGCAATGGTAACACACCGCGGACAGCACCAACAAAGAGCCATAGAAGCAGCAGCTTTTGTGGCTGTTATTGGTGGCAGCAGTGGCAACAGTTGCCGCACCCCTGTTTGGGCCTGTGATCTCCTCAGCCCAACCTGAACCCCAATCTTCAGCAGCAAAGGCAGCAGTAAATCTCGGAAGAAACAAGTCTCAAAGCATTATCTGGAGTCTTTCAGAGCAAAGCAGTGATGAACAGCGACGAGAAGCAATGCCAAGCAAAAGGCCCCTCTGTGTGTCCAGTGCCTCCTCTTTATGCCTGCACAAGGTCACCTTCCAATTGGCCATCTTCACACCCTCTGCACAAGGTACTCCCTATTGACCAAGATCACAACTCTTCAAGGAATCTGTCCATCAAAAGATGTAAATATGTTTCCCTCACTTGTTAGTTTTCCAGCTGGCAAAACATTACATGCTCTTTTATCAGGATATTTTGTATGCCTCTTTCATGGGTCTCTTTTTCAGTGGTGTACAAAGTAACCCCACATCCTATACTTGAGAACAAAACAAAAACACATTCATTAAACACAACTATGCCTCCAAAGAAATCTTAACTTCCACCACAATATATTCTTTACTTTTTTCTTATGGGAGGATTATATCTGCAGTATATTGACTTAACCTTGCCTACAACTTGTTTTGACCAATAACATACAAATAACTTAGTCAGAGTATTTGGAACCATCATGTTCTGCCATTGTTCACTTTGATTCTGCCTTGTAATTGAATATGCCCTGTATAGGTATCTTTTCTTCATCTTAAGAATAGAATGAGAACAAAAGATAACATATAATCTTTGATGGAGATGTAGTACAAGCTGTGATGACTAATCCCGGCTGTCAGCTATCTACATCTGGAATCAACTAAAACACAAGCTGTTGGGCATTCTCACTAGGGACTTTCTTAATCAGATAGTTTGAAGCAGGAAGACCAACCCTAAATCTGGGTCATACCTTTTGGTGGCAGCCCACATGGAAGAACATGGAAGAAGGAAACTTTGCTCTTTGCCTACTTGCCCTCAATCTTGCTGGAGAGTTCCCTGATCTTGTTGCTGTCCATTATTAAATCCAACTTCTTCTGGATTCCAATGTAAACTAAAGACCAGAAATTCTCCAACACTCCAGGGTTAAACTGGGACTGCTAAGACATCAGATTCATGGTCTTGAGCAACTACTGTATTCTCAGCCTTTATGTCATGAGACAGCAAAAATGGTTAGACTACCTGGACCACATCATGTAAGGCTGTCTAATAACTCTCTTTTAATATACATATTCTGTCCCTTTAGAAAAACCTTTCAAATACACAAGCTAAAACTAAGCTCTGGAAAACACTGATATTTATGGGGTTGCTTTTAGCTTGAGTAACCTGCTTTAGGAGTGCAAAATCTCTCACTATAGAATGTTTAGGTAACATATGAAAGTACTCTAAATTTAAAACACCAATGCTACTTTAAATTTGAAGAAATGGATGTGGAAAACCATTAATATTTCTTTTTTTAAAATGTCTATTCTATACCTTGAGGTCTCATATAATTACCATGGCATTTAACCTCCCTATCTCCCCCACACCTTGGGTAAATCTCATACAATAGACATTGTATTCAGCTATGCATAACACTGTCTTCATCCCTTCCTTGTATCCTATAGAAAAATTACTCAAGTCACCGTGGTGGGGGATACTTGGTAGGGGAACAGCAAGATACAGATGATAAGTGGGAAATAGAACAATCGGAGAGGCCTCCAACTGGAAAAGAGGGAGAGAAGTCCATACAGATGGAGAAGGAGAGATGAGGGACAAATAAGACCAAAGATTTCTGATAGACCCTCAAGGAGTGGTATCATTTAATAGTTACCTAAAACTATGCATAATATATGAATACTGCATAATATATATACACAAATTAAGTATGTACATTATATATACAATATATTATAGATTATATATATTTATAATTATACATATATTAAAGGAAGTTAAGCCACTTGAGATAACAATGCTCTCCACCAGAACCATAAACTAACAAAAACCCCAGTACAGGGCATGAGAAAACTCCTTTCAAATGGTCACTTGGGGTAGTCCAAGTGACTCCCAAAACAATATAGATATTGCCAATGTAGCCTTTGGTTGCCTCTCAGAAGTTGCCTGATGAAGATGATGGGGTTATGTTATACCTTCTAAATTTTAATTAACCTGCTCCCAGAGGCCTGCTTGCTGTCTGTTATTTTACTTGCTAACCATCGTCTCTGTTTGGTTGAATAAATGCTGAGGCCTGAGATTGAGCAAAGACAGAGAGGTAGGTGGGACTAAGGTGCTTGTACTTCTGAAGCAGAGAGGTTCATGGGTAGAAGAAGCCTCCAGGAGAAGAAAGGAAGAAGAAGCCTCTAGAAAAAGGAAGGAGAAGGAGAAGAAGCCAAGAGCAGGAAGGAGGACACATGCCATGGGTTAGAGAAAAAAAAACATCATTCTACATGGCCTGGAACATCAGCATAGTGTGGAGAATAACAGCCAAGGGGACATATGTATATTACATGGGGCTTTATTCAGGGATAGAATTATAAGCTAGCTTAGATTACACAATGAAGGCCAAGGCTTGTTAAAATCCATCAGGTGTCTGTGTGCTCATTTATAACATTTTTTACATTTATAACATTTAATTAATTGGCAGGTTAAGGATTAACACTGCCAATTAATTAAATATAATCTAAATACTGGTAAATAATTTAATTATTTACTTCTACAAGTGGCACCCAATGTAATTTAATTATACATGAAGACACCACACACTTAGGACAGAGGACTCAGATGATTTAACCTATATCTGACTCAAAAGCTCATCTTTGTGGTCTAGTTGCCATGACTCAAAAAACAAAACAAAACAAAAATACAACGCAAGCTGCCAAGTGGGAGTGGGAGTAATTAAACTGTCCTACTCAGCTGCAATGCCTATGAACCACAACAATTACCAACATGGCCAGATATGCATAAAGATGCAGTAAGTGGCATTCATACACCAGAAGCAAATAAGAGTTCTCTAATTGGATTTAAGACCCATTCACCAGGAGGGGAATCAAACCTGGTACTGGAAACCTAGACAACCTCTCAGAGCTAGTGAGGTCATGGACCTTAGAAAAGAATCTACTAGTGTCACCTTGCTAGACCAGAATAATTCCTCACTACATTCTAAATATTATCCTTACACCCACAGATAAGTGTAGCTACCACCCCTCATCAAAGATGCTTCTCTTTACAGCAAATGAAGGCCATCTCAGAAACCACAGCCAGGCACAATGCATAGATCAACAGATTGTGGGAACCCCAGACAACAAATGCATCTACATCATACATCCTGCATCAGTAACCCAGGAAACATTGCCAAAGAGGGGGCAGAAAGACATAAGAGTCAGAGTACCAGGAAGTCTGCTGTGAAACAGTGTCTCCTAGAAATGGCGGCAAAAACAAGATGGGGACAGTGGCAATAACCATGGGCATGGTAATGTGAAAGGAAGAAAATTTAGTGGGGTCCACCCTAGACAAAGAACTAAAGGCAACTAATGACTCCTGGGAGGAGAATTAGCCTATCAAAGATATGAGCCCCTTTATTGGTTGTCCAATGCAAAGTGGTCAGCTCTGAAACCATATGCACACAAACAAAAGCAGGCTCAGTAGGGTGCATATATATATTAATATATATATATTTGTGCATACACATGCATACATACACACACATACACACACGTATATATGTATGTAACAATAATAATCAAAGAAAAAGAGGATATCAATTAGAGAGTGAGGGACCATATGAGAGATTCAAGAGATGGTAGTTGGGAGGGGCTGGAGGGAGGAGAGGGAGGGGGAATGTAATGCAATTTTATTTCAATTAAAAACATTTTTAAAGTTTCAACCATTAACAAAGTAAGTTCTATGTGTCTATTTCTGCTTTTATAATCGAAATGCTTTTATAATCAAAACATTTTTCAGCAAATCATATGATTTGCACCATTTCTGTATTATATGTGACTTAAATAAGATTCAAAGGCATTAAGAAAATTGAAACACTTAACAGGGCTGGTAAGAGAATAGTATTCAGCTATAGATTTAGTCCACTCAGTCTCCAAACCCTAATCCTTTTACTGTCCTATCTGGCTAGATGATAGCATGAGAAAGACATATATCAATTATCAAATGTAATTTCCCCCACAAAGCTAGAAACATTAAAAACATTTAGTTTCTCATTAACATTATTTTTGCTATTTATCTATGTATTGGTAAGTTCTTAGGAAATTATCAATTAAGTTATATAAAATGCGGATCTCAAACAATTTAGAAAATAATTGATATCAAAGTTTTCTTTGGGCAAAGCCAAATAATTAAGACAGAAATTAATGAATCATCTCATATAAGCTTTTAAAACTTCACATGACCCTTTGAACAATTGCTTGGTGGTGTTAAAATTGGTATGTATAATGTGGTGGCTTGAATAGGTATGATCCCCTTAACTCATGTGTTTCAGTGGCACTGTTAGGAGGTTGTAGCCTTGTTGGAGTAGATGTGGCCTTGTTGGAGGAAGTGTGTCACTGTTGGGGCATGCATTGAGGTCTCCTTTGCTCAAGCTACACCCAGTGTGGCACACAGTCTCTCTACCTATAGATCAAGATGTAGAACCCTCAATTCCTTCTCCAGTACCATGTCTGCTTGCATGCCACCATGTCCCACCATGGCAATAATGGGCTAAAACCTCTGAAACTATAAACCAGCCCCAAACAAATGTTTTCATTTATATGAGTTGCCATGGTCATGATGTCTCTTCATAGCCATATAAATATTTTAATTAGTTACTGATTTAATACACAATGGAAAATTATTTAGATGATAAAAATGGAATTATTTGATGTGCAGGGAAATAGCAGAGTGTGCTAGAAAACATCATACTGAGTGACACAGGCACAAAAAGACACATGCTGCATGTTTTCTCTCTTCATTCCCCCATATTTGTGCTACAATTTAAATAACAACAGAGATTATGTACCTAGTAAGGGACTAGCAGAGAAGAGAGAATTTCCAAGGAAGGGAAAATAAGATATATTGTTATGGAGAGACAGGAGAAGTCTGGAGTGGAAGGATGAAATGGAGAAAGGGACAGAAGAGAGGGGTAAGGGAAGAACTATGAAGAGGGTCAACTAACACTAAAAGCCATTTGTGAAGTTGTATGGAAACCAACTACAGTAGGAGCTTCTTAAAATATATACATTCATGAAAGAAATATAAACTCACTCACTAAAAAATAGGGACAACAATACCCCAACTAGACAATTTATGGCATGGAGTGATACTTTGTGCCAGGAATGACTTATATCTAGTTAAGTCATTGGCCATGTTAATAAGAAGTCAGACACAAAAGAAAACACCCATATACATTCTTTATAGCAAGTTCAAGATAGCTCAGCACAGCAAGTAAATTAATGTAATACAGTATAACAGGAAGATACATAGAAACAGTGTGGTATTTCAACTAATTCAGAAAAACAATCACAAAATCCAGACCCTCCTGTGATGAAAAAACTAAGAACAAAGTCAGAATGGAGGGAAGCTAGTCTATCTGAGAAAGGACACCTATGAAAAATTTATAGATAACATGGTGTTAAGTGGGCAAAAGCTAGCTTTCTTCCCAAAGACCAGAAACTAAACAAGGATGTTTCTGCTTCCCACCATTTCCCAATAATGCACTAGAGGATCTAGCAATGAGAATTGTGCACTAAAAGGAAGTGAATGACATTAAGATTGGAAAGAAGGAAGAAAACCATATCTGTTTGTAGTTGATATAACTATATATATTAAATGTCTTAATAGATTCAATAAGAATATCTTGGGTTGAAAACAAAAGTGAGCTCAGCATGACAGAAAGATACAAGATCAATACACAGCAAAGCAACTGCACTCGGCATGCTTGCACTATACATTATGAACTTCAGAAAAGAAAACAACCCCATCCATTATAATATTGAAAGAGTAAGCATTTAGAAGTAAACTTAACCTAGGCAAGTACAAAATGCATGCTCTAAAAACTACAGGACACTATCGAAAGAAAGACTTCCATGAAAGGAAAGTGCCCCAAGTTCATCCATTGGGAGACTTGATTAGTGTGTCAGCACTTGCCAGCCAACCTCAAGACTCAGAGTAATCCTTGTGAGAACTCCATGTGAGGATTTTTGATTTGGCTTTGGTTTTTCTATGAGGCAGATTCTAACATTCATATGGAATTGTGAAGGAATTGAGAATAGTTCCAAAAAAATCTTGAAACAAGATACAGTAGAAAGGTCATTCTTTTTGATTTTCAAAACTTCCTTACAAAGTTACAATAACCAAGCCAATGTTGTACTGCCATAGGGGAAGACATATAGAGCAAATAAATAAAATCAGGAATCCAGAAACAAACAACTTCTGTGGTAAAACAACATTCATCAGGCATGCTAAGATCAAGAACAGGGACAAGCAGCAGCCACTTACACAATAGTGACTGGTACAAGTCAAATGCAGTCTCATGGGGCTGATGCATTACCATCTAACCCAGATTACTTTAGCTACTACTACACCATTCACTGGACTATCCAACTACTGTAACACTGCTAAACATGTCAATGAGCTGCAGACCCCACCATACCTAGTCTCATGTGTGTAAAGACTATCAAAAACTCAGGACCAGGAGCAGAGTAAAAAGTGATATGTTCATTGACTAGGCTTCTTGCTTTTGTTTTCTCTGTTCTCTCTATAGAATTTAGCAATCTGTTCTAAGGATTATTATGAACAATCAAACATACACTTCTGAACATTTCATGTTTGTTTCTATATTACATGTATGTACACATGCACAGACATATGTGTGTTGCTATTGTTTTGCATGTAACTTTTTCATATTATGTGGCTTCCAGGAGGGAATTCCAAGTCTGGTTTAGTATCAGACCAGAAATTCATGCTCCTCTGCTGGAAGCCACAGGACAAGGCCAGTCCAGGAAGAAAGGGGTGAAACACAGACCCAGAGATTCATACCCTCGGGGTGTCCAGGGAGGTGGAAGAAAGGTTTTACTTCAATGCCCAAGTGTTAGTTATTTTAGTTAAACTGCAAGCACCAGGCTGGACAGTCCTAAAAGCTCCCAGAGCAGGGTTGGGTAGCCAGGTGGGTGGTGGGTAGTAGAAGCTCAGCACCTCTCAACAGGATCAGGTGCCCCAACAAACCTAGCACACCCAGGCAGCAGCAGCCAGGCAGGAGCTGGTACTCTGTTGCAAGCCTGGCCAGTCAGGCAGCCACTGCAGCAGTAAACACTTCATGGAAGGAAGAAAACATCCCTTCCAGGTCCAAAATAAACAGCCAGACTCGCATAGTTATGTTAGAGGCATGGAGAAAAAGAGGGATTTATTTCATGAATCAGAGGCATTATAAACCTTTGGGCAATGGGGAGGGGTTTTGGAGGTAAATGTGTTTGATTCGCTGGGCATTGCTCTATCAAAAGAAAAAACAAAGGACAATGCCTAATTAGCCCAGGGACAGTGTGGATGGGGGAAAAACTCTGGATAGGCTAGAGGCATAGACAAACATCATTGACTGAAAGCCAAGGCACCACTAGGCCTCAGTAGCATTCAGAAGTTATTGGGCAGGTTTCTTATTGGGTGAAGGTTGGGATACATGACACTCCTTACTCAGAGGATGTGGGATCCTCAGATCAGACAGAAGAGAGGGCTTTTACTGTTGGGAAAATGGAATCCATCATTCTAGCACCAAGCTCTGTGACATCAGACTTCTACCTTATCAGCAGAAATTCCCCACAACAATATATTTCACTTGAGAAATGGTATGTCTTGACTGACAGCAACCACATGCAACTTTATACCATATTTTAAGGGCCAGACAACATTCTAAGTCTCTTATGCATCTTATGTGACACTCAGACTCCCTATATGAATTATTACTATCCACTTTGCAGAATGGTGAGACTGGGGTGCACAGAGTTAAGTAAATTTGACCACATTTGTGCACCTTGAAGAAGCAGAACTGGTACGAAAACACAGACACTGAGCCCACAGCTCACACCCTTAATTTTCCCTCTGTAGGCCTACCCTTGGGAGTGCTGGAAGATCTTGAAATCTTTCCTCATAGCAATGTGTTTCCTACTTAATTATTTTTATTAGTTTTCTTGACTCAGTAGGCAAAGATGTTAACAAACTTCATTCTGAGTTTGTTAGTATTAGTTCAAATGGAGCCACATGAATATCTAGTTAAAATTTATCTTATAATGTAGAATGATATAGAAATCCAAGTAGATGAAGTTTCCCAATAACTAACCAGCCAGAACACTATTTCTCAGATTTATTCATCTATTCATTTATCTGACTGTCCATCTACCTTGTGTCTGACAAAGTGACTGTACTAGCTTACTGACTACAGAGATAAATGAATAGCTCTTTCATTAGTCATTACCTCTCTGCTTGTTAGTTTTTGTCATCTTGACACAGACTAGAATCACCTGTGTAAAGAAAACCTTAATTTAGGAATTACCTCTATCAAATTGACCCATGGGCAAGTCTATGAGGCAATTTTTTTTGATTGCTGATTTATGTGAGAGGGCCTGACCTACTGTGAGCACTGTCATTTCTAGGTGGGATTATGTTTAAAAAAAAAAAAAAAAGGCTGTTTGAGCAAGCCATGAGGAGTAAGCCAGTCAGCAACACTCCTCCATAGTCTTTCCTCAAGACTTTGCTCAAGTCCCGCCTCAAGTCCTTGCTTTGGCTTTCCTCAGTGTATGGAGGTATAAATTGAAATAACCCTTTCCTCCCAAACATGCATTTGGTCAGTGTTTTATCATGGCAACGGAGAAATACACTAGTACAAGTTCACTGCAGATAAGTCAAGCTGTTCACAAAACCATGACCTGACAGATAACTTCAGAGCACTAGGAATTTTTAAAAAGCAACATGGCTTCTCCTATGTAATTTTACACAAACCCTTGTACTCATAGAATATCTGGCCATATATTCCCAATCCTGAACTTTCTTTGATTTGAAAGTTGTCATTCCCTGACTCCTGACAGTAGAACATCTCCAAGTAGTTCCTGCTTGCTTTGATTCTTGAGCTTAAGGGGAAAGTTTCCTCTTTCATTAGATTTCAGCTGGTTTTTGAAGAGACACTCTGGCTTTGTGACTGTTTCCCTTTATGCCCTGTCTGCCTCTCTAGGCTTGAAAGGCAGAAGCACAAGGCCACTGCAGCCCTGACTGGATGGGGTACACCTCCCTGGTTGTTCCCTCACATAATTGACAGGGTTGAGATGATTAAAGCGTGAGAAAATCTGTGAAGAGCTGAGCACAGAGTTTTCAATGTGCAAACTACTTGTCAAATTTTTATAGTAATTAGGAGCTGAGTGAAGAAAAAAGAAAGTGGCTGCTCAGAAGTTGGTAGAATTTCAATGTTGCAATATTCTTTTTGAGATTTATAAACGGCCTGAATTCATCAGGAAGTCACATAATCCTCATGTTCTACTGAGAGAAGAATAAAAGCTATACTAGCATCCTAGTTTGAGGTACCCTTCAAATGTGCACCAGTATTTGGAGATGATGTCTGGGAACTGACTATATTTCAGGATCCTCTAACTTCTCCTTGTCCAGGAAGAACAGCCATATCTTCATTCGTTTATCCTTTTACTGAATCCATCCTGCAGACTCTGTGTGGGGGTGGGCAACATTGGCAGACTGTGGATCAGCCCCTTAGACCCGATGGCCTGTTAAGACACAGATTCCTCTGCCTAGAGCTAAACAGGAGGTTTTAAGCTTTATGGTCTTCCACGGTTAAAGAGTTACCACTTTCTGTATTATTATTTCTCTATTTAAAAACAGTGAGATTGTCATTAGGTACTCCTTCACTTTATCAAAAGAATAATTTTGATGTTTGCAATCCTTACCACTGAGTTTGATCTAATTTAGCCCCTGCCTGGAGAAGCCTTAGGTTTTCTATGTAGTGTGGGCCACACTGAGTTATTATAAAGCCAAACTACAGAATCTGTGATTTAGAAGTCACTTTTCTTATGTTAGGAATTTAAACTAAGGTGACTATTTTTCTGACATTTTTAAAATCAGAAGACATCAAGTGATATGGTGACAAAACATGGCTGAATGACAGTAGATGGTCTCCCAGCCTCTGAACTTCCCAAGAGAGTGAGCAATTTGGACCATGAGAAAACTTCGTAATTTTCAGATTATGATGGCAGACTACGGGATATCATTACATTGGCATTAGGTTTCTACTCAAAAATCTGGGGGAAGCAAACAAATTTAATCCTCAAAACAAGTATACATGATTACTATTACATATTACATAGTATAGTTTTATTGCCCTAACATTCTCCATCCAAACCTCCCAAGGCTCCCAACTTGCTGGCTACTGCCAACCACTAGTCTTTGTCTTTTTCCATACTCTGGTCTTTACCAGAATGTCTGGAATATCACTGAATAGGACAAGACTTTTTCAGATTAATGTTTCACTTAGCAATGTGCATTTAAATGACCTCTCTCTTTATAGTCTTTACATGGTTTGATGGGGCATTTGTTCCTTAGCTCATTAACATTCACATCTGAGCATCACACTTATTTTCCTTACCTATTAATCTACAGAAGAACATGTTGAATGGCTCAAGTTTGGGGCTATTGTGAAATTAGCCGCAATATATATTACTGCTTCCAGATATTTAAGTAAATGTAACCATCCAATCCCTTTGGCAAGAAGGATGTTTAGTTTTCAAGGAACCTGCCAAACTGTCTTCCTAAGTCTGCCCTCATATCCTTTCCACCAGTGATGAGCTGAATTCCTGTTGCCATACATGAGCACCAGCAGCACTTGGTGTTGGGTGTGCTGGACTTGACCCATGCTGATAGGTGTGCAGACATAGCTCACTGCTGCTGTAATGTGCAGTGTTCTGATAACACATGATACTGAGCATTTTTATATGCCTTTTGTACAATTTAATCCTTTTAAAGTTGTACAAGAAGTTTTTATAATTTTATGAGATCAATTGAGTAATAAAGTAAATTTAAAGTAATTAAAAGTAATTTTAAAGTTGCTTAGAGCAAATATATCAAGATTTAACAGTGGTAGAAAATGTGAATTATTCTTTTTTATTTTATTTTAGGTTTATTTATTACTTCAAGTTACATCTCCATCACAGTGCCCTCTTTCCACCCCTCCCACTCTCTCTCCCCCCTCTCCCTTCTCTCCTACTCCTCCAGAATGGGGTGTCCCTACATATCAGTTCCCCCCCACCCAGTTCAGCAGTCATATGAGGGCTAAGAGCTTCCTCGTGTACTAGGGGCCTACATGGCAGCACCACTAGGGCAAAGTGTCTCACTAACAGGAAACAAAGTCTATGTTCCTGTTTCTTTTGGTGTGTTGATTGTAGTATAGTTATCCTGTACTATATGGGTAAAATCCAATTATAAGTGAATAGATGCCATGTGCATATTGCTGGGTCTGGGTTAGCTCACTCAGGATGAGCTTTTCTAGTTCCATCCATTTGGCTGCAAATTGCATGATTTTGTTGTTTCTGATACCTGAGTAGTATTCCATTGTGTAGATATACCACAGTTTTTTTTTTTTAATCCATTCATTGGTTGAGGGACATCTGGGTTGTTTCCAGTTTCTATCTTTTATCTCTCTTCTTTTTAAAAACTTCATAGAAATGTAATAAAATGGTTGATGGTAAGTTTATTTAGACTCCTCAGTCTAGAGGAGATAGGAGACATTGGCAGCTCTGTAGTAGTCTTTATTCTTTCTTCTCTTTGTTTCTCAGCTTTCCTCTACCCCAGAGTATGTCTTGTCAGAGCCTGCAAGGAGAAGGCAGGAATCCCTCTGACCTGACTGTCATGCCACTCATTCCCAACAAGAGAGGCAGAAATGGTGTCTTCTCAGTGCAGGCTAATTTGATTTTCTAGTTGGAAGCCAAAACTGCATTAGGAAAAAATGTTTATAAAGCTATTCATCATCCTGTTAGTTCTCAGTAATATTTCTTTTCTCTGCAACACTAACTTTTTCTCTTTTGTAATATTTCCAAAGTAGAGGGAAAGTATGAAGGAAATAATAGAAGCTAAGTGCTTCCTTACCAAGTAAAACTCTCATTCCAAACCTGTGAGGTGTCGCCTGTACGAGCCTGTTGTCCCTGCTAAGCAGCAAGGACCACAGACTGGGGATGGGTTCTGGGAAGCTTCCAGGCTCTCAACACTAGGTCTTTGTAATAAGCTGGGGAATAAACAGGGAGAAAGAAGGGAGAAGGATGGGCAATCTACTATAAAAATACACCTACAATGGCAGTTGGCTAATGTGTGCTGCTGATAAAAGCAGTTTAACAAGAGACTACAGGCTCTTTGATTCTTCAGGAAGGGGGCAAATGTGTCCCTCCTGACATTTCATTGTTTAATCCTACTGTGAGCCCTTTGTGGATGACTCTCATTAAACCCTTTAGGCAGGGCTTACTGTGTCCTTAGTGCTGTTCACCAGCATTCAACTAGCTTCCTCTCTGATGAGTCTTATTGTTTTATACTCTAAACTGAAAAAGTCACCTTAACGGAGACAGAAAAAGCAACCCGTGATTAAAGGCCCAGACCCCAGACATTATCCAGAGCTCAGCAGTGTTTGCAGCATGAGACAGTGCTAAAACCTCAATTAAATGCCTCATCAAAGGCTCACTAATCCCCATCCTTCTCAAAAATCATATAAGGGCTGCCTTCCTTGGTGAGCTTTGGGGATGTCAGGAGGGAGTCTGGGACTCGTGGCTAAGCAGCAACATTTCCACAGAAAAAGGACATTAGAGCTAGACGTTGAATTTGGGAACCAAGAAGGACCTAAAACACCCACTTTCCAAATGCACACCCCTCTACCAGGCAGGTCTAAATATACCAGAAAAGCCATCCTTCCTGCTTCCTTCTTAACATAGCCAAGTTGGAAATAGTGCTAATCCTTATGCTGAATAATCAAATACATGCTTCAACTTAGTCAAATAATTACTTAAGTAACCAAACTACTTAAATAAATATTTAATACCAGAATTTCACAGGAAATAATAGTAATGTGAAACACGAATATGATGATAGAAATATACAGGCTTATAGTGCACATAAGCCACCATTTCTGCGTGACATTTGCTCTTTAAGCTCTCTGAATCTCCGTTCTTTGTTCATAAAATGTGCATATCTAACTTGGAGAACTTCTGTAAGAATGAAAGATAATGATGTGTTGCCAACTTGACACGCTGGTCAACACACAGTAAGTCCAAAATAAATAATTTAAATACTATTGAAGGATTCTTTTTTTCAGGAGACCACTAATAATTAGCTAATGTTGGGAGTCTAGAACCAATTTTAATCATGGACAAAAGGTAGACTTAAGAACACACAAAACTCAGAGATAATGTAAAGGTATGTATTCTAACTTTTTTAAAAAGATTTATTTATTTATTATGTATACCGTGTTCTGTGTGCATGTATGCCTGCAGGCCAGAGGAGGGCACCAGACCTCATTATAGATGGTTGTGAGCCACCATGTGGTACCTGGGAATTGAACTCAGGACCTCTGGAAGAGTAGCCAGTACTCTTAACCTCTAGTCATCTCTCCACCCCTAGGTATGTAATCTAGATCCATGGTAATTGCTTTCCTTTATATGTGAAATAAGGGTTGTTTCTCAACACAGGACACTAGAGAAGCCATCCATCATCAAGAAAAGGGTGGGAGCATTTCTATAACATACAAAAGGAAAGCTGAAGAGACCTCTTAAACCCAGTCGGTCTCACTGCACAGAGGAGTCAGGGGAGGAAGAAATAAAGAGAGGAGGTGATCCTGGACCATTTTCCGGCCATTACACTGTAATCCCTTTGTCAATCACAATCAGCACTTCTGCTATTTAGAAATTGTGTACAGTATGCCATTTCCTCTCCATTATACCCTGTTTTCCCATGGCTTCCATAAATTTAGAAGCACCGTAGAGAATTCTAGGTTCTAGGGATCATTGCCAGACCCCACGGTATCTGCTTTCAACATGGGGGCTCTCTCTTTGGTGCACAGAGCATCGTCTCCCAATTACGGGTGAAGCAGCCGCAGTGCTGGAGGCACACCAAGGCCCGTACATAAGGGACAGATGCTCAGCGCATATCATTACTCCCTAATTGCCATTTGAGTCCAAAGTCTTCCCGAGAGTGGCTCCACTTCACTCCCCAGAACTTCATGCTACGCTGTGCCTCTGGAACCCACAATTAGAATTAAAAATTTAGTGTGGATCCGTACAGGAGCAAGACTGCTCATAAAGGCCCACGTTGTTCCTACTTATCGCAGCGGCTGTCTGTCCCCTGCAGACATCAGGTTTTGAGGAAGCACATTCATTATTTATTTCATTTTTAAAGGAATGTATGATTTTCCCCCTCAAAGGATATATTCGAAACTTCAAACTCAAAAGTATATAGGACAGGACTGAGAAAAGTACACACAGAATTTTTCTTGCCAGTTTCTGACTTTCATGGGTATGGCTTTCTAATATGTCCGTGTATGTATTTTCTTAGAAAATAAGCACACTAAACAACTGTGTTTTTCTCAGCGGTTCTGTGAAAGAGCTGATGATTTATAGCACTCTAGTCACACAGCTAAGTCGGTGTAGGTAGATCCAATGTCAGTTCTAGTGCTCCCTGATAATAAATGAGTTCAATTATTTAAAACTCGGCAAACGTCTCTGCGTGCTGATCTCGGCCAGGCACTACAGATGTGGAAGCCCACTAACTCTGTCCACTTTCTCAGAAGCACACTGCCAACGACAATAAAGGTCTAGTTAAGGGCAATACGGGCAGTGTTAGCAATTGCTTAGTTCTTGCGACAAGCTTGGGCTGTGCTCTACCCACCCCCACCCCATACACATCCTCACATAGAAACCTCTGGTCAACTGGATGATGAAGGTGACTACCAATGTCTTTAACGCTACCGAAAAACGTATCCAAGTTCATCAAGATGACATAATTACTTCAAGTGTTCTAAACGTCTGTTTATCTTCAAATATAATTGAATTAGAAGATGACTTTCATGAACAAAACAGTTGTCACGTTTCCTAAAAAGGATAAGAATGGTGGACCACACAGAAGCACATGGGGCTGGGTGTCAGGGCTGACAAGAGAGAACCAGAGCTTGTTTGCATCTTATATGGGATGGAACGACGAAGTAGGGCTGGAAGCAAGGGGCTTTAGGATTGTCATCTCTCAGTAGGCTCTGGGGGTGTGGTTGCCATCATCTGGGACCTAGGGCTGCAGTAAGGTAGAGCAATATTTGTCTGAGTCTACCAGCCTGATAGAGAAGTGGAACATGTTTCTGGACTGGCTGTTATGGTGGTCACTGAAGACACACTTGGAAGAGACCTTTACTCTTTCTGGGAACTGGCTAACCCAAGGGAAGGCAGTCTCCACAAGTCAGAAAGAATCCAGAGATGAAAATGTCAAAAATACTTGACTACTACTCATTTTCACAAAGCTAATAACTGCTAAAAGTCAGATTTGAATCTGAATCTTATAACCAAGCATTCTTTCTATGACTACTAGATGTCCCAGAGAATGCCTTAATATTCTTTCAGCCATGTCACCTGATTGCAACGCAGGATGCTACTTTTCTGTTCATAGCATTTGGTAGGACACCATTATTTCATATTGAGCATCTTTTCTAATCTCCCACAATCTAGATCAAACCAAAATGGAGTCACTCAGGCTAAATGCCAGCGAGTTAAACTGAGACTAAAAGAAGCAGATGTTCCCCCAAATGTATCCATTTTTTTTCTAAAAGGAAAAGACTTCAAACTACCAATCAGTGTGGTAAATAAATGTTAACATGTGTAGAAAAAGTCTGAAGTAACCTCCTGTTAGCTAGTCAATCTTTACTATTGTTCTGTTTCTTTGTCTTTACCTTAGAAAATCTACTATTTGTCCATTGCCCCCATGGTCCTTCTCATTCTATTAGCTTCATTCTTGAATAGGCAATGACATTTACATCTAAGTTTGGGGTAATTTTGACAATAGCTACAGTCAGAGGTCTGATCTGACTCTATAGTTAAATGTTGCTGCCTCTGCTGTCTGATTTGTAACCTTTGGTGAGTTACTAAAGCTTGTTTAGTTTTCATCTTCCCTGGGAATAATAACAATGCCAGCCCTTGAAGAGTTGTGTTAGAGAGGAAAACTCATGTTAGCATAGGTTTTGGAGTATACTCAATGGTGGACAAACTACAATCTACTTAAGTTTTATGCAGCAAAGTTTCCTGCCTGTGATATTCTTATCAACAGAAAGACATTAAGTAATAAGTAATAGGATAATGAATTCTTCTTCATGAGCCAAATAGAAACGATACTAGACAAAAAGCATCTTGTTCTTCTAAGTAAATGATTATTCTTTTCCTGAGTTGTATGGACTCCACAGTTCAAGGCAGGCTGAACAGCACAGTAAATGGTCTTCAATGAAATGCCTTAAAATGATTTACCAACAGCAAGCATATAGTAACCTTGTGTTCAAGTCCCATAACAATGTTCTTTCCTTTGCCCACACTGCCAGCATTTACTTAATACATACCCAAAGAAGCATCAGTGTGTGTAGCTTTTAACTAAGGAATAAAAAATATACAATATACTTTTCTTGTATAATTTCCTGTGCCTGCCATTTGCAGATGGGATTCCAATATCAACATCATGTAGGAAGCATCAGTTACAAAGTTAAACAGAGATGGTGTCCTCAATCAGATAGATTCTTTAATTATAACCTTGTCCTATCCATAGTTCATTGGCTTCTTGACAAGTTCATCTGGGTTTGTAGATTCAACAACTGAGTAAAGGGTAGTGACGTTTCCCATTTGCCAAAGAAAAGAGAATAGTGGTTAGTTATGATTTTACTTCCTCCTACTTATGTCAACTTGATGGTATTGAATTGTTTTGGAAACACTGATAGACCAAACAGAAAGATACATTAAAAATCAAATTATTGATTTTATTATAGAGTCTCACCATTTTGTCTGAATGACTGATCACTTGGTTTAGTTTCTCTAGAGGAGAGTATCCATAAGTGACAAGCTTATATAAGCTGATAATCAATTGAAAAGATATCCTTGTGGCATTGCTCTTCCTCATAATTCTTTGTATATTGTTTTCAGATAGATATAAGTTCATAAGCACAGTGAAAATATTTGCAGTTAAAATATAAGGTACATTTACCATAATACCCTGATTGATCTTTGTAAGGTGATGAAAACATTATAAATTCATTATATCAGGAAATGAACTAGAGTTAGTTGAGTTATTTAAAATCACCACACAATGTTAGGGAGACGTCTCATGGTAAAAAGTACCTGCTGTTCAAGCTTGACAACCTCAGCTCAGACTCCTGCAACCCTCACCAAAAGCCAGATGTGGGTAACATATATGTACTATCCCAGTACTCCTATGGGGAGATAGAGATCCAACAGAAGTTACTGGGACAGCTAATCTGGGGTTCACAGTAAAGAAACAGCAGAACAAGAGAGACCTGGCCTCAAGAACAAAATGGAAAGCAAGAACAGATTACTTAAAAGTGACCTCCACACACATTCCTACACACACACACACACACACACACACACACACACACACACACACACTCACACACACACACACATGCGCCTGTGCACGCACTCACTAGCAATACAAACATGGAAGTGGTGACATTAAGTCTAAATTTATTTTGGCTCATGTATTTAAGGCCAAGGAAGTGAGAGCTTTGTTTGAAGTCCTCTATGCTATGTTCTAGATTTTAGAGTGTCTGTTCTTCCACTGAATCTGAAGTCAGTTTTTCTTGTCACTAGGAACTGTCAGGTTCCACTAAATCCCATGTTTTAATTCTTTTGAGTTTCTTTTTGGGGTGGGGATCACATTCTATGTCACTTCCTAAGTCCATTGTTGGTTCTCCTTTCCCTCTGTCTTGGAATGTTCTTCTCAATAGTCAGCTAACCCTAAAGGAACTGTGCAAGAAAAAGTATATTGTAGAGAATATTGGCTATTTGCATTCTTGGGACAGTGTTTGTTGATACTAATGGGTAGAACTGACTTTGGAAGTCACTTTTATTAGTCATACTGAGTACTAGAGTACTAGTGAGTATAAACTGAGCACTGGTTTCTCAGTTGCAAATCTGAACAGAAGACCTTGATCTTCAAAGGCTTAGAACAAAAAGGGTAGAATGGAGCTTATGGTGGGATAGCCCTGGCTTCAGACTTGTCAAGATATGAAGTATTTGCATCTTTGGGTCTTGTGAAATTTCTCTGGGCTGTAGCATTCTTATGGGGAAAATACAAGTAATAGAACCTCTGTAATGTGTGTCCTATCTTTGCCAATTTAGAGCTTCCAGTTTTGGCCAATAACTGTATAGGACAAACAGTTAAGGTTGTAGTTCAAATCAACAATGACACATTTTAGTTTTACCTTAAATGTTTTTACTATAAGTATGCTCCAAATATTATATAACACTTAGGGCACATATACATTGAGGGTTATAATAATATTTGGGGCATACTATAGTAAAAATATTCCTTATGGATAAGAAATTCAAACTTGTAGAGCAGGAATTATGAAGGACTTACCTACCCTGTCTTGGCAGAGCTAGGCTTGTCGACTTACCTGCTTCCAAGTTTTGTCCTTTTTGGACAGAAGTCTGTCTACAGTTGAAGCAAGTGGTTTTTCTTGCCAAGAGAATGGCTTACCACCAATTCAATCATCTCCCACTGGAGATTCTTCGATGCTCATCTTCTACTTGGAGTAGAATAGGGGGTGCTGTCAGGAGCTGACATGTCTCGATATCAAAAAATCTTAAGTTTAGAAAACATCTTTGAATGCCATATTCTGCAGATCTCTTGAGGTTTTTGAAGATGCCCTATCTATCTCTTATATTTAGATAAGCAAATATTGCTTGTCTCTTAGCAACCTGATTTCTGAGTAGCTTAGAAAATAACTGTGATAGACTGTCATAGTAACTAACAAAATGACACGTTTTCATGACTATTAGTTTCCGTATCTTAATTATCCTAAACAGTTTATGTCAGTTGGTAGCGAGAGGTCAAAACTTGACATTTCATTTTTAAGTATTACTACAAACAATACCTTTAAGAAGCGTTACCCTTAATTTTGTATCAATATACAAAGATCAATACCAATGTGGCCAAATATAATCTTAATTTTGTATCAATATACAAAGATCAGTACCGATGTAGCCCAATACAATCTTAATTTTACATTAATATACTAGGGTCAATACCATTGTGACCAAATATAATCTTAATTTTGTATCAATATACAAAGATCAATACCGATGTAGTCCTATACAATCTTAAATTTGCATTAATATACAATGATCAATACCAATTTAGCCAAATATAATATTAATTTTGTATCAGTATACAAAGGTATAAAGCTATATTCAATAATCTGTCCTTTTTTCTTGTTCTTTCCTATACTATGTCTATGTCCCATTTTTCTCAAGTCTGTTCACTCCTATATAGGAGAGAAAGGAGGATGCAGAAAAGCAAAAGAGAGAAGTCCCTGGGTCTAACCTCCAAAACCCATTTAACAAGACCATTTAACAGCTTGTAGTCTTTTCCCCTAAATAACAAAATTTTCTATTATCTATCAAATAACCAAAGGGGGAGAACACCCTCCCCCCCTTCTGGGGATGGGACATTGCTCTACAACCAATGTCTGTCAGAGAAATGGGGCCAAATGGCTGAAGATTGATGCTGTAATGTATGGAGAGAAAATGGGAACTGTCCAGGCAGCCACTGGTATGTCATTTTTTAGTTTTGGAAGCTGCAGGCCCTGCACTTCCTATATAATCAGATATATTTATCCCTCTCAGGTCTCTGAGGTGGTTGAAGAATAGATAGCTAGAGTCTCATAGTTAAATTTT
>CAJQZJ010033263.1:1729427-1757456 GCA_907164525.1 Lophiomys imhausi | reverse complement strand
CTGAGGTGGTTGAAGAATAGATAGCTAGAGTCTCATAGTTAAATTTTTAGTTGTTTAGGAATCAAGAGGGTGTTCTGGATCTAAGAAGATATTTTTAAAATTATGAGGCAAGTTAGTGTGAAAGCTGAGTTAGATATAGAACTTTAAACTCATGGAGATGGTTAGATAGTAGAATGTTAAAGTCAGGTGCCAAATACATATGGACTGGACATTGGGAATGTATGCTAAGCCATATAACTCTTATAATCGTGGCCTATTTATTTCTGTTGTTTTGTATTGTATTTATAGTTATAAGAAAAAGAACCATTATTTGGACTGAAAGGGAGAGCTGTTGGGGGGAAAAATAAATACCTTTAACTAAAAAAAAAAAAAAAAAAAAAAAAGAAGGGAAGAGGATGGTGGGGCTGAGGGGGAGGAGGGTGGAAGGGTGGGACTGGAGGGGGGAGTAGGGAGGGGATTGTAATTGAGATGTAACTTGAAGAAATAAAAAATAAATTATTAAAAAAAAGAAAAAGAAACATTTTAAAAGTATAAAAAAAAAAGAAATTCAAACTTAAACAGGTATCCCGAATTTTATCTAGCAACTGTGCACAAATCCCATCTTGCCACTCTCAGATAAATTAACTTGTCCAAGGGAAGCCAGGCTACCATGCTCTGAGCCCATATGGTTAAATGAGGTTTCTTCTGACTGCATGTTGGGCAGAGCAACAGACTACAGACTTAACCTATTAGACAGTGATTTCTTCTGCTGCTGTTTCTTCTTCAAAGATGGTTATATGGCCATAGTAGCCAGGCCAACTTTAATCATTAGTCTACGAATCAACACTGACAAGTGGATTTGCTTTTCACTTTTGACTGATGAGATTTACCAAGTACTGTTTTAACTCTCCCTAGCCTTTTCTAATATAGCACATCACAATCTCTGTGTCAACATCAGTCTGTATGTAACAAATGTGTAGAGACATGAGCCCCAGGCCCTAACTGGAGATTGACAGTTGGCTGCTTCAGAAGAGGTACAGTCAGTTTTCTTTAATGGTGTGATCCCTAATGGGTCAACAATGCGTGTTCTGGTGTATGGTCCCTCACCCACAGCATACCGACATCATAAATTGGACTTTGTGGGCTACTTTGAAAAGAAGAGACAAAGTTAAGATAATGTGGAAGGCTAGAGGTGGATCTTGGGGAAATTAAGGGAAGAAGGGGGGGCCAAATCTGATTTTTAAAAAAAATCATTGTGTAAAATACTCAAAGAATTAGTAAACATTACATACTTTTAGTTTGATAGACAAAATATTTATCTCCAAGTAACAATCAAGTTATAAAAACAAAACAGTTCAGCAACCAAATCTCTTTTATTTTTACTTTGGTACTTATTTATTACTTTAAGTTACATCTCCATCACAGTCTCCTCCCTCCATCCCTCTAGGTCCCATCATCCCATCCTCTCCCCTTCTCCCAACTATCCTACTCCTCTGGAGTACAGTGTCCCGACATATCAACCCCGGGCAGTTCAGCAGTCATATGAGGGCTTAGAGCTTCCTCTTGAACTGGGGACCTAAATGGCAGCTGCCCTAGGGCAAAGTGTTCCATTATCAGGGAACTAAGTCTATGTTTCTGTTCCTTCAGTCTATTGGTTGTAGGATAGTTATCCTGTACTATATGGCTAAAATCCAGTTATAAGTGAATATAGGCCATGAACATCTTTCTGGTCCTGGGTTAGCTCACCCAGGATGAGCTTTTCTACTTCCAGCCATTTGGCTGTAAATTGCATGATTTCATTGTTTCTGATAGCTGAGTAGTATTCCATTATGTAAATGTACCACAGTGTTTTTATCCCTTCTTCTGTTGAAGGACATCTGGGTTGTTTCCAGTTTTTAGCTATTACAAATAAAGCTGCTATGAACAAGGTTGAGAAGATATCCTTGTGGTTTGGTGAGGAATCTTTTGTATATATACCCAGGAGTGGTATGGCTGGGTCTTGAGGTAGAATTATTACAAGTTTTCTAAGATATCACCAGACTGATTTCTATAGTTGTTGTACAAGTTGCACTCCCACCAGCAATGGAGGAGCATTCCCCCCCTCTCCACAACATCACCAGCATATGCTGTCCTTTGTGTTTTTGATCTTAGCCATTCTGACAGGTATGGGATGGAATCTCAGAATTGTCTTGAGTTGCATTTCTCTGATGATTAAGGATTTCTCTCAGCCATTAGAAATCCCTCTTTTGTGAATTCTTGGTTTAGCTCTGTACCCTATTTTTTGATTGGATTATTTGGTTTCTTGATGTTTAATTTCTTGAGTTCTTTGTAAATTATGGATATTAGCCGTCTGTTGGATGTGGGGTTGGTAAAGATCTTTTCCCAATCGGTGGGTTGTCGTTTTGTTCTAGTGACAGTGTCTTTTGCCTTACAGAAGCTTTTCAGTTTCATGAGGTCTCATTTATTGATTGTTGGTCTTAGAGTCTGAGCTGTTGGTGTTCTGTTCAGGAAGTTGTCACCTGTGCCAATGAGTTCGAGGGTTTTCCCCACTTTCTCTTCTATTAGATTTAGGGTGTCGGTATTTATGTTAAGATCTTTGATTCACTTGGACTTAAGTTTTGTTCAAGGTGATAAGTATGGGTCTATTTGCATTCTTTTACATGTTCACATCTAGTTAAACCAGCACCATTTGTTGAAGATGCTGTTCTTTTTCCATTGTATGGTTGTGGCTTCTTTTTCACAAATTACTTGATTATAGGTGTGTGGGTTATTTTTGAGTCTTCAGTTTAATTCCATTGATCAACTGGTCTGTTTCTATACCAGTACCATGCTGTTATTATTACTATTGCTCTGTAGTATAGCTTGAAATCTGGGGTGGTGATACCTCCAGATGTTTTTTTATTATACAGGATTGATTTAGCTATTCTGGGGTTTTTGCTATTCCATGTGAAGTTGGCACTTGCTCTTTCAAAGTCTGTAAAGAATTATGTTGGTATTTTGATAGGAATTGCATTAAATCTGTATATTGCTTTTGGTAGGATGGCCATTTTTATTATGTTGATCCTACCTATCCATGAGCATGGGAGAACTTTCCATCTTCTGGTGTTCTCTTCAATTTCTTTTTTCAAGGACTTGAAGTTCTTGTCATACAGGTCTTTCATTTGCTTGGTTAGAGTTACACCCAAGTGTTTTCTATTGTTTGTGGCTATTGTGAAGGGTGTTGATTCCCTGATTTCTTTCTCTGCCCATTTATCTTTGGTATAAAGAAGGGCTACCATTTTTTTTTAATTAATTTTGTATCCAGTTACCTTGCTGAAGGTGTTTATTTGGCTGTAGGAGTTCTCTGGTGGAGTTTTTTGGATCACTTATATATACTATCATATCATCTGCAAATAGGGATGCTTTGACTTCTTTCTTTCCAATTTATATCCCCTTGATCTCCTTTAGTTGTTTTATTGCTTTAGCTAGAACTTCAAGTACTATGTTAAAGAGATATGGGGAGAGTGGACATTCTTGTCTTGTCCCTGATTTTAGAGGAAATGCTTAAGTTTCTCTCCACTTAATTTGATATTGGCTACCAGCTTGCTGTATATTGCCTTTATTATTTCTAGGTACGGTCCTTGTATGCCTGTTCTCTCCAGGACTTTTAGCATGAAGGGGTATTGGATTTTGTCAAATGCTTTTTCAGCATCTAGTGAGATGATCATGTGTTGTTTTTTTTTTCCTTTCAGCTTGTTTATATGGTGAATTAAGTTGATGGATTTTCATATGTTGAACCAACCCTGCATTCCTGGGATGAAGCCTACTGGATCATGATGTATGATACTTTTGATGTGTTCTTGGATTTGGTTTGCAAGTATTTTATTGAGTATTTTCACATCTATGTTCATGAGGGAAATTGGTCTGGAATTCTCTTTCTTTGTTGAATCTTTGTGTGGCTTAGGGTGACTATGGCCTCATAGAATGAGTTTGGCAACGTTCTTTCTGATTCTATTTTGTGGAAGGGTTTGAAGAGTATTGGCATTAGCTCTTCTTTAAAGGTCTGGTAGAATTCCGTGCTGAAATCATCTGACCCTGGGCTTTTTTTTTTTTTTTTGGTTGGGAGATTTTTAATGACTGTTTCTATTTCCTTAGGGGTTATAGGGCTGTTTAATCTGTTAACCTGATCTTGATTTAGCTTCGGAAGGTGGAATCTATCAAGAAAATTGTCCATTTTGCTTAGGTTTTCAAATTTGGTGGAGTATAGATTTTTAAAATAAGACCTAAAGATTCTCTGGATTTCCTCAATATCTGTTGTTATTTCTCCCTTTTCATTTCTGATTTTGTTGATTTGGGTTTTTTCCCTCTGCCTTTTAGTTAATTTGGCTAAGGGTTTGTCTATTTTGTTGATTTTCTCAAAGAACCAACTCTTGGTTTCATTGATTCTTTATATTGTTCTTTTTGTTTCTAAGTTGTCGATTTCAGCCCTGAGTTTGATGATATCCTCCTGTCTGCTCCTCTTGGGAGTGTTTGCTTCTTTTTTTCTAGCTCTTCCAGTTCTGCTGTTAAGTTGCCAACATGAGATTTTACAAATTTCATTTTGAAGGCACTAGTGCTATAAACTTTCCTCATAGCACTGCTTCCACTGTGTCCCATAGGTTTGGGTATGTTCTGCCTTCATTGTCGTTGGATTTTAGGAAGTCTTTGATTTCAGACTTTTATTTGTTCCCTGACCCAGTGGTCATTGAATAGAGAGTTGTTCAGTTTCCATGAATGTGTAGGCTTTTTTTATTTCTGTTGTTGAAGTCCAGCTTTAATCCAAGGTAGTCTGATAAAATACAAGGGGTTATTTTAATTTTCTTGTATCTGTTGGGGCTTGCTTTGTGTCCAACTATATGGTTAATTTTGGAGAAGGTTCCATGAGGTGCTGAGAAGAAGGTGTATTCTTTTGTGTTTGGGTGAAACGTTCTGTAGATATCTGTTAGGTCCATTTGGTTTATGACCTCTGTTAGTCTCACTATTTCTCTGCTTGGTTTCTGTCTCAATGACCTGACCATTGGTGTGAGTGGGGTGTTGAAGATTCCCCTATTAATGGATGTGGATTGACATGTGGCTTAAGCTTTAGAAGAGTTTCTTTTACAAATGTGGATTTTCATATGAATTTTTCTTTTGAGGAGTATGAAGTGTCCTTCCTTATCTTTTTTGATTAATTTCGGTTGAAAATCTATTTATTTTATTTGATATTAGGATGGATACTCCAGCTTGTTGCCTGGGACTGTTCGCTTGGAAAACTTTTTCCCAGCCCTTTACTCTGAGGTAATCTTTGTTAGTGAGGTGTATTTCGTGTATGCAGCAAAATGATGGGTCTTGTTTACGGATCCAATCTGTAAGCCGGTGTCTTTTTATTGAGGAGTTGAGCCCATTTATATTGAGAGATATTAATGACCATAGGTTGTTATTTCCTGTTACTTTGTAGTAAGTTGTGGTTGTGTGTTTCTTTTGGTTTAACTGCAGTGGAGTTTTTTGTTTCCTGTGTTTTCTTGGATGTAGTTATCTTCTCTGGGTTGGAATTTTCCTTCTAGATAGGGCTGAATTTGTGGGTAGATAAATTTGTTTTTGTCATGGAATATCTTTTTTTCTCTGTCTATGGGAAAGTTTTGCTGGATATAATAGTCTGGGCTGGCACCTATGGTCTCTTAGGGCTCATAGGACATCTGCCCAGGACCTTCTGGCTTTTGAAGTTTCTGAGGAGAAGTCAGGGATAATTCAGAAAAGTCTGCCATTATATGTTATTTGACCTTTTTCTCTTATTTTTAACATTTTCTTTGTTCTGTACATTTGGAATTTCAATTATTATGTGGTAGGAGGAATTTCTTTTCTGGTCTAATATATTTGGTGTTCGGTGTGCCTCTTGGAATTTTACCAGCATCTCTTTAGGTTTGGGAAATTTTCTTCTATGATTTTGTTGAAAATGTTCCCTGGACCTTGGAGTCAGGAGTCTTCTCTTTCATCTTTTCATTAAGTTCTTGATTTCTTGGTGTTGTGGGTGAGAAATTTTTTAGATTTTTCATTTTCTTTGCAACCAAATCTCTTAACTACTGGACTGGACAAATTTTTCATGAAAAATACCACTTGCATTTTTAACCTCCTGTAGACACATAAAAAGCAGGGTTTTTCCAATTACACAAAAAGTAAATGTGGACTTATTGGTAAATAAGACATTAATGTCCAGATATGAGAATCTTTAATTGTCATGACTAATAGTTGAATCAGTCTATGTTCTCTCCTAAAATTTTGTAGGAAATATAATTGTTTCAAGCTTGTGCTGACTTCATAAACAGTGGAGGAACCAGCTGTTTCATAATTTTCATATTGAGAATTTGTGTTCAGGTATGTGTATACTAGAGTATATTTTATGTTTCCACTGAGAATTTTTGTAAGAATATATCCAACAATGGAAGTTCAGCAGTCTGGTCTTAGAGTAAAATGCTTTACTACTACCCACTTCCTGTGTTCATAATTCTGATTGGCTACAGTACCATTCAAGTCTTTTAAAGTGCAATAGCTATTTTTCTTTAGAATTTGCAATCATGTAGCAAAAGATATGATTTACACTGGAATTAGATGGTGTTAGAATAAACAACAGTCAATATCTTCATGGTTATTATTTCACCCTTTAGCCACTATATTTGTATTCTTTATTTTTTCTTTCTTCCTTTTTTTTTTAAATGGGTTGATATGAGAATTAGAGTTGAGCAGTGCTCAATAGTTAGCAAACTACATGAAACAAGGTTCACAAAACAATGAGCTATAGGAATAGTTGAACCACGGCCATGTTGGATTTCCATAGGCTAGTCTCTACAGCAGTCGTTCTCAACCTGTTGGTCATGATCCCCTGGGGGTCCAACAACATTTTCACAGGGGTCACCTAAGAACATCAGACAAAAACAGATATTTAACTTACAATCCATAACAGTACCGAAAATACAGTTATGGAAGTAGCAACAAAAATAACTTTATGTTTTTTCTCATGACCAAAACATGAGAAACTGTATTTAGGGTCACAGCATTAGAAAGGTTGAGAACCATTGTGATACACTGATGATTGTCAGATCTTCAAAACAACCTTTCTGCTTTCTTCTCTCCTCCAGTCAAAACATGCTGTACTCACAGCCACCTCTGTCTACACTTTAAATAACTGTTGGACCAGAATCTCATGCAAACAAATTTATAAGACCTGTCCATAATCCTGAAACATTGTCCCAATCCAAATTGCTTTCTGCTATCCCATCCCCTCCCAGTTTCCTCCACTTCTTCAGTCATTATTAAATTCATTTTGTAGCTTCTAATAATTTCTAATCTGTGCATTCTTCTGTGTTTTTAATCTATTCTTTTTCTTTGCATATACTTAATAAGGCACATGTATATCTAGTTTGATTACTAAAATACCAATTTATGGTAAGAAAAGAGGCTGGGTCAGAGTAGATGACCCTACAGTGCTCAGCTCAAGATAGAGTGGAATGTCATTTTTAGACAACGAGCCCAGAGCCCAATTTGTCACTGAATCTGTAGATAATAAAGCTCCCAGTGTGGGAAAGATCAAAGGGTGTTTGCTCTGAAGGCCAGGCAAACCAGTGTCAGGCTGAGAGCAAATGCCTCTTAAATTTTGTGCCCTATAGTTCCACTCTGTTCACCCTGGTCCTCGCTCTGAATTGCAAATCAAGTTACACTGGCTATAAATGCATGTAAGACTTAGAACATAAAGTATAAATTATACTGAATTGTCTTTAAGTCAGAACCAACATTTGCACACATATATACACCATTTTCTTTTTAGATGGTGCTTAACAGAGTTAGGAAATGGACAAGTGTTATTGCTACATCTTTAAAATATGAATAATAATAGGGATATCATGGCTGCACATCAACAAAACAGAGCAAGCCAAGTGTGCATGTCACCAGCTCATCAGTGATTTGAAGGGTATGTCTGATCAACACCATAAATGAATTTGAAGTTTCATTCAAGGAAATTAAGTATGCTAAGTAGTTTCCAAAAATTTTAATAGGCATAGTAGCTGTGATCAACATAAGGAAGATACAAAAAGGAAAAAGAAAGCAAGCAAACAAAAACCCACTATACTGCACTGGTTCTCAAAGGTGTATCCCCTTGAGAACATGGATAATCCTTATTTTCCAGTGTGTGGATGCCCTTTTTTACTTATTTGTAAATTAGTTATACTTCCTAATAAGTTTTGAAATATGTTTTTTTCAAAATGTCTTCCAACTGAAATGGAATTACGTCACTTTCTCTCCTCGTTCTCCTCCCTCCAGCTCCTCCCAGTATCCTTCGATGCCTTTTAATGCCCTCACCTCTCAATTGGATAGCCTTTTTTTCTTTATTGTTGTTACATATGTTTTTCTATATACATATGCATGTGTACACACAGCTATATGTAGAAACAACTTGATGGGGTGTTGTTGTTGTTGTTTGTGTGTATTTGGTTTCCAGGCTGACCACCTTGCATTAGACAGACAATGTTGGAGTTCATCCCTGGGAGAAGCTACTTCTTCCTTCAGTAGCCATTACTCATGCATAGTTCTTTATCTGCTGAAAAATTTTCCCCTTCTACACTAACCTTTCTATTGATATCACCATTGTTCCAGTTTGTTTTTGTAGTCATTTCTAGGACAGACTATTTCATGGCAGACTTCCTGGAATTCTGAATCTTGCAATCTTTCTATGCCTTCTTCCAAGATGGTCTCTGAGTCATAGATGCAGAAACTGTGAAGTAGATTAACTGTTGGGATTGGATCCTGTTCATTGGTTGGTAAAATTATTATTGTGGAAAAGATCATCCTACCAAAAGTAAAATACATTTCTATTTATTGTTATAAGTGAATTTATAAAGCCTTTAAAACACTTGCTGTTTTTAAAATTTTAATACATGTATAAAATGTACACATATATACACACACACTCATATATTTATAATATACTTCAGTAGCAAACTGTTTTATAATTAGCACCATGTAAGGACATAGATTTATGGGCTTTCACTTCAATAACTATTTTGAATTAGCACAGTAAGAAAATGGGTACATAAAGGAATTGCTCCTATCAGTGTTCTATTGCTGTGAAGAGACACCATGACCATGGCAACTCTTTTTTTTTTTTATTATTTTTTAAATACTTTATTTTTTTTTTCTTCAAGTTACATCTCAGTAACAAACCCCTCCCTATTCCCCCTTCCTAACCCGCCCTTCCACCCTCTTCCCTCCAGAGGTTTCCCCTTTCAGTCCAACATCTGGTTCCTTCTCTTATAACAGTAAGTATTATACAAAACAATAGATATAAATATGCCACATTTATGAGAGTAAATTGGCCCAGTATACCTTCCCAACGTTCAGTTTATACCTATTTGGCCCCTGACTTTAACATTCTACTATCTACCCAACTCCATGAGTTTAAAGGTCTATATATGACTCAACATTCATACTATCTTGCAACACACTTTTAAGAGTATCTTCTTAGATCTATAACACACTCTTGATTCCTAAACAGTTCAAAATTTAACTATAAGATTCTATCTGTCTATTCTTCAACCACCTCAGAGACCTGAGAGGGATAAATATATTTGCTTATATAGGAAGTGCAGAGCCTGCAGCTTCCAAAACTAAGAAAGAACATACCAATAACTGCCTGGACAGTTCCCATTTTCTCTCCATACATTCCAGCATCAATCTTCAGGCTTTGGGTCCTGTTTCTCTGACAGACATTTGTTGTAGAGCAGGGATTATGAAGGACTTACCTACCCTGTCTTGGCAGAGTTAGGCTGTCGACTTCCCTGCTACCAAGTTTTGTCCTTTTTGGACAGCAGTCTGTCTGCAGTTGGTGCAAGGTGTTTTTTCATGCCAAGAGAAAGGCTTGCCACTAATTCAACCATCTTACAGTGGAGGTTCTTTGATGCTTATCTTCTACTTGGAGTAGAATAGGGGGTGCTGTCAGGCGCTGATATGTCTCGATATCAAAAAAAATCTTGATTTAAGATAACATCTTTGAATGCCATATTCTGCAGATCTCTAGGGGTTTTTGAAGATGCCCTATCCATCTCTTGTATTTAGATAAGTAAATGTTGCTTGTCTCTTAGCAACTTGATTACTGGGTAGTTTAGAGAATATCTGTGATAGACTGTCATAGTAGCTAACAAAGAGACATGTTTGCATGACTAGGAGTTTGTTTTAACTATCCTAGACCGTTTTAGACGGTTGGTATCAAGAGGTCAGAGCTTCACATTTTATTTTTAAGTATCTCTAGGTATGATACCATTGGGAAGCATTATCTTTAAATTTGTATCAATATACAAAGATCTATTCAATTGTGGTTAAATATACTCTTAATTATGTATCAATATACCAAGATCAATGCCTATGTAGCCCAATATAATCTTAATATTACGTCCATATGCAAGGGTCAATACCATTGTGGCCAACTATAATCTTAATTTTGTATCAATATACAAAGATCAATACCAATGTAATCCAATACAATCTTATTTTTGCACAATAAACAATGGTCAATACCACTTTAGCCAAATAAACTACTAATTTTGTATCAATATACAAAGGTATAAGGGCATATTCAATAATCTGCCCCTTCTTCTTGGACCTTCCTGTGCTATGTCTATATCTCATTTTTCTCAAGCCCATGCACTCCTACACAGGAGAGGAAGAAGGATACAGAAAAGGAAAAGTAGGAATTCCCTGGGGCTAACCTCCAAAACCCATTAAGACAGGACCATTTATCAGCTTGTAGTCTCTTCCTCTACATAACAGAGTTTTCAGTTATCCTTCAAATAACCAAAAAGAAGGGCGGAGAAACACCCTCCCCACCCTCTGGGCATGGGACGTCGCTCTCTTAAAGTGACTTCCTGCTGATTTGGGTCGTAGTAGACCTGTTTGGGGCCCCAACCCAAATGGGAAAAATGATTAAAAATGTTAGTACAATCCTTTTATGTTCAGTCCTTCTGTTCTCAGCTGTTTAGATGGCCTAAGGGGTTTGTAGGCAGAAGCTGATCTTGCAGGCTTCACTGAGGTTCCGGCCGGGGCATTGTGTAGAGCTGAACGGTCCCAGCGACACTGGATTGCAGTGGTGGTTGCAGGCCCCCGATGGAGACAGCTATTGAGGAAGTCTGCCAGGCAGAATCAACTGGGTCACTCATCCTCCTTGGTGCCTGATTCTGCTCTCTGCTGAGGATTCCGCTGTCCGCCGTCCCCAGGCTCCCCTAATGGACACTTCGATTCTCCTGGAACGATAAGAACAGAGCCCTGCCCCAATCCCAACCCTAGGACAATTGCCCTCTTTTTTTTTTCTGGGGGGGGATGGGGGGGGCTAGGTAGTACTTCTCCTGAAGCAAATCAAAGACCTTAACATAAGGCCAGCCACACTAAAGATACTAGAAGAAAAAGTAGGAGAAACCCTCGAACTCATTGGCACAGGTGACAACTTCCTGAACAGAACACCAACAGCTCAGGACCTGAGATCAACAATCAATAAATGGGACCTCATGAAACTGAAAAGTTTCTGTAAAGCAAAGGATACTGTCATTCGAACAAAACGGCAACCAACAGACTGGGAGAAAATCTTCACCAACCCCACATCTGATAGAGGGCTATTATCTAAAATCTACAAAGAACTCAAGAAACTAAATGCCAAGAAACCAAATAATCTAATCAAAAAATGGGAGATGGAGCTAAATAGAGAATTCACAAAGGAGGAATCCCTAAGGGCTGAGAGACACCTGAAGAAATGTTCAACATCCTTAATCATCAGAGAAATGCAACTCAAGATGACCCTGAGATTCCACCTAACACCTGTTAGAATGGCTAAAATAAAGAGCTCAAATGATAGCGCATGCTGGCGAGGGTGTGGAGAAAGGGGTACCCTACTCCATTGCTGGTGGGAGTGCAGGCTTGTGCATCCACTATGGAGGTCTGTCTGGCGATATCTTAGAAATCTAGGAATAACCTTGCCTCAAGACCCAGCCATACCACTTCTGGGTATACACCCAAAGGACCTCTCACGGAGACATAGGGAAGTCTCCTCATCTATGTTCATAGCAGCCTTATTTGTAATAGCTAGAAATTGGAAACAACCCAGATGTCCCTCAACTGAAGAATGGATTAAAAAATTGTGGTACATCTATACAATGGAATATTACTCAGCTATCAGAAACAATGAAATCATGCAATTTGCAACCAAATGGATGGATCTAGAGGAGCTCATCCTGAGTGAGCTAACCCAGTCTCAGAAGGATGCACATGGCATCTATTCACTTATAGTAGGATTTTAACTATATCGTACAGGATATCTGTACTACAACCAACACATCAAAAGGAACAAGGACATAATTTTTTTTTATCTTTTTCTTTTTCCTTCTTTTTTTCTCTTTCCTTTTCCCTTCTCTTTTTCCTCTCTTTTTTTGTTGATATTCTTTGTTTTTGTGGGTTTGTGTGTTTGTTGGTCTTTTTTTTTAGTATTCCCCCAGTAGCAATGAGACACCATTCACTGGCAGTACTGCCTCGTAGGCCCCCGGTGAATGAAGAGGCTCTTGGCCCTCATATGACTCCTGATCTGTGGTGAGAGACTGTTAGGCAGGGACACTCCACCCCAGAGGAACAAGACGGAAGGGTCAGGGGGTAGAGCATGGGAGGGTGGGGCTAGGAAGCGGGAAAAGAGGATAATATGATAAGGATGTAACCTGAAGCAACAAACAAATAAATTTATTAACTAAAAAAAAAAAAAAAAAAAAAGAAAGAAAAGAAAAGAAAAAAAAGGCAGGGGGCAGGGCTGAAACACTGTGAATGGAACAGAGGATACAGCCATTCGGCCTGGTTTTGCAGACCTCCAGGTGTAGAGAAGACGTGGAACTAAGGTAAAATACAAGAGAATTGTGGTATTGGCCCATGCCTTTGACTTCAGCGGAGACGGGGGCGGGGGGGCACCTTAGAGTTGGTGGTCTTATGTACTCTGGAGTCATACGGAGCGGGGTGGTGAGGGTGCATACTCTTGGTCCCACCATTCAAGAAGAGTACACCCTTGGTCCCAGCTCCCAGCACACTGGAGACAGAAACAGGCAGATCCCGGAGCTCAGGGTCAGCCTGATGCAGGGCAAACTCTAAATAGAGAAAGACTTCGATCCAGGAGTGGTGGAACACATCTTTGATCCCTTCAGATGAGAAACACAGGTCCTTGTTCCCAATAATTAGAGTTCAGAGACACACACATGGGATTTGGAGGGACCTAGGTTTGGAGGCTACTTACAAAAGGCCGTCTCGATGCAGGCAGATTGTCCTTTGGGATCTCAAAATATATACACTAGAGCTGGTTTAGCTCCAAGGTGACAGAATGATTTCTTCTTTAACCCATGGCAACTCTTATAAAGAAAACATTCAATTGAGTCTGGCTTACCATTTCAGAGATTTAGTACACTATCATCATGGTCGGAAGCATGGCAGCATGCAGGCAGACCTGGTGCTGGAGAAATAGCTGAGAGCTCTGCATCTGAATCCGAAAAGTCACTGGGCCTGGCTTAGGCTTTTGAGGACTCAAAGCCCTCTCACAGTGATCACTTCCTCCAACAGGAGGACCACAACTCATAGTCCTTCCCATGTAGTGCCATTCCCTGATGACTGAGCATTCAAATATATTGAGCCTAAGAGGGCCATTCTTATTCAAACCACACAGGAAGTGATCTTCAAAATGGCATAAGCATAAACCTTTTAAAAATTTTCTTTAGTTGCCACGTAACACATCAATTTTTTCTGAGATATTCAAAGCATAAAATCTAGTATTTCATCTCATACTGTATTGACTCTTATAAACTGGCATATTGCTGAACCTAATTATAAATCTATTTGGAGAGGGAGTAGAATGTGAGAGAGTATTTGAAGGAGTCACAGCTAAATGCCTGGGCAACAGAAAAGGAACAAAATTAATTAGCTGCCCTTTAAGTTTCTAAACCTAAAAGTGATTGGTTTGACAACTTTCTTCCCTTAAGATTAAGGAAAGCTCTGCTGTTTGGTTCTTGGCTGAAGAATTTAGTGATTATAAATTTCACAGACCACACAAGTGTCATTGATACCGCTCCTTTAAGTGACCTCTGTTCTATCCTCATTGTGCTCTGTCCCTGTAAGACACTTGGGACTAATCTGTGCTGTGAGATTTAAAGAATTGGCTGTTTGTATTCTTAGTGTTCATGCCTTCCTGTGCATCCTTGCAGCCTTCAAATCCTTCCTGTGGGTGAGATGAGGAGAGGATCCAGGCAAGGCGAACACTGTTAAAGATGAGACTTCTCTGTGCTTTCTTCTGTTTTGTGCTTTTTTCCTGCCCTGTCTCTTTCCTCTCGTGCTGTGTGTTTGTTCATTCTCTCTGAAAGAAAGCTTATGTGCCACTGGGAAGGTAGTGAGTGATCTACAGCTGGAAGGACAGGCAGGTTTTGAAGTTGCAAGTAATAGCTAGAGCTGCTGCCCCTGCCACTTGGCCCTGAGTTTGTACTAGTCCTAACTGCTGGAGGAGACTGAAAGACAGCCTCACAGCCAGGATGATTCACTACCAATACCATTAACCTTCCTGGTGATTGTTAGAAAAACCCAAAAAGCAGAGACAATGGTTTGGAAGACCGAAGTCGCCCACTCAGACCAGATTCATCAAGAAAACTCCAGTTTGCTGGTGTTGAACACAACACAAAATGAGATGCCTGGTTCTTTTAATATAGGGAAGGCCTCTGAGAATTTTTAAGACTATAATGTGATTCAATTTGTCTCATTCCACAGTAGGTCTTGGAGGTGACCTGGTCTAACAGAAAAAGCATTACGTGTTATACTGTATGTAATTCAAAGGGGATTAGAAAGTTGCTTTTCTTTTCTTGGTTCTCACTTGCTTCATCATTAAATATTGGACATAAAACAAATCTTTATTGGTCTGTTTTCAGTGCTTGGTCATACCCCCAAAATGACAATACTCAGCAATGACCACAGTAAGTCGATGCCAGGTTGAAAAATGTGACTGTCCAAAGGAACTCATGGCAAGAACTGTAGGATACACTGTATTTCAGTCGTAAAGTGAGGGGAAAAGTTATGGGTGTCAAATGTGACATTCAAAAAGTGTAACAGAAGTTTCCTGCAGTGGGGCTGACTTTGGCTTGGGCCTTTATGGTAGGTGTTATGCAGATGGATAAAAAGGTCAAGGTAATCAGAAACAGTCATTAAGTTGTGGGGATTCATGACAGCAGCCCAGATTGAAGTGAGTAAAGTCAGGATGAGCTCAATGTATCTTCATGTACAGAGGCAAGAAATGTATTTCTTTCCATCTCACAAGTCATATTCCCTGCAGGCAACTGTACCAAAGAAAGCACCAGGGATCAGAAGCTTAAACAATACCATTCATTTCTCACAGTTCTGCAGGATGTGAGGCCTAAGATCATGGTGATGGCCAGCTCTCTCTCCTGTGCTTTGTGCAGGGCTACCTTTTGATTCACAGAAGAAAGCCTCTTCTCAGTGTGTCTTCCATGGTGCAGGAGACAGGGGACTCTCTAGGGTCTTGGGCAAGGGAACTAATCATATCTATTATGGCCTTGACCTCATAGCATAGCTGCATCTTAAAGGCATCGCCTCCTAATAGCCTTGCTTTCGTGGTTGGGATTTCACCATGTGTAGTCTGAGGGGGCCACAAACCATGTAGTTCATGGCAGCACTACACCCAATTCCAATGCATGAACAACACGGGTGAGATGCAAACTCGGGACCTAGGAATATAATGGAGTGATGTGGACACATTGCATGTTCTTCACTCCTTAAGACTGTGCTGGAAGATGTCTTCCACCTAAATTCCTCAAAACTATCATCAGCAAAATATCCAATATCAAAGCTTATTGAAGCTTATTCTCTCCCCATGTATCCCATCACTTCAGATACAAAGCCAGGAAACTCTAAGCTCTTCCATCCAGACCTCCCAGGACACCATCCCCACACCTTCGCTTGATGCCTATGCGCGGATCATCTTGCCTTCAACATCTGCCTGCCGTTTGTGCCCTAGGTTGTGTGTCCTTGGTTCTCTGTCCTTCACAGCCCTAAAGAAGCTCAGAACATCTGTTGCTAGTCCTACTTAGAAGCACTAATATCAATGGCATGCTTCAGCTGTGAATACATACCTGGCCTCCCAGGGATAGATTCACAGGGAATAGCTGGCTTTCATTTCAGTAATTTGTCCACAGGGAGTGATATAGGTGGTTGTCTTCTTTTCCCACCTATTTTATATACTATCAAAATTATTCTTTCTAGCCAGTGGGGAAAATTTAAATTACCTGATGATATTTGCAGGTAAGGATGTGGCATTTTGCAATAGGAATGGATAGAAGGAAGGTATCATGCCCTATGCTGGATAGCAAAGAGGCCAAGGTATGCACTCAGTCCTCCCACCCAGTCTGTAAAATTGGAACTCTGGGCCTTCAATAAACAAAGACTAGACGAGGTGAAAACTTTCTGAGTTCAGCCTCATTTAACTCTGAGAAAACACCTCCTGATGAATGTGGCCTGTCTCTTTCATCTTCCATCTGGTGTTCATTAATTACTGAGAGCATTAATGATGACTCAAAAGCCATTTTGCAAAAACAATAAAGTAGAAGATGCTCCACAGACTATCTAATGCTCTAGACAGTCATTTAATTCCACCAATTTTGAACAGGTGGATCTATTATGCTTTTTGCTATTCGTCTCATATGACTGATTTTCACTCTTGCAACTTTCGCAAATTCATGCTAAGTGACTAAAAAGGTGCTTAATTAAATGTGTGTTTGATAATTAGAGAGTTTTCACAATCAAGTGCAGATGGAGAAGATGTAATTGAATGGAGGAACAGAATGATTGAGCGAGCTGCCATGGAGGCTTGCCCTTGTATGAGTGAGGGAGATCTTGGTAGAATTCTAATAATGGGAGAAGTTTCATTACTTCTCCTAAAATATTAGTTTTGAACCCTGTAGATTCACACTCTACTCTGGTAGAGATGAACAAACATTCCTATTAATGAAGTCATATGTGTGGAGATTCCTGTCCGTTTTTGTCTGGGACAATTTTAGTTAACAGCTGATAGCTGCTATACTTGATTTCTACCCATAATTCATAGCTAAGGAATTCTAGGATAAGCATTTGTGGCTCTCCTTAATGCTTCCTGTAGGCTTAGAAGAGAATCAAGCTAGAGCTGTGTCTAGCTTTCAGACAATGGAAGATGGAAGCAAAAAGAAATGGTCAGGTTTCTTTCTCCTTGGGAGACCACTCTGAGCATGCCCTCAATTAATAGAGTTCTCAATAGGATCAGGTTTCAGTTGTCCGCATCCCCACATTGTGACTGTGTCTGTGTTTGGCTTTTTTCCTTCTCTAGCATAGTTCCTCATTCTCCCCTGATGCTTCCTGAAAACCCCCAAATAACTGTGTGAAAAGTCTCACCTCCAAGTCTGCCTCAGACAGAAGGCATCTTCCTCTTGACAATCTAAATTTTAACTGTTCATATCTGAAAGTGCCCTGTTTTGCTTGCTTTGTTGATTAGTGAGTGATTTTTCTGACTAGTTTACACTAAGTACCAGGCAACAGAGCACCTCTTAAGTTCAAGACAGGGAGACTGAGATAGGGTTAGCACCACTCAACAGAATATCCATCCTGGGGGAGGTGGGAGGGAACTGAGGCTGAGGCTTAATCAAATTTATCATCAGTTTTCTGTCTTGGTATAGAAGAAATTCTCATGTTTTTAAAGCTGAACTTTTTCACATGAAATGATCAAGTAGTCATCTAAGTCAGACTTTGTCATGGAGAAGAGAAAAAAATTGCACTATTCAAAAGCAGAAAGTCAATATATAGAAGAATTCAACCTCCTTATCAAATATAAAATTCCTAAGATTTTATGATGTTTGACTGCTATCTCACTATATTATTCTTCACTGAGACAAAATGTCTGTGAGCCATTCAGCTAGGCTTTGGTGATGTCTCAACATGGACAGTTTGTCATCTCCATATGGGCATGGTATATCCACAGGCATAACCATGCTTGATTGCTGCCACAACTCCAGAAAATAAACACTCCTTCATTAATCTGTGGGAATGGACTCACACCCCAAGCCTGGCCAGTTGTTATATCATTTTCAATGAACAATAGCAACTGGTCCAAGTGGGAAATACTACATTTTCTTTTGTTGACTTTTAGTTACTGTGTTATTAGTGTAAATAAATATACAGATAATTGGAAAATGAAACCATTTTTCAAGTGATTTGATACAAAGGCATTTGATACAGAGCTATGAGTTTGGAGCTAATGGAGTACCCCACAACCATGAGGATGAAACACATTTTCAATCTGAGTATAAAAAACTCAAAACCAGCCGGGCGGTGGTGGCGCACGCCTTTAATCCCAGCACTTGGGAGGCAGAGGCAGGCGGATCAATGTGAGTTTGAGGCCAGCCTGGTCTACAAAGTGAGTCCAGGACAGCCAAGGATACACAGAGAAACCCTGTCTCGAAAAACCAAAAAAAAAAAAAAAAAAAAAACTCAAAACCAAAAATGGGATCTGAAGACTGGGCTAGTCTGTGAAATAATGCTTTGAATTCTATAGTAGTTTCCCAGTCTGGATATCTTTGTAGATCCCTAGGCTAATAAATGTTTTCAGTTGTATATGTTTAAGCTGCTATGGGTTGTACTGTTCTGAAACATTTGACCTGTTACAAGATAAATAAACCCAGTCAAGGTATAAAATGAACCTATCCACCCCTGAGATCATAAAGCTTCAAAACAGGGATTAGAAAAACGAATTGAAGAGATGAAGATTGCAGAGTCACTACAATAAAGCACCCGTATTAAAGAAGGGAGGTTGAAGGACAGATGGAGAGAAAGGGGACACACTGAGGAAGATGAAGCTTGGAGGGAGAATGTATCAACATCAAGGACTTGAGGATAAATGTAGGTCAGGACACAGCTGAATTCACACAGCTCAGTTAACTCACAGGATGCTTCAGCCACTGTATTGCAAAGTGTGTGAGTCCCCCAAAAAGGTCATAACTCCTTGAAAGGAAGAGTGATGCCCTGCTTTATTTAACAAAGACTCCATGTAAAACTCCATAGGATGCTTGAGTCGCGTTTCTCAAAGTCTCTCACAAGTATGATTTAAGAAATTAAAGATTCCTGGAAAATCCCGAAATTTTATAGTCATTGAATAATTCAAAAATGTCCTTGTTGCTAGAAGTATCCCCTTTAAGATAAAACAAATGGCTTAGAAGCATATTAGATGGAGGGTAGAAAATAAAATACTTTTAATGTGGCATATTTATATCTGTTGTTTTGTATAATAGTTACTGTTATAAGAGAAGGAACCATCTGTTGGACTGAAAGGGGAAACTTCTGGGGGGAAGAGGGTGGAAGGGTGGGATAGGAAGGGGGAATAGGGAGGGGTTTGTGACTGAGATGTAACTTGAAGAAAAAAAAATAAAGTATTAAAAAAAATAAAATTAAATTAAAAGGATGAAAAAAAACCCTTCTTGTCTAAGTTGAGTTTAGAATTAGTCAAGTACCCCCTGCAGAGCACAGGAGGGCCTGTATTCTTTTGTCTGTATGATGTCCACCAATATACTCATGTGAACAATAAAAAAAAATACTTTTATAGGAAACTGTCTTCTATCATATAAGATGGTGGAATTAATTTTAAGGTGGACTTGTCTAACCTACTAAATTTGAATGTGTTTTTCCATAGTAACAAGTTCAAAGATGGTTAGGCCAGAAAGTAATAGAGTAGGAATGTCATCTTTGCAATGTTTGAGGTTTCCATTATAATCTCATGGGGATTTGTTTCTACCCATTATGCTATCTCCTCCAGATACAATGATACATGCTTGTACACAGCTGCTGTTCCAACAAGAGAGAGGCCAGAAAAGCAGGTAATCAGGACAACAAGAGGAAAGAATGGGAGTTTAGAGAGCAAGGAACAATTGCAGAAAGAGGTCTGACAATCCAGGAACCAGAGAAGGTCTGCCTTTCTGAAATGATGATTCAGCTAAGACCACAGGGACCAAGAAGATTGGCCACTAGAAAAGTCTATGTTGAGCTTTAGACACCACAAGAACAATGTGTGAAGAACTTAAATGATGGACCAGTGATCCTGGTGGAGACCCAGCATGCCCATCGTGGTTTGTGAGCAATCATGATCTGAGATACATACTAGAGCAGCAGGAGATGGGAAAAAGCACAAGCAAGTGCTGAAAAACCATCAGGTTGGATAGTGTCTCCAGGATCAGGTCAATGTTGCCGGAGGTAAATCAAATGCCAAGATCATTTTGTGCAGCCACCCATTACTTGATTATCACTATCAACTGTTTAGAAAGACTGAGATTTTGCGTTTGAAGTTCCTTTGGTATAAATTTCCACTTTCCCTCCTATCTAACTTCTATTTAGCAAACTTTGACTAAGTTCCTATCACATTACAAAAGCGATGGATGCATTTAGCTCTCAGTTCGAGAATAAAGTAGAATATAGAGTTTCTCTCTGTGAACACTATGGGGAAAGAAGAGGATCAGATAACTGTGGCAAGAAACAAATGAGATGAGGCTGAACTTACTGCAGCAATGAAGGAGACAACTTGCTGGAAGTGACAGCGGTTAGTACCTAACTGACCTCAAGAAGGTAGTGACATAGATCCCCATGAGGATGTGAAAGGCAGAGTAGGTAAGGATGATTCTAGGCCAAGGTGTGATCAGAACTGTGACATAACAGGGAAGGGAGCAGTGTTCACGGAGAAGGTGAAGGTGCGTGAGGTCATGCAGGGTCTCTGTGGGTCTAGACATTGCTTGAACAAGACTAAGACACTGTCAAGAGTCCACACTGAAAGAACATGGCACACTAGATTTTCTTTATACTTTAGGCTTGTAAAGGTTGACTCTACTCAATTGCACAGAGAATAGATTTACAGTCATCAGTTAGGACTGTCATAACCAGACACCACAGATTGACTGGCTTCAAGGACAAACACTTATTTCATCATATTTCTAGAAGCTAGGAGTTCAGGATCAGTTGCCAGAGGGATCAGGGTCCTGTGAGGCCTCTCTTGCTTGCTGGCAGTCAGCCACCTCCTCACAGTAGTATCATATGATCTTTCCTATGGGCACAAAGGGCTAATAATAAAAGGAGAAGGAAGGAGAGAGGGAAGGATGGTGAGATGGGGGACCAGGTGAATGAATCTCCTCTTCTTGTTTTCAGGACAGCATCTTACAAGATAAGCTCTTGTCCACATCCAGTCCTATGGGAATCAGGGCTTCAACATAGAAACTTAGATGCGGTGGGCTGAGTTGTGTTCTCAGCAAGTTTGCGTGTGGAGAACAGAGATGGAAGACCACACACACTTGCTAAGACCATGGTTATGCCTGAAGCACACCATGCTCGTGTATTACAGAGAAGCCAATGATCTGAAGAAATGTTTTGAACTGTGTTTAGGATATAGAGGGTAGAAATTGATGAGTTTGGAAATTCCCCGGGAAGGAAGATTTAAAGGACAGAATGGAAAATATTGTGTTGGATTCTTATGTATTAGTGGGTAAAATTAAGAAGGAAAATGAAGGGGGAATAATATAACGTCAAAAAATTTAAATATATAATAAAAAATATATATAGTACTCCAAGGAGTTAGCTAAAGAGAAGTTTTGGGAACACCTGATATAAGATCTGTCACTGACAGGACAAGAACAAATCGTGTCATAAGACAGCTGAAACTACACAGCAGTAACGTTTAGAGGAAATCTTCTAAAAGTAAAGTAATGTCAGAAACACAGTAAGAAAATGTGTCCAGAGATGAAGAGAGGTTTAAAGAGTGATTTGGGAGCTCTGAGTTCTCCAGTTCCCTTATCTAAAACTCAGCATAGAGTTGGCATGATTGTATACATGATAAGAAAGAATATGAATTGGTATCATGCCAGAGTCACAGAAATGATAAAGTCCAGATACATGCTGGTGTGAATTTCTAAGGCTTTCTAGGGAGTTATATTAGTGCAGAATATCTCTCCAAGCCACAATATGTCTAAAATATTTCCCATGAGAAAAACTTGTTATGAACTCAGTGTGTAGTTTATGCTGGAACCAGTCACACAGGCACACAGTTCTTGGAGTGTATGTAAATTTTAGCATTACTAAAGAAAATATGGTGTCAACACAAACCAATGGGTAGCTTAAGAATCATCCATTCTGCATTTATTATTAACTAATTTTATTGAAGCATATTTAAAACACAGAAATTTGTACATGTTGGACATTCATAACATGATAGATCTTATCCACAAACCCTTGTGTTAAAGTAATATTGGATAAATCCATAACACAGAAATTTTCCTTTAATGTTTTTGTTGTTTATTTCTGAGGTGACCACACTTAGCACAAGTTCTACCCTCTTAACCAAGATGTAAGTGCAAATTGTGGTTAAGTTATGGCTTATTTCGTTAGGGTTCATAGAATTGGGCCCCCGTGTGATGATGGCACGAGATACGCAAGCCTGTAAGAGGTAATATCTAGTGGAATGCTATTACTCCCCCTTCCTTGACTGTTCTTTGTCTTGCAATATGAACTCTCTCTCACACAAATCCTCCTCTCCAGCATAGTTGGAGAATCCTTCCCAGAGCTGACACTGTGCTGTTTGTATTTCCAACCTTCAAACTTCTTTGTAACTCCCTTCTACTTAGGGAAGGCATGTACCAGATTCTTTCTTGACTTCTGCATTTCCTTTTCCTACATACTTTATAACTAAACAACCCTTGACACATTATTTTAACAACAGAAAACTATAGTACACAGCATGATATTATTGCATTTAGACACTATGCTAAGACCTCTGAACTGAGCCATCTTTCCTAATAGTGACAGTGGGAATTGAGCAATAGATCCTCAGACCCTACCAGTCTATAACAACTATCATTCCATTTGTTTTCTATTTCTCTGAGTTTGTATAAATATTTTAGATACCTCTTTAAGTAGAATCATTAGTATCTCCGCCTGGCTTCTTTAACTTAAAATAATGTTCTCAGGTTCCTTCATGTATAATACGACATAATTTCTTTCTTTTTCAGAGTAAATGATATGCCCTTGCTTACAGACACCACTTTTACTAAAGTCATCCTTTAACGGACACTGGGGTAATCTCAGTAAGTTTGCTATTGTGATTGCTGCTGTAAACCTATTATGGTGTCTTATTTCAGCAATCAGATCTGAGCATGATGGGAATGCTATGCAAACCTAGGTTTACAGCATGGGCCAAGCTCACCTGCTTTCTGAGGCTAGCAGTTAGATTTACTTAGGTACATCCTTTCTGAAAAAAAGCTCAAGTGTTAAATGTTCTTTATGATGGGTAAACCTATAGGGAATCAAAGATTGTCCCTGAATTATGTGACAGGGAAGTTTCAGGAATAGTATAAAAGCAGTTTCTATGAAGGTCAGGGGCAGCTGGGCTACCATGGACCGAGAGCTGAAAAACTGAGCAGACAGTGAGGAAGTTCTTTCAATAATTTCAGTGAGGGTATTTTCAAGAAGACTGATCAAGAAGAAAACTGGTATCAGCAAAAGACTCACAGTTGTGATTAGCCTGCCCACATGGTACTTAGACTTTTGGAAATGGTTTGTAAGAGCTATGTGGAAGAGATTGGAGGTGAAGGCTAGAGAAATGTAAGGATTCTCTAAGCAGAGCCTAATGGGGAATTCTGCTAAGAGTTCGGAAGGCTGGAATGCAGAAAGAAAACAGTTGAGCCAAACATTCATGATGTTTCAAAAGTAGGAGAAGGACTGTACCAGAAACTGAGATGGAAACCATTCATGTTATATTCTGGCAAAGATTCTGGCTTCTTTCAGTCTGTGTCCTGAGAAGTTAAGCAAATCTGAATTGAAATTCAATGAACTAATTGATCTGGAATAGCAAATTCTAACCAGAGCATCATTTAGGCTGCAGCATCGTTAATGCTCACTGATCTCAGTGATCTGATCTACAGTGAAAGAGCACAGCAATTAGAGCAGAGTTATAAAACTATGGAACTTAGAAAGGAAAAAAGGAGCTCCACAAGGCAGAAAAGGAGGCTGCATAGAAAGTAGCTGAGAATGTTAGATCAGCACCATGAAGAAGACATGTTATGTACCAAACTGGGAGAACAGGTACATGAGAGCAAGACCCTTGGTGAAGTCTCCAGATTATAATGCAAATACCTTTGAAGAGAGAGAGAACATGGATTGGGAATGATGCTGAAGGAGTACTCTGCTCCAAATGGCCATTTGGGGAAAGGTTTCCCAGGGTGAGCCTCAAAGACACACATATCTATCATATTTACGGTCCAAGGACTCCAGACTGTGTCTCTAGTGGACAGGAGAACCTTTAATCCTAATCTATGTGGTACTGATCTCATAGGCATGAAAGATGCAAGAGTGGGTGATCATGGACATTGGCACTTAGGTCTCAGGAATTTTCTGAGGCTAGGAAATATATGGCAGAGTCAAATTTCCCACGAGGCGGTACTTGTCTAGCAAAGACAGCAAGCAAGGAATTGAGCTGATCCAAGAAAGAATCTATGAGTACTACAGCTGCAGAACTGGAGTACAGAGCTGCAGAAGCTGTTAGAGGCCAGATGACTCTATCAGAAGCACCAGATGCCAGATATGGAGCGGTGGGCTTTGCGTTTCATCTGTGGAGTTTCCCTCTTGCTTTGGTCCAGTCTCTGTTCTGGAATGATGATGTTTAATCTGTGCCATTATATATTAGAAGTATATTGATAATTTCCTAATCTTATAAAGGATTGCGGTTACAAGTTTTTCTTAAATTTCAGAAGAGTCTTTGGAGTTTGTCTCTTTGAACAGTGTTGGGATTATTAAATACTATTGAATGTTTAAGGGTTGACTAAATTTATTTTGTCTTAGGAGATGAAAGTGAGATTTTAGAGCCTAAGAGTGCTACATTACAGTTTAAAACAATATGTTTGAACATCAAGTTAGCAGGAGGTAGAGTTTTGATTTTCATTGCAACTTGACTGGATTTAGAATCATCATGGAGATATATCTTTGTGACTATGAAGGTATTTCTAGAAGGCTGAACTGAAGGAAGGAAGATCTACTCTGAGTCTCTGAATGGGAACACCAGAATCCCATGGACTGGGGTCCTGGACTGAAAGAAAGGGAGAAAGTGAGCTGTGCGCCAGCATCCATCTCTCTCCTTCCTGACTGTGGATGTCACGTGACCAGCCGCCTCACCCTCCTGCCGCCATGTCTCCCCTACCAAGATGAATTATACCCTCTTATTGTAATCCCAGCCAGCCCTTCTCTCCTTAAGCCTCTTTTGTCAGGAATTTTATCACCGAAAACAGAAAAGTGACATACAATATATGAACACAAAAATGTAGCACCCTGAGGTAAAAGTAGAGTAAAGGGTGATATTTTGTTCAGTTTTTTGTTTTTGTTTTTGGTTTTTTTTTCCTTTATTTTTTATTTCTTCAAGTTAACATCTCAATCGCAGTCCCCTCCCTATTCCCCCTCCTATCCCACCCTCCCACCCTCAACCCCCATCCTCTTCCCTTTTTTTTTTTAAGTTTAAGGTATATCTTATTTCCCCCTACAGTTTCTCCTTTCAGTCCAACAAATGGCTCTTTCTCTTATAATAATAAATACAATACAGTACAACAGAGGTAATTAGGCCACAGTTATGAGGGTTATATGGCTTAACGTACATTCCCAATGACCAGTCCATATGTATTTGGTACCTGACTTTAACATTCTACTATCTAACCATCTCCATGAGTTTAAAGTTCTATATCTGACTCAACATTCATACTAATTCCAACACAAATTTAAAAGTATCTTCTTAGATCTATAACACTCTCTTGACTCCTAAACAACTCAAAATTTAATTATGAGATTTATCTATCTGTTCTTCAATCACCTCAGAGACCTGAGAGGGATAAATATATCTGATTTTATAGGAAGTACAGGGTCTGCAGCTTCCCAAACTAAGAAATGACATACCAGTGGCTGCCTGGACAGTTCCCATTTTCTCTCCATACATTACAGCATCGCTCTTCAGTCGTTTGGCCCCACTTCACATGAAGATAATCAACTGACAAGCATTTTTGAAGAGATGCCACCACACCACAAAGACAGAAGTCAGGCCAACTAAGGGCATTCCTGGCATTCTGACCAGGAATGCATGCAAGAGCACAGAGATTTGAACATTTCATAGCAAACTGGGAAGATAATTTTATTCTTCCAATGGCATTTATTTCAGAAAATAAATAGTGGTTTTGTTTTTTCAGCTGTGAGCCATAGAAATGTGAAATTTGCATGATTAAAGAAAGGGAGAATCAAGTAGGTAACATGGGTCAGATGACTATTTAAGTTTGGAGACAAATTTAAACTGCAGTAAGTGCCTCGTTGAGTGTTTGCTTTAGAAGAAATTGAGATCTGCCCAGCTGGGCAGTGTGACACACCATGTGAGCCCTGATGTGGTAGGGAACATGGCTAAGTCTTTTCCCAGATGATGGGCAGAGCAGTACAATTTTATTCTTCACTTGCTGAAAGTCGAGTCCACATTCTGCATGGTAAAGACTGGGGCATAGTGAAAAGCCTTCTACACATCAAATTAACTGTATGCTTAATTTGTCCTAAGGATACAAAGAGATACAAAGTGAAAACTGATAAAAATCATTTATCATCCACTTTCCTATGGGAAACTCAACACTTCATATTTTGGAGTATGATATTTTCCAGTAGTTCGTTTTGATTATATACAAAATACCCCAGTCTTATGCTATTTGAGATTTATTCTCTAACCTCTCTTATCTTCATTACAATGATTCTCACTAATTAGTTACTTTCTCACCCTGTAGTCTTCCAAGCATTATGTATCGGATTGCTATAGATAGTATACATTATAGAACTAAAGTCAGAACTGGCTACTTCCTCTGTTTTAACAAAGTGAGGCTTTAATGAGGTGTCTGGCTGATATGCTACATGGCAGAGAATTTAGAAATGAAAGTCCAGACTGCTAACAACGCCACAAGAGCCTGGTGGTCTGGACTGACAAGAGAACAAAAGTCATTTCTGTCTTCCTCTGTACATTGATGTTATTCTTGACCAGAAAGGCAGATTCTGATGAGAGCCTTTCCATTTTGAACTCAGGGAAAGACTTGAGTGTAAAAATAAACTTAAAGTACTGTAACATTTCATTCGTATTTCTGATTCAATTTCAGCATCTCTAAAATGGAGAAATTCTACAGTAAGATGTGTAAAAGTTCACATGAGAAAATAAATATACGTACTGTAACACAATGTGTCCATCCATTTTGCTAACATTCTATGAAGCAGGCTACCATGAATCTGTCATGCTGAATTTAATGCAGATGTTCCTAAATATTTTAATGAAACAGCTGTACTTCACCACACCAAGAATTCTACTAGCATCTATGGGAGTTATAACTGAACTGCCATATCTACCTCATGGCCAGCAGAGTCACCCTGAGTAACAATAAATATATGGGTGATGATTCGTGAGCAATATAAAAACAACACGAGTCACGTTCCAAAGATTCAGCATAAGAAGCAAGAGGAATGGGAACTGTCCAGGCAGCCACTGGTATGTCATTTCTTAGTTTTGGAAGCTGCAGGCCCTGCACTTCCTATATAGTCAGATATATTTATCCCTCTCAGGCCTCTGAGGTGGTTGAAGAATAGATAGCTAGAGTCTCATAGTTAAATTTTGAGTTGTTTAGGAATCAAGAGGGTGTTCTGGATCTAAGAAGATATTTTTAAAATTATGAGGCAAGTTAGTATGAAAGCTGAGTTAGATATAGAACTTTAAACTCATGGAAATGGTTACATAGTAGAATGTTAAAGTCAGGTGCCAAATACATATGGACTGGACATTGGGAATGTATGCTAAGCCATATAACTCTTATAATTGTGGCCTATTTATTTCTGTTGTTTTGTATTGCATTTATAGTTATAAGAAAAAGAACCATTTTTTGGACTGAAAGG
>CAJQZJ010033263.1:1711054-1724192 GCA_907164525.1 Lophiomys imhausi | reverse complement strand
GATGGGGGGTTGAGGGGGAGGAGGGTGGAAGGGTGGGACTGGAGGAGGGAGTAGGGAAGGGATTGTGACTGAGATGTAACTTGAAGAAATAAAAAATAAATTATTAAAAAGAAGATAAGCATCAAAGAACCTCCACTGTAAGATGGTTGAATTAGTGGCAAGCCTTTCTCATGGCATGAAAAAACCCCTTGCACCAACTGCAGACAGACTGCTGTCCAAAAAGGACAAAACTTGGTAGCAGGGAAGTCGACAGCCTAACTCTGCCAAGACAGGGTAGGTAAGTCCTTCATAATCCCTGCTCTACAACAAATATCTGTCAGAGAAACAGGACCCAAAGGCTGAAGATTGATGCTGGAATGTATGGAGAGAAAATGGAAACTGTCCAGGCAGTCATTGGTATGTTCTTTCTTAGTTTTGGAAGCTGCAGGCCCTGCACTTCCTATATAAGCAAATATATTTATCCCTCTCAGGTCTCTGAGGTGGTTGAAGAATAGACAGCTAGAGTCTCATAGTTAAATTTTGAATTGTTTAGGAATCAAGAGGGTGTATAGATCTAAGAAGATACTCTTAAAAGTATGTTGCAAGATAGTATGAATGTTGAGTCACATATAGACCTTTAAACTCATGGAGTTGGTTAGATAGTAGAATGTTAAAGTCAGGGGCCAAATATGTATAAACTGGACATTGGGAAGGTATACTGGGCCATTTAACTCTCATAAATGTGGCATATTTATATCTATTGTTTTGTATAATACTTACTGTTATAAGAGAAGGAACCATCTGTTGGACTGAAAGGGGAAACTTCTGGGGGGAAGAGGGTGGAAGGGTGGGATAGGAAGGGGGAATAGGGAGGGGTTTGTTACTGAGATGTAACTTGAAGAAAAAAAAATAAAGTATTTAAAAAAAAATGAAGCAAGAGGAGACGTTCCCATGGGTGGTAGTTTCATGTGACTGCTTCAAGAAGCAGCACTTATAGAACAACTCTGCCATGGTTAAAGTATTTGCAACTCTGTCCTAATCTTCCCACATCTCTCGAAATAAAACCTCTGAAATGGAAGACACATGCCACTTAATGTACCACATCTTACCTGATGTGTCCATGACTTGCCCCAGTCTCTAACAAGTCTGGGAAGCTTCTTCCACCCCTCGAAAGTATTTTGACCCACAATTTCCAGACCTTTCATCAAGAAGAACTCAAACATCACTTTCTGTCAGCTTCTTATGTTAGTATTGTTAAAATCTTCAATCACCACTGTCCTAGAAGTCATCATGTTTTGAAACTGATGGTCTCAACCGCCTTGGAGATAGTAGTTGCCGAGAAGCTCACTCTATAGATGGACAACTTCACCTGCCCTCACCGTACATGTGCTCTCTAGAAATTACCTCATGGCTGAAAGGGAATAGTGACAATAGTATAGTTAAAATAACATCAATTCGACAATTGTTTCTGGGAAATAGGGGTGGAAACCATTATGGGCAAAAGCAGTGTAGCTTTCTCCAAAGCCCGTGAAGAGTAAACCAGATAGTGATAAAATAACACAACTGGGCTCTACGGAGTCCAGTTGCGTGCCTGTGTATTATGTGCCTAACCTTTCTCAACAGCCCCTCATCTAATCTTCAAACAGCTTGCTCAGTGTGAAGTGAAATCACAGTTTCTTTCCAAGCACTTTCTACTTTAAAATTGTCTGATTCAGTCATGTTTACTTTAGTAAATTACTGGCAATTTGTGAGGCTATCTCACTTTTAATATTATGGAAACTCAAGAACATATTTAATATCAAATTCTTATAACACGACACGTAGTTTGGTGAGCTACTATGCTGAACTCTTTTGTAAATGATTATTTTGTGTTTTGTTTTAATTCAATACTAGAAATTTTGAATTTTATGCTATTCTGGAACTTTTCTCTGAGATGAAATTAATTTGCACTTACCTTTTGGGAGCTTGTTTCTAACATTTGTGAGTTTGTTGTGGAAGGTCTGGGACTACTTTTCCCACTTCCAGTGTATTAGATTTCTGCAAACTTTATTTGAGGCATATATATCTTAAGGCAATTTTATTCTGGCTGGTGAAAAGAATGACTCTTCTGGCCACGTGTAACCTCTGAGGATGCTTCTTCCTGCTCAGTGCTCATGGTTCTTTCTCAGTTTGAGGAGCTTGTTTAAATGTACACACTAACCAGCAACCAGGGAAGGGCCCACAGACAACCTCTGAGGATGATTAGAGCTCTCTTTCTCCTGAGGACTTTTTAATCCAGTGTTGTGTCTTGAACATTGACTACAGACTCAGTCTCATCAACTCAGGAAACAGCCAAGCTCCTTTGTGGTTCCTCCTCTGGAGTGGCTTTGTTTTTTGTTTTTTGTTTTAATACTTATTTATTACTTCAAGTTACATCTCCATTTCACCCCCTCCCTCCACCTTCTCCCAATCCCACCCTGCCACCCTCTACCACCTCTCCCACCCATCCCACCCCTCCAGTGTAGGGTGCCTCCATGTATCAGCCCCCCTCAGTTCATTAGTCACATGAGGGCTAAGAGCTTCCTCTTGCACAGGGGATCTTATATGACAGTTCCACTAGGGCAGAGTGTCCCACTAACAGGTAACCAAGTCTATGTTTCTGTTCTTTTCAGTCTGTTGGTTGTAGGATAGTTATCCTGTACTACATGGCTAAAGTCCAATTATAAGTGAATAGATGCCATATGCGTCCTTCTGAGTCTGGGTTAGCTCACTCAGGATGAGCTTTTCTAGTTGCATCCATTTGGCTGCAAATTGCATGATTTGTTTGTTTCTGATAGTGGAGTAGTATTCCATTGTGTAAATGTACCACAGTTTTTTCAGCCATTCTTTGGTTGAAGGACATCTGGGTTGTTTCCAGTTTTTAGTTATTACAAATAAAGCTGCTATGAACATAGTTGAGGAGATGTCCTTGTGGTTTGGTGAGGAATCTTTTGGATATATGCCCAGGAGTGGTATGACTGGGACTTAAGGTAGAACTATTCCAAGTTTTCTAAGATATCACCAGACTGATTTCCATAGTGGTTGTACAAGTCTGCACTCCCACCAGCAATAGAGGAATGCCCCCCCCTCCACAACATTGCCAGCATATTCTGTCCTTTGAGTCTTTTATCTTAGCCATTCTGACAGGAGTGAGATGGAATCTCAGAGTCATCTTGAGTTGTTGCATTTCTCTGATGATTAAGGATGTTGAACATTTCTTCAAGTGTCTCTCGGCCATTAGAGATTCCTCTTTTGTGAATTCTTAATTTAGGTCTGTACCCCATTTTTTGATTAGGTTATTTGGTTTCTTGGGTTTAATTTCTTGAGTTCTTTATAAATTATGGATATTAGCCCTGTGGCAGGTGGGAGGTTGTGAAGATCTTTCCCCAGTCTGTAGGTTGCCATTTTGTTCTAATGACAGTGTCCTTTGCCTTACAGAAGCTTTTCAGTTTCATGAGGTTCCATTTATTGATTGTTGGCCTTAGGACCTGGCTCTTGGTGTTCTGTTCAGGAAGTTGTCACCTGTACCAATGAGTTCCAGGCTTTTCCCCACTTTCTCTTCTCTCAAATTCAGTGTGTCTGGTTTTATGTTAAGGTCTTTGATCCACTTGGACTTCAGTTTTGTGCAAGGTGATAAATATGGGTCTATTTGCATTCTTTTACAAATTGATTATCCATTTAGGCCAACACCATTTGCTGAACATGCTGTCTGGAGTGGTTGTTAATTTTGTGTATCAACTAGCCACAAAAATTAAGTTTGTAGCTAGTCTAAGACATTGCTTGTAATCTTTTGGGGGGCATGCTTATAAAGGGGTTTCCATATGAAACCACCATTAGAATCAGTACAGTGAATAAAGAGTGGCTTCACCAACAAGTTATGGAAATAATTAAATTAGTGGAGGGCAAAATGGAACAAGAAACGTAGAAAGAGAGGACTCCTAGTAATGGAGGATATGGAGCCTGAACAATCCATCTTCTGTAACCAGGCAAGGCATCCAGTAGTGAGACTGGGACATCAGCCCAGCCGCAAAACTTTTGACCTACAATCTGTCCCTCCTGAAAGATTTGTTGGGGCAATGGTGGCACAGAACCTGTGGGAGTGGCTAACCAATGACAGTCTAATTTGAGGCCCACAGCCACAGGAGAGAACCCATGCTTGATTTTACCTGAATGACCAGGAACCAGAGGCTGGATAGCCCAAAGACTTAGGGTAGAACCAAACCCAACTGACAAAATAAAATAAAATCAATGAAATGATTCCTAATGATGTTGTGTTATTCTCATAGACTAGTGCCTACTCTAGCCATCATCAAAGATGCTGCTTCTGGTAGCTGCTGGGAGCTGATGCTGAGATTCACAGCCAAACATTAGGTGGAGAGAGGGCCCAGGTTGGAGGTCTCCATTGAGTCCCTCCCCTTGGAGCCCCAAAAAGACTGCAGAAGAGGGAGAGGAGGAATTGTGAGGGCCAGAGGGACAAGAGACACCGAGAAAGCACAGTTTCTCCTGCCTAATCAACTAAGCAGGGCTTGTAGGTGCTCACAGAGTCTGAAGTGACAATGGTGGAGCCTGTATGAGTCTGAACTAGGTTCTCTGAAAATATGTTATGGTTGTTCACTTGGTGTTTTGGGAGAACTACTAACAGTAGAGGTGGAGGTGTCTCTGACTCTTTTACCTCGCTCTTGTGACCCTCTGCTCCTACTGGATTGCCTTGCCAAGCCTTGATATGGGGGTTTGGGCCCGGTCTTATTGCATCTTGTTATGCCATGTTCAGTTGATGTCCCTGGGGGGTGTGATCTTTTCTTGAGGGAGGGTGTACATCTGACAGAGAGGGGAAGTGGTGGGGGTTGGGAGGAGAAAAAAACAGAAATGTACAAAGAGTCTTTGTTGCCTCTTCTTGAACAGGGTTGTCTGGTTTTCTGCCCTTGGACGTCTGAGCCCCTGGCTCGTGGACCTTTGAACTGCACAACTCATGACAACAGCCTTTCTGAATCTCAGACCTTTTGACACATGTGAGAATTAGGTCATTAACTTCCATGATTCTCAGGTCTTCCAGCTCAAACTAGAGATTGCTCCACTGGTTCCTGACATCCATTCTCTGACATTTGGACCCAGACTTAATTTGCCATCAGTTTTTCTTTTTTTCCAGCTTGCAATGGAAGATATTGAATTTTTTTTTTTGCTTTTATAACCCCACATGAACCAATCCCCACAATAAACCAAAGCACTAACATTTCATACACGTAAATCCCTTTTCTGTATCTATCATCTATCTATCACCTACCTATTTACATAGCTACCTATCTATTTACCATCTATAGCCAGCCATGCATTAGGTCTGTTTCTCTGTAGAGCTCTAATTCACCCTCCCTACAGCCTTACCTCAAAGCAGTACATTGATAGACTGTGGCCCTTAAATGTCTTAGCCTGATTATTTTCTGTCAGAGATAATAACTAAAGGTGGCTTATTCATGTGTTTTATTTTCAAATTATTTTACATAAGGGACACATTTATTTTTCATTACTCTTGATTAAAAGCCAAAGTCTGTGACTTGTGGTCACTTTATGTCCATTCACATTTGGTCAAGTGTCATTGAGTTCTTGGCCACAATGAGATATCTATATTGCTACCCTTCTGAGGCTCAGGGACCATGGAGGAAAAATAAAAGAATGAGGGTTCTATGTGCTACAGGTTGAGGGGGACTAGACAGAAACAGCTCTACTCATGAACTCACGGAAGTTGTAGTTGTCTGCACAAGACTTGCACAAGGTCAAGCCAGTCAACACTATAGCATGGAAGTGAAGGTAGTTTATTAGCCCCCATCCCTAACTAAGGAGCTATGAATAGTTGATGGCTTCTGTCACTTTTCTTTAAGGGTATAATTCCAAATAGATCAACTGTGCCACAGTTTGGGGAAAACGCAGCCTACAACAAGATGGTAGGATGCTAAGAAATGACTAACTGAGCTTGCAGCACCTATGTCTAAATACACAAAACCAGTACAGTATCAAGCCAGTTAAAAAACCAGCTTGGGTGGGAGAGGTCTCACCCCTAAGAAGCTATTGGCAGTTGATGTCTCCTGGGGGAAGGTCTGTTTTCAGGGATGCAGGAAGAGGCAACACAGGAAGGGCTAGTATTTCTTGCACCTGGAGTCCCAACACTTAACGTGACACTTCCAGGTCAGTACCACTGTTTCTTTGATCCCATGCCCCTTATTTCTGACAAATTACTCCCCAAACAGTAAAGGACCTGTACATTTCTTAAGAGAGAAAAGTTGTGTAAGAAGAACAGGGATGGGACAGCGCTAAACAAAAGGAGGCTTCAGAGTTCATTCCAAGAGTCTCTACCTAGCCTAGGGCTTTAATACTTACTTGCTTTAGGTATTGGTTAGGATTCCTATTGTTGTGAAGAGACGCCATGACCATGGTAACTCTTACAAAGGAAAGAATTTAATTTGGGCTTGATTACAGTTTCAGAGATTTAGTCCATTGTCATTACAGTGGAAAGCATGGGACCACACAGACAGACATGGTGCTGGACGAGGAGCTGAGAGTTCTTTACCTGGACTGGCAGGAAGCAGAAAGAGAGATGCTAGTCCTAGCTTAAGCATTTGAAACCCCAAAGCCCATTCCCAGTGACACACTTCCTCCAAGAAGCCCACATCTCCTAATGCCATTTCCTATCATTCATAAATATGAGCCTACATGGGTCATTCTTATTCAAACCACCACAGGTACAGTACCCAGATAATAACTTTTACTTGTATCTAATTGGAGACAGGCTAATACCGAGGTAAAAGCTATAAACAGTCCTCACTGATCCTCCATCCCCATACAGATACTCTCATAGGCATCTGTGATCTTGGGTACTAACAGGTTCTTTTGTGATGAACAATGCTGCTGAAACCAGTTGAAAAGTTCAGCATTTTTCCTGGGACATATTCTTCTTTAGCAGAAGCATTGAGAGCAATTCTCTAGAGGGCTTGAAAGTCTCTGGTCCTGAAGAGGAGCTGGTCAGGATTCAAAAACCTGTTCTTACCAGCTTGGAGTCTCAGAATCCTAAAGTGTTCATCATTTATTTTACTTAAATTTCAGCTACCACAACCTCCCCACCTGTTCTCACCTGAATATACCACATTCCTCTATTTTGGCCATTTTACTGAAGATGTATCCACCTAGATTTCCAATGCTGGAGCCCATGACAAAACTGGCAGCAGAGCCTGGGTCAGTCCCTCCACTGTGGTTTGAATAGAAATGGCTGTCAGCCACCACAATGGTTAACAGCCAGGCTTCACTAGATGAAGACCAAGCTAAGACAGCATGCATGAGTCAGAGTTCAGATCTTAAGTCCAGTATTTGATAAAGTGTGTTCCTTGTGAATTCAACAGAAGTTCTTGAGGCGAGGACTGAAGAATCCAGGGAAGATGAAGAAGGGGGTAAAAAATGAGTGGCTAAATGAGAAAGTTTGGGTGAAACAAGATGTGATTAATGGAGATAGAGCTAGAGTCTAAAGGCCATGTAATTGTTTCCAGATTAATTGAGCCCAAAGCAAGAGAAATCTGATAGGCCAGAAAGATGTGTGGATGGGACTCCACACATCTACATGATGTAGAAGGTTCACTGTGCCCATTTTATTTGATGAGGGAAGGATTTGTGTTCACAGCCTACAAGAGTTGAGTGAATTCCATCATGCATTGACATTATCAAGTACTACGTAACACAGGAGGACCATCACAGGTCAAAAGCACAGGAACATCACCTGGTAACTCTCCTGTGTCCATGAAAAGAACATGGCCCTTGTCTCAAAGGGCAGAAGAGATTATTTTTTCTGGAGCCAAATATTAGTGACCCTGGCCCAGAACACAGATTTAGATTATCCCAAATTCTGTGTTCCAATATGGAAGCATTTTCATAAAGTTTTTAAATAAGAGAATTTTAAAAAGTCATAAATCAAGACGGCTCAAATTCATTGGCATAAACATCAGGGATGTGATTGCAACAAGGTAGAGAAATCTCAGCTATTGGTCTTGGACATTACCTGATGACATCTTTAGCTTTAGGACAGAAGCTTGTAGTTGGCTAAGTTAATATCTCAAAAAGAATGTTAGCTGCTAATCACAGGATATTAGGCCTGACACACAGGTGGGCAAGCAAGGGCTGTTTAGGAGGTTAAATGTGAACCAAGATAAATTGTCCTTAGGATCTATACCTGCAACACTCCAACCTCTCTTTATCACTGAAATTATAATCATTCAGCCTTGGTAGACACAGTTTCTTGCCAGAAATCCTCACTCACACCTTTAAGGGAGCTAGCTATGCAAGCAGACATCCCAGGAGAATATAACTTGAACAATTGCTGGGCAAGTTGCAGAAACTTTATGAATCCTAGTTTCTTTATCTGTACAGTGAGGCTGGGATTCGTTCTCATATCGTCTTCTTTCATTGCTGGAATAAAAACACAGTAAAATATTTTTATAACATGGAGCAGACTCAATATCACCTAAATTAAAAAATATTATAGGTGATTACATGTAGTAATGTATGTAAAGAGTTTTGAAGTAATAAAGTACTAAGTGAAGCTGAGATATCATTATTTTAATTATGTAATTACAGAGGAGCATAATTAGCTGACTCTATTACCTCCTCTGCTGACACTCAAATTTGAATTCCCAGGACAAGTTCTAGGAGACTCCTTCTCCAGGGGACTCACAAATCTACATTTTGCATTTCTAAAAGGGACTCACACCCTCCCCTACAAACATGCACTCCTCCTCTTCTTGCTCCTCCTCCTTCTTCTCCTCCTTCTTTTCCATCTAGCATTTTGGACAGGGTAATCTGATTTTGTGAGAGGGTGGTCTCCCCATAAACACAGAGAGGGATGGTAAAATGAACTGAGAATTCCACCTCTGGAATCAGAGTGGACGGACATACCACAACTCTTGGAGTGGGGAAGTAAAAAAAAAAAAAAGAAAGAAAAAAACAGTTTGAAATTTTGAAGGAGTGAAGAAAGCATATTCATGTCCCCAAACACCTTGGCTCAGATTTAGATTCCAGTTTCACCAGCTGTCAGGATGTGGTGACAAACATCGCTATGCCCATTGTCTAAAATGGCAGCAGCACTGGTCACATGAACTAACATAGCCAACGTCTTACAAAACTGATACTTACCTCTCTGTTGGTTTGATGCGGTCTTTATCTTTACACAATTGTGGGTGCAGTGATGGAACCTGGGTCCCACTAGCTCACTGCAACGTGTGAAAGCAGTTCTTGCCATTGGAGAAGAGAAGCATTAAATGAGAAAAAAAAAATTCCTGTTTAAGAATCCAAATCATTCCCCCAGCTGTCAATATCAAGGAAGATGGTGGGTTGAGTCCTGCCACCCGCAGAAAATGGAAAGTATGGATTTGGCTTCTCTCTTGGTTCTCTTTTCTGTGTTTAGAGTAATCATCTTCCTAGGGTGTTGTTAGTCACCTACCTGTGAATTTGAACACTCACTCTCCATGTCACCCAGAAGCTAGGTTAGCTAAGTGCTGGAGCTCTGGGACAGCAGATACTATGACAAACATCTATCATTTATCATCTGCCTGCTTCCACATCCTCACCACAGTTAGGGTGGGAATGGAAGTTTAGATTTAAAGAAAAGGCTCCTAATTTTAGCAAAATTGATATTGACAGGAGAAATCCCACATTACTGAAGTTCCCAATTGGAAATTTACATGGACTACCCATGGCAATCAAAAATAATTTGACTAGTAATTGTGAATATTTACCATTTAAAATGTATATTCATTTTTGTTCCTAATGTTCGATAAAAAAAGCTTATAGCAGTGACCAAAATTATATATTCCAAGTTCTAAGCAACAACAATTATGCCTGTATAAGTAAACAAATAAGCTTTGTTTTTCCAAGTGTCCCTAGCTTTGGACACTGTCAGAATGGAACTCCTGGTCTTGCTATTTACTCCTTTTTGTGTATGTGTATGTGTACTCCTTACCCTGTATGTAACAAACATGCTCAGATTTCAAGTCCTTGAGAATATCTCTAAATCCTACCCATCAGTCTTATTCACTGTTCTATTGCTGTGAAGAGACAACATGACCACAGCAACTCTTATAAAAAGAAAGCATTTAATTAAGGGTTTGCCTACAGTTTCAGAGGTCAGCTCATAACCATAATGGCAGGAAACATGGTGACACACAAGTAGATATGGTGCTGAAGAAGCAGCAGAAAGTGCTACATCCTCACCCGCAAGCAGAAAGAGAAAGTGACACTGGGCCTGGCTTGGGCTTTTGAAATCTCAAAGCCCGCCCTCCCAGTGACACACTTCCTCCAACAAGGCCACACCCCCTAAGCCTTCTAATCTTATCAAAGAGTTTCATTCCTTTGAGACTAAGCATTCAAATATATGAACCTAGGAGGCCATTCTCATTCAAAGCGCCACATTGTCTTTTTGGGTCCATACTTAATTGTATGTCCGGAATAGATATATAGCAAAGCCATAGTTAGTAACTAACTGGAACATGGCAGATTTGTCCATACTTCGTCTCTACTTCCTGCAGTCACCAACAAAGAGAGGCATTATCATGGCCATTGTGTAGATGGAAGAGATGCGTGTTCCTGTGTCACAACATGAATGAGAATAGAAGTCATGAGGTAACACTAATGATCAATGCATCATCTCATATCAGCAGCCCTAAGATTTCAACACTCCTCATCACTCTGGAGTTATCTTTGACCCAGGTGCTGAGGGTAAATGGCTAAGTACTGGCTGTTACTTAACTACTTCATAGACATGTTTCATACTTCCCCTTTCTTCATCCACCTCCACTAGAGCATATGAACCCAGACACTGTGAATGAGATCTTAGATTTCCTCTGTGTCTTCTATAAATCTTATTCCAGACAGGGTTCGTTAAGCCAGGGTATAAGAAAAAAAGTACTCATTTAGAAAACTAAAGTAGATTAGTTGGAAGTAGACCTCACTCCCAGCTCAGAACTGAAAACGAAGAGACAGTGGGCTTCTCTCTTAACATTTCAAAACCGAGATAAAAGTGAGATGTTAAATAATGCATATTAGAAATGTTTGAGTTGACAATGTCAAGAAATGCCATCTAAAATATTATTCACAGAGAAAAAACAATTCAAATACATCTAGATTCTGACAGTACAGTGTAGCTGATTATACTGAGAGGCATTTATACCTTTTGGAATACATTTAAAATCATACATTTACATACATCATGAAATGCACTTGAAAATCATACAATGATTTTTAAATTAGTTTCTGACCTTCATCATGAAAACTCCATATTTTTTTCAAAATAAATATTAAATACAATTATGGTAGGAATTTATAAATCTACTCTATACAAGAAAGATGAGGTGTGATACAGTTTTCCTCTCTGTGAATGAGATTTGCATATTTTAGTTTTCAACATGTTCTCGGGTCTCCCCTTTCTTCCTACCTCCCCCACCCCTCACTAGTGTTCAAATTTGATGGAATGTTTTCTGTATATACTTAATTTATTGATAAGTACTCTCAGAGAGCATGCTGGAAAAATCTTTTTGATATTTGGCTATTGGTCAGCCATTCAATCACAGGATCTTAATTTTATTTTTAACTTACCAATATTTTATATCTCTTATTGAAGAAAATTGTATTCATAAACATAAATTATACAAAATAGTTTTCTTATTCTTTCTCATTAGTATATGAATTGCATACAGTAAGGAAGGTCATTACAGACCTTTCATGCATATGTACTTTGATCATATTCACTCCCCATTACTTCCTCCTCCTTACTGGTCAAGCAATGGAGATTCTTCATGTGAAAGAAAACAGGATGTTTGTCATTCTGAACCTGGCTGATGTCACTTAGTGGAAAATCTCTCATTACATTCATTTCTCCTGCAAATGGCATAATATCGCTCGTCTTTGTGGCTGAATAACACTCATCCATGTGTACATGCTTGCTTACCCATTCATCTGGTGATGGACACTTAGGCAATTAGGCTGAGTCCTAGTCTACGGTATTGTTAATAGTGCTGTGCTGGCTGTGGATATATGGGTTTCTACATGTTGGTTTTGTTCCCTTTTACTATATACCAAGGAATGGAATAGTTGGACCACATGCAAGTTCTGATTAGTACTGTTTGAAGAAACTCTGGTCTATGCTGATTTCCATAGTGCCTCCATAACCACAATGCATAAGGTTTCAGCCTTACTGTATGCTGGCCAGCATTGTGTTTGTTTACTTCATGACAGGCATTCTGACTGGGGTAAGGTGAATTTCAGTGTAGTTTTGATTTACATTTCACTGATGTTTAAATATATTGAACAATTTTTATGTATTTATTGGTCATTTGTACTTCTTTGAGAAATTGGTTTAGTTTTTGACCATCACCCCCCCCCAAAAAAAAAATCAGTGAAGAAACTTTAGACTTACCCGGGTCAAATGACTATAATGGATCTACACAGTGCATGCAGCATCCCATAGAACTTTCTACAAAGTAGATCATATTTTACATCATCAAGCAAGTCTTGGTGAATACCAAACTTGCACTGATTTATCTTGGATCAAATCATAATAGAATACAAGTAAAAGTCAATAGAACCTAAAGAATCACCTGGAGACAGAACAATACACTTTTAAAAGTCAGTGAGCAATTGAAACATTAGTGTAGAAATTTTACACATCCTAGAATCAAATGCAAATGAAAATACAACTATCCAGGGTACTTTGGGATGCAAAAGGAGTTATTTTTAACATTTATTTATTAATTAAAGTTACATCTCCAACACAGCCCTCTCCCTGATCCCCTCCCAGCCCCACCCTCCTACTCTCTACCCCCTCTCCCAGCTATACCTCCCTCCAGTGTGGGGGACCCCCACATATCCATCCCTCTCAGTTCATCAGTCTGGGGACTGACATGGCTGTTCAGCTAAGGTAAAGCATCTCACTAAGAGATAACAAAGTCTATGACTGAGACTCACCCCCACACACACTTGCTAAGGGATCTGTATGAAGACCAAGTTTCCTATCCTCTATATTTCTCTATATTTGTATAGGAAGGTCTAGGTCTAGTCTAAGCTTCTTTCTTCTTCTTCTTCTTCTTCTTCTTCTTCTTCTTCTTCTTCTTCTTCT
>CAJQZJ010033263.1:1686810-1709398 GCA_907164525.1 Lophiomys imhausi | reverse complement strand
TTCTTCTTCTTCTTCTTCTTCTTCTTCTTCTTCTTCTTCTTCTTCTTCTTCTTCTTCTTCTGTTTTGAGGGAGGTCATAAGGGTGGGAATGGGCCTGGGGGGACTGGGAAGTGAATGTTATCAGAATGCATTATGTGAAATTTCCAAATAATCAATAAAAATATTATGCTAAAAAAGATGAAAGAGATCATGCAAATTAGTGCAATTTGAAATAAAAAGGTAGATCTTACAGAAGATAGCAGTGAAATGCGGAGATCATGAGGGAGTAATTTGAAAGTCTATATTCTAAGAAATTGGAAAGCCTAGAAGAACTGGACCCATGCCTAAACACATATGACCTGCCAAAATTGAATAAAAATATGAAAACACTTAAAATGTCTGTAATGAGCAATGAAATTAAAGCACTAATGAAGCATCTGTAATATAACCTTAGATATCATGGATTCACTACTAAATGCTGTCAGAACAGAAATAAGAACTTGTAACTGTTCTTCAAAGTGGCCTATAAACATTGCGAAAGTCATGTTCTAAACTTATTCTATCAAGTCAGCACCATCCTGTTACAAAGCACCAAGGGGAGTAAACTATAGAAGAATTTCCTTGATGAATATAATATAAATATCTGCAGTAAAATACTTGCAAACTGAATTCAATAAAGCATTATTAAAAAAAATCACACACAATGGCCAACTTCATTTCATTCCAGGGATGCAAGGATGGTTCAACTTAAGCAAACTGACTGACAGACATCACATGATCACCTCAAGAGCTACAGTCAGTGCCTTCAATAAAATTCAGAATCTAAGATTTGTAAGAAATTTTATATAATTAACATTTCAAAAATATTTCCTGGAACTAAAAATATATATATTTGTGTACTATGTCACATACCATGCTAAGCAAAATTTTCTTTTTCAAGAAAAATTCACGAGCCACATACAATCCACATTAGTTACATTCTCGTTGCTCTGAAAAATACCATGACTAAAAGTGACTTCAAGAAGAAAGGGTTTGTTTGGCATATTGTTCAAGAAACATAGAATCCTCTATGGTATGGAATGTGTGGCTTGGTGGCAGGAACAGGAAGCTGGCAGATCACATTTTCATCTACACAAAGGAAGCAGAGAGGGAGAAACGGAAATAGGGTTATTAAGGAAGAGGCTGTGAACCCTCAAAAAGTGCACTCATTGACATACTTCCTCCAGCAAGGCTCTTCTTCCTCAAGGTTCCATATCCCACCAAACAGTGCCTCCGATGGGTCCAACGGCTCACATATCTGAGCCTATGAAGGACAGTGGTAATCCAAACCACAGCACTATATTTGCTGTGAAGGAAACATAGGCCGTGGGGGCTGAATAACAAGTGCTTACCAAGTGCTTCCTGTTCCAAGGATCTGTAACCAAAGGCTTGTGCACTCTGACTGGCTCAGTCCTCACTCATTGCTGGCAACAGTATTTGCGAGCACACAATTTCTGCCCCCATTTCACAGGTGAGCTCAGTTCGGTAGCTGAGTGAGGACATCCAAGCTTGGCAGTCATGAGAAGCAGAAGAGTCTTAAAAACCAGGCCACTTGGCCCCCAGAAACTACCAGCCACTCAAAATAAAAAAAGATCTACTTAGAGAGAGACTTTTAACTTAAATCTTCTGTATTCCAATGCTTATTTTCTTAATTACTGGGTTTTAATCCCTTTTCCAATTACCTTACAACAGGTTATTAAGCCTCAGCTGGGGCTCCTTAAGAGATGTAGGGTGAAGACCGCTTCTGGAGGAAGTTTGTTCTATTTTTGGACAACAGTATTAGAAAAATTCTTTACACTGAGCTAAATTTTGCCTACTGGTTTTCTGTGTGAAGGGAACAGAATGATTGGAAAGATCAGGAGATGAAAAGCTAAGCAAAAGTGTGAGGTTAGGGTGCTCAGAGCAGAGGCCATACCAACTCTATGGCTGTTGCGAGACACCTGGTGAAGGTCCAGCTGCCGGGACATGCCTCCTTCTGTATATTGGATGTCCAAAGTCTCCCTGAAGCTCTATACATGAAGGTCACCAGAGTGGTACTATTGGGAAATAGGCCCTTTAAGAAATAGAGCCTAGTGAAAGGTCTTATATGTCACTGAGGGTATGCCTTCAAGGGAATATGGGATTCTGTGTTCTTTTTTTTTTCCTGTTTTGTTTTTGGAAACATACTTTCTCAGTGTACCCCTGGCTGTTCTGGAACTCACTCTGTAAACCAGACTGGCCTCAAACTCAGAGATCCACCTGCCTCTGCCTCCCAAGTGTTAGAATTAAAGGCGTGTGCCACCACCATCTAGCTGATCCTGGGTTCTTTATTATCCTCCTTTTCTGAGGCGAGTGATTTTGTTCCAGTATGTATTCCCACCAGCATATGTTGCTTTATCATGTGCCCAAAGTAGCAAGATCAATTAATTGATCATGGGGCCATCCTAAACATCTTCTCTTTCTAACTTGATTGTTTCAGTCATTTTGTTACAGTGATGGTAAATTGACCATGCTGCACCTGAATGCCAGGTACCCCACCCTATTCTAGACACTGTTGAGTGTTCCTGAGCAACATCATTCCAGTGAAGGGATGTTTTTCGTTTGCACCTCTGATGTTTAGTGTACTACCTGACTTTGCAGAGTTCTCCATTCATCATTGCTGTCTTTTCTCAAACAATTGACAACCTATCCAGAAACATTTCACTGGCCAGTGCCTGAAAAAAAAAAACTGGAAATTGTCCATTCTCATCAAGGTGCAGTGGTCTTGTCCAGTGGTCTACTGTTTGCCTTCTCACCTTTTTCTCCTCAGATGTTATGCTATGAGCTTCAGCTTTGAGGAATGGTGGAAATCATAGCCCTTGGACTGCTGTGGCCAGAGAGGTCATTTAATAGTATTACGCAGGTAATAAAATGGTATTTATGTTTCTATTTAATAGAGAATCAATATTTAGCTGTGACCTAATGGGAAAGTCTCTCCTTGCCTGCCAAAGGGTAGGGGGAGTCATAGTTCATGAAATCCTCAGTAGTCCCTCAGCGCTGAGAAGAACAAGAGTCAACTGATGGAACATGGAGGTCCAGACAGAACATGGCCATGGGAGAGAAACCTGAGGTTGCCTTGCTTGTTAGTGCCCACAATAAGCAGGCTGGCCTTTCCCAGCTTTCACTAGAGGCTGAATTTTTGCCTACAAATGCCTGGTACTTTATTACATAAGAGCTAAGCTTTGGTGACTATGGCTATGAAGTAAAAATATTACATAACAGCAATAAAGAGAAGGGTACCAGAAAGCAATCTCCCGAGCCACCACATAAGGACTCCAAGGGGGAAATCTATCCACAGAGGAAATAAGCAAGTTCTGTTCTGAAGAAGTAAGGAATTCTGAGCTAACAAAAATAAATCAGTCCCCACCATCAGTCCCAAATGGTCAAGGATTTCCTCAGACATTAGTAAAGAAATCAAAATCTAACAGACCATGCCAGTTAAAGCACTTAGCTTACTATATGTTATTTCCTGTTGTTTTCCCATTGCTCTAATAAATTACCATAACTTCCATCTTGAAACAATTCATCTTTTCCTCATGAAGTACTCTGATATTCAAGACTAGTAATAAGTGGGCTGGAGAGACGACTCCTTGGCTACAAGAACACATGGTTCTTGCAGAGGATCTGAGTTCTGTTCTCAGCACCCATGTGGGGCAGCTCATGAGTACCTGTAACTCCAGCTCCATGGGGATCCAAATGTCTCTGGTCTCAACACCTCACCTGTATACCCACACACAGACACACAGACTGACACATAATTGAAAACAATAGAATAAATTTTTAGACCAATAATAAATCTCCTTGTATCATGCCATATAAATTTCTGTCTGAGCCAACCCAAAATGATATTTCAGATTTCATATGTCCAACTATGGGAGTTAAAATGGGAATCCCAGGTCAACAGTCCTCCCTGATTGTTCAGACATCCTCCCACCATAAGAGTTCCACAGACATCCGCACTCACAGGATCACAGCATGCAGAGCTCAGCATGGATGAATGTTTGCTTCACTTCTTCAGACAACTGACACTTTTGAGTGATCAACATCCATCTTACAGCCTTCTCATCTACTAAGTCTCACGAATCCTAGAAAAGACATGGTCACTACTCAGGACAAGGACAGTTACAAGAAGGCCATGTCAAGATAGAAACAGAGGTTCTAGTCATGCAGCCGTAGGCCAAGGAACAAAAGCTGTCAGAAGCTGGAAATGGAAGGGAAAGGTTCTCCCTCTTGCCTTCAGATGATGTGTATATCTGCTGACATCTGAACACCTTGTCCCCATGGGTCTTCAGTGAATGCTCCCTTAAGATACTATGCATTGGGTTGCTTGTTATTCTAATGTTGGCAAAGAAATTGAAAATATAACAAAAAAGTTTCCACTGTGGCTAGAAAATAACATCTTTCACAAATGCGTTCCTTGGCTTCCAGTGCATAATGATTTCAAATAGAGTATGGCAAAGTCCTTTGAAAAGGGGTTGAATTGCAGAGAATCCCTGTTTGACATTATGTGCTCTGGAAATGGAAATCTTGAGGTCTTGGAGCTGCAAAGAAGCACTGAGTGCTACATAGTGTGAATCCCAGAAGACGGAGCAGAACCACCTCGAAACACAAACTTGACTTGGGGGGCAATGGCCACTTATCTGGCATTTGTCACAGAGTTCTATATATAGGGAATTCAGGCTCTTTAAGGCACTGCTCTCATCTAGGAAGCTCCATCCCATATTCATCTCATAACAAACCCTTTGAACTGGAATGAGGCTACTATGGGTTCAATGAGCAGAGGCAACTCCAAGGTATCCAGAACCCATAGTTTCTTATCCAAATGTCCCTAAGACTGTTTTCAAAGCTCCTGCAGGATTTTCCTCTAGACCCATGCCCTCTGTGGAGTGGACAACACTCTCAGGGTGCGCATCCCTCCTCTTGGTGGTAAGGAGCATGCGAAGCACTCAGGAGTACAGCTTTGGCCCGGAAATGTGGAGAGGAGTCTGACTGGATCCACAGACTGCACCTATTCAGGCAGCACTTCCGGCTTCTCAAAAGACTTTGGTAGTTCGCACCTCAAACATGGCCTCCTCGCTCTTTACAGAGGCACATCTCTCAAAGTAGGGTGATTGAGCGTGCTTTCTTAAATAACTTGGTCCATAACTCAAATATTTGGAAAAGCAGAATGTAATCCTTCCATATACATTTCTTCCCTGGACCCACTGAATTCAGCATGGCACTGACTCAGATGTGTGATGGCTTTAGGACATTCTGTGAAGGTAGAGTTTTGAACAAAGAGCCATTCATCAAAACAGGACATAAGAACAGGAGCGCAGCCTGGAAAGGGGGCACAAGAGTGAAAGACACTTGATGCCAGGACTGGTTTTAATGTCGACTTGTCACATATTTAGGATCACCTGAGTAGGAAACCTCACTTAAAGAATTGTCCTGGTGAAAATAGGGCGATTGTCCTGACTACTTTGATTTATAGTGGTAGCAGCCAATATAAAAAAAGAATATTTCAGAAGGAACTGTAAGTAAAGTAAACCCTCTCCTTGTCGTATTGCTTTTGCTCGTGACCTACCTATACTGCAGCAATAGAACCCTAAGACACTTGGAAAGGATTTGACCATATAATTTAAGAACCGCATCAAGGGTGGAAATGACTGCATTTCATAAAAACAGATGTGGGCTCCCCATCCCTGAGGGGTTTTAAGGTTTTGAGACATAGTTTCCAGAAATGTAAAGTTCAGAATAATTAAGCCGATAGCAAAGAGATCTATGAAAATTCAGAAAGGAATGAACCAGAGTCATATAGGATCTACTAAATTCTAACTATCCTTATTGTGACAAGTGACCAAGGCTCTTCCAGAATCTACAGTCACAGTCTGCAGATACTGGCCTTTGTATGGAGAGTTCACCTAGATAACTCAGAATGGCCTTAACTCAGGATCCTAGCTTGTTTATGACTGCAAGGATATGTTTGTCAAAATGAGGTTGCATTTGTACATTCTGGGTGGCTGCATCTTCTGCAGCCACTACTTGACCCTGAAATAATGAATTCTGCTATTTGGGTAACAGTCTTCTGTGTACTCATAAACTGAATGTCAGCTGGCTGCAAACAGAAGAAGAAGGGAACTGTAAGCCTGGGTGTGCCCACTGCGTCCTCCAGCCTATATCAAGGTCATAAATGTCAGTCTAGAATTTCAGACCCTCTGTGAAAGTTGAGTGTTATTCCCATGGGAAATAAGCTTCAATTGTAATGGAGAAGTGAGGAAGAGAATGCAGGCAGCAAGAAGGATGGCTGTGACAGTCCTTGGGAAGGTCCTAGGAAATCCAAAGCACAGTAGAGGAAAAAAAATGTGACCTCCCCTTACTTTCTCAGACCATTCATTGTATCACAAGCATTCCTAGAGAATAAACTTCAGATCTAAAACAAATTCTATTTCTTTTCCCCCAGGCAAAGAGATGGGGAATAAATAAGTAATTGCCTGACCATCACACCCATGTTTTAAAAGTACATATCTTCATAGTACCACTGCATGGACACATTAATATTCATGTGCATTATAGATGTGGTACTGAGTCTTTACAGCCCTGAAGCCTATCTTGGCAGAACCTGCAGCTGGTACTAAAGAACTGTGCACAGATGTTAAACCTTCCTAGGACTCTGCCCTGAACTGAATCCAGAGTGGCCCGGCTCCCCAAAGGCTGCCCTAACAGGACTGATTTCTTTCCTCTGCCTTGGAAGCAGCTGTGAAGGATTTTTCAGCAGCTGCAGGAGAGCCAGAAGCTGGGAAGAGACATTTCACTTTGCTTACACTACACTGCCACCTAGCGGGTCAATAACTGAGGGCTGAAGATAGTGTTTCTTTTGTTATGTTTTAGTAGTGCTAATTTATGTGCATGTAAAATTTGCCTTTTAAAGCTGCGACTGTCTATATGTCCACTAATGTCCTACACTGGCTCCGTAAAGTCATGTCTTCTGCACCCCCCTCTGCTACATATGTCTACCCCACCTGGTCACCTTCTGCTTGATGACCACTTTCAACTGTAGGAGAATTCCCAATATCAGGTAGATAAAAGCATAAGAAAAACCACGTTCTCCCCAAATTACCACTTTATGAAGATGTGTCTGTTTTAATATGAAGAAAATTTCAGAGGCCAGTTTAGATTAAAAAATTGACCAACAGACCTGCTTTAAAACATCTTTCACACCTGAAAATACAATTAATAGTCATCAAAGCTACTGTACACACTCAAGGGACATGAGCTGAGTCTACTACTGGACAAGGTCACCCACCAACAACAGACTCACTTCATGTTCCCTGAGCACCCTCAGTACATGGGCCTCTGTGTAAACATGGAGTGGGAGGGGCAAGACTGTCACCCCATCATGGGCATCATTCCGAGCCCAGCCTCAGCCAGCTGCTGTGTCAAATTAACACAAGTGTAGTGGATTGAAATAATACACCATTATGCTTCTACCATTCTAGGATGCAGATGTCATTCTAAAGGAGTCTCACCAACTGCAGAAACCAGGTAAGTAAAAGGGGCACATGGAGGGACTGGGAGAAGGTGCTCTAGAGACTGACTGGGGTAGTAAGTAGAATTCAGATGTAATGAAGGGAGAAATGGAAAAAGAAAAATGGGGTGGATGAAAAGAGAAAAATATGGAAATAAAGAAAGAAGAAATGTATACTACTAAGGATGTTTGAAAAACTTTAGAAAATGTGTTATTTTAGTTACTTTAGTTATGTATGTGTATACATATACAATTTAAATAATGTTATACCACTCCCCCAAGAGCCAAAGACAAAAACCCCAGTGCCAGAAATGGAGCTTTTGTTGGTCAGGGGAGTCCGAGAACTCCCCAAACAAGAGATGCTATTCCTGGTGGCCTTGTATGCCTTCAAGAACATTAAGGTAAGACCCTACTGCTGAAAGGTCTTACCTTATACCACATACTTCAGACACTGACCTTAGAGTAATAGAGATGGAAGCCTCCTCCCTGAGGACCAACTCTCATAGTATCTAAAGGTTCCATGCAAGCTGTCAAGAAAATAACAATAGTCCTCCCCTAAATCACAATAACCAAGATGGTAAGATATCCTCAAGAATACAGTAGTGGCAAGGGGATCCAAGATGGCGGCGGCCTGCGTGGATGTATTTTGATTTTGGGGTTAACAGTCACAAGGCGGCGAGTGTTGCAGGACACTGTACAAACTGCATGACCCCTTCTAAATATCACCCAGCTACCCAGGGACCACTGAGGGTCCCTGGGCAGGATGCTCCTTCCCACTCTCGGCCACGCAAGGAAGCCACTGGACCTGGGAATCTGGACCCCCCATCCCCCACCAGGAGAGACTCCCAGTAAGTTCCAATCTAAATCCCAGCGGGCAGATTCAGATCCCATGCAGAGATAATCCCCATCCTGCTGGGCACCCCCAGGTCTCGCATAGACGATCCAACTATCTGGCGAAAGGTTGCAACCCTTGGAAGTGAGCATAGCTCGGCTACAAAGTGCCTTCAGACTACAGATCGCAACCCACTTCTGTGACGTCACTGGCCAGTTTCCAAGCCGCGGGAGCAGCAAGGCTATTGGGGCTGAAGGGCAGAATTACCCACTACAGTAACCAACCCCGGGCAAACTGCAAGATATTTGAATCTGTCGTATATCGGACTTTGTTACTAGTACTGGCCCTTCCAGCAGGGAACCAGAGCTTACTTGTACACAGCTCCACCACCTGGATTAGTTAGGTCTCCACTAGGAGGCGGGGCTGAATGACTCACCTTATAGGGGTGGAGTAAGGCAACTTGAATCCTACACCAAAGCGCCCCCTTTGGACCCAAGTCCAGAAGACAGCAAAAAAATTCCACATGGCCAGAGGCCCCAGACCAAAAAAAAAAAAAAAAACAGAGAGAAATGTCTCCAACAAAAGAAAGCAATGCTATTCTGTCCAGCCCGAACCACCTCACCACAACTGAAACACATGAAAATGATGACAGCTCTACATTATGGAAAGTGATAGAGTCCCTTCAAGAAGACCTTAAATCTATGAAGAAATTCAAAGAAGCCACAATTTTACAAGTCAAAACAACGAATAACACCATTAAAGAGTTCCAAGCCAAGGTGACTCAGCTTGAACAGGAAAAGGATAAAGCAATGAAAGATTTCCAGGCAAAAACAATCAAACTGGAGAAGGAAATGTACAAAACGAACAATACCATTCAAGACATGAAAATAGAAATGGAAACAATAAAGAAAACACAGTCAGAGTTAGAAGAGGAAATGGAGAATCAAGAGAAGAGAACAGGAACTACGGATGTGAGTATGAAAAATAGAATGCAAGAGATGGAAGACAGGAACTCAGGCATGGAAGATTCGATGGAAGAAATCACTACAACATCCAAAGAAAATAAGAAAGCTAAAAAATCTCTCACCCACAACATCCAAGAAATCAAGGACTCAAAGAAAAGATGGAACCTAAGAATTATAGGCATAGAGGAAAGAGAAGACTCCCGACTCCATGGTCCAGGAAATATCTTCAACAAAATCATAGAAGAAAACTTCCCAAACCTAAAGAAAGAGATGCCAATAAAAATCCAAGAGGCTTACAGAACACCAAACAGATTAGATCAGAAAAGAAACTCCTCTTGCCACATAATAATAGAAACTCCAAATGTAGAGAACAAAGAAAGGATATTAAAAGCTGTAAGAGAAAAAGGCTAAGTCACATACAATGGCAGACCCATCAGAATCACACCTGACTTCTCAGAAACTTTAAAAGCTAGAAGGGCCTGGACAGATGTCCTACAAGCCCTGAGAGAACATAGATGCCCAGCCAGCCTGCCATACCCAGCAAAACTCTATCAACATAGAAGGAGAAAACAAGATATTCCATGACAAAATCAAATTCAAACAATATCTCCTCACAAACCCAGCCCTACAGAAGATCCTAGAAGGAAAATTCCAACACAGAGAAGATAACTACACCCAAGAAAACAGAGGAAATAGAAACCTCCACAGCAGCTAAACAAAAAGAAACACAAGACAACCAGCTATACCAAACTAATGGGAAATAACAACCCCTGGTCACTAATATCCATCAACATCAATGGACTAAACTCACCAATAAAAATACACAGACTTACAGACTGGATCCGTAAACAAGACCCATCTTTTTGCTGTATACAAGAAATACATCTCACTATTGAAGATAAACACTATCTCAGAGTAAAGGGTTGGGAAAAGGTTTTCCAGGCAAATGGACTTAGGAAACAAGCTGGAGTAGCCACCCTAATATCAAACAAAATAGACTTCCAATTGAAGTTAATAAAAAAAAAGACAGAAAAGGGCATTACATACTTGTTAAAGGAAATATTCACCAAGAGGACATCTCAATATTGAACATCTATGCCCCAAGTACAAAGGCACCTACATTTATAAAAGAAACGCTTCTAAAACTTAAATCGCACATTGATCTAAACACTTTAAGAGTGGGAGACTTCAACACCCCACTCACAACTATGGACAGATCATCAAGATAGAAGCCAAACAGAGAAATAATGAGTCTAACAGAGATCATGAACCAAATGGACCTAACAGATATCTACAGAACGTTTCACCCAAACACAAAAGAATAGACACAAAGATAGCCTCAACAGATACAAGAAAATTGAAATAACCCTGTAGGGGTTAGATAAATTAGATTTAGAAAATATATAAGAGTTTCTGATACTGTCTCTTAATTTGGGGCATGCAGAGCATTATCAGCATGAAGTCAGGAAAAACAGGAAAGACTTAATAGACTGAAAAACAAGGTTGAAGTCAGGAAAAACAGGAAAGACTCAATAGACTTGAAGAAACAAAGTATCTGGCCTGACATTGTTTTCAGCTGCTAAGTGGGCGGAGCCCAAATTAAGCTGAAACAGAGTTCCTCCTATTTAAGGACAGTGCATGGAGCCCAAAAAAAGAAGAGGCCCCTGATGCTAAAAAGCTCCAAGAGTCCCGATGAAAAAAGTGCTGGCCATCATTTGATGGCCAGATTTCCCTGAAGCAGAAAGAAGCTGGTGAGCAAAGAAAGCCTGAGCAAGACACCAAAAGGCCAAGGGCTAAAACCCTGTGGCTCAGCTTTTGCCTAGAGGGGTTTGATCTGTCTGAACAGTGGCCTAAAAGAATTTGTGCCTGGCTTTAAGGACTGAGGCAGAGCAGCTGAGTTCCTGCCTCAAAAGAAGTAAGTTGGCCTGCAGACGGCTGGGGTCTCCCACAGAGAAGAAAGCATGAAGCCTTATTTAAGGTGAGACTGCAATAACCAACTTACACTGACGAACCTGCATCTGAGAGATCCAGAAAAAGGACCGCTAAGTGCGTTCAAGAATCTACAACAAAGACTGTGTTCCTGACGACTGAGGACCTGCCCCAGAGACTTTATCATTCTAAAAGGTTATGAAAGTAGTTGTTATAATTATCAATAGGTTTAGTGGATAGGTTAAAGGTGTTGTAGGAATTTATAGGATTAATAGTTAAGAAATTGTTGGTGTTTGTTATAAGTGAATTTAGTAATAAATAAATAAGTGTAAATAATAATTTAAAAGTTCGGTAACATAACCCCTTGTATCTTATCAGACCACCATGGAATAAAGCTGGACTTCAATAGCAAAAGAATCAACAGAAAGTCTACACACACGGAAATTGAACAACTCTTTACTAGAGGACCACTGGGTCAGGGAAGAAATAAAGAAGGAAATCAAAGACTTATTAAAATCCAACGAAAATGAAGGCACTACATACCCAAACCTATGGGACACAATGAAAGCTGTGCTACGAGGAAAGTTCATAGCACTAAGTGCCTTCAAAAAGAAAATTGTGACAGCTCATATTAGCGAATTAACAGCTAAACTGGGTGAACTAGAAAAAAAAAAAAAAGAAGCAAACACTCCCAAGAGGAGCAGAAGGCAAGAGATCATCAAACTTAGGGCTGAAATCAACAACTTAGAAACAAAAAGAACTATACAAAGAATCAATGAAACCAAGAGTTGGTTCTTTGAGAAAATCAACAAAATAGACAGACCCTTAGCCAAATTAACTAAAAGACAGAGGGAGAAAACACAAATCAACAAAATCAGAAATGAAAAGGGAGAAATAACAACAGACATTGAGGAAATCCAGAGAATATTTGGATCCTACTTTAAAAGTTTATACTCCACAAATTTGAAAACTTAAGTGAAATGGACAATTTTCTTGATAGATTCCACCTACCGAAGCTAAGTCAAGATCAGATAAACAGATTAAACAGCCCTATAACCCCTAAGGAAATAGAAACAGTCATTAAAAATCTACCAACCAAAAAAAGCCCAGGACCAGATGGCTTTAGCACAGAATTCTACCGGACCTTCAAAGAGGAGCTAACACCAATACTTTTCAAACTCTTTCACAAAATAGAATCTGAAAGAACATTGCCAAACTCATTCTATGAGGCCACAGTCACCCTGATTCCTAAACCACAAAAAGATCCAAAAAAGAAAGAGAACTTCAAACCAATCTCCCTCATGAACATGGATGCAAAAATATTAAAAAAAAATACTAGCAAACCGAATTCAAGAACACATCAAAAGTATCATACACCATGATCAAGTAGGCTTCATCCCAAGAATGCAAGGATGGTTCAACATATGAAAGTCTATCAACGTCATTCACCATATAAACAAGATGAAAGAAAAAAAACACATGATAATCTTGCTAGATGCAGAAAAAGCATTTGACAAAATCCAACCCCCCTTCATGCTAAAAGTTCTGGAGAGAATGGGCATACAAGGACTGTACCTAGAAATAATAAAGGCAATATACAGCAGGCCAGTGGCCAACATCAAAATAAATGGAGAGGAACTTGAAGCATTTCCTCTAAACTCAGGGACAAGACAAGTATGTCCACTTTCACCATACCTCTTCAATATAGTACTTGAAGTTCTTGCTAGAGCAATAAGACAACTAAAGGACATCAAGGGGATAAACATCGGAAGCGAAGAAGTCAAATTATCCCTATTTGTAGATGATATGATAGTATACATAAGCGACCCCAAAAATTCCACCAAAGAACTCTTACAGCTAATAAACACCTTCAGCAAAGTGTCTAGATACAAAATTAATTAAAAAAAATCAGAAGCCCTTCTTTATACAACAAACAAATGGGCTGAGAAAGAAATAAGGGAAACAACCCCTTTCACAATAGCCACAAACAACATAAAATACATGGGGGTAACTCTAACCAAGCAAGTAAAGGACCTGTACAACAAGAACTTCAAGCCCTTGAAGAAAGAAATGGAAGAGGCCTTTAGAAGATGGAAAGAGCTCCCATGCTCATGGATAGGTAGGATCAACATAATAAAAATGGCCATCCTACCAAAAGCAATATATAGATTCAATGCAACTCCTATCAAAATACCAACACAATTTTAAGAAACTTGGAAAGAGCTATTCTCAATTTCATATGGAACAACAAAAAGCCCAGAATAGCTAAATCAATCCTGTACAATAAAAAAACATCTGGAGGTATAACCATCCCAGATTTCAAGCTGTACTACAGAGCAATAGTTGTAAAAACAGCATGGTATTGGTATAGAAACAGACCAATAGATCAATGGAATTGAATTGAAGATCGAGAAATAAACCCACACATTATGGTCACCTAATTTTTGACAAAGAAGCCAAAACAGCACAATGGAAGAAAGACAGCATCTTCAACAAATGGTGCTGGTCCAACAGGATGTCCACTTGTAAAAGAATGAAATTAGACCCATACTAATCACCTTGTACAAAACTTAAGTCCAAATGGATCAAAGACCTTAACATAAGGCCGGTCATACTAAATCTACTAGAAGAAAAAGTGGGAGAGACCCTCGAATTAATTGGCACAGGCGACAACTTCCTGAACAGAACACCAACAGCTCAGGACCTGAGATCAACAATCAATAAATGGGACCTCATGAAACTGAAAAGCTTCTGTAAGGCAAAAGACACTGTCATTCGAACAAAGCGGCAGCCTACAGACTGGGAGAAAATCTTCACCAACCCCACATCTGAGAGAGGGCTAATATCCAAAATCTACAAAGAACTCAAGAAATTAAATGCCAAGAAACCAAATAATCCAATCAAAAAATGGGGGATAGAGCTAAATAGAGAATTCAAAAAGGAGGAATCCCTAATGGCTGAGAGACACTTGAAGAAATGCTCAACATCCTTAATCATCAGAGAAATGAAACTCAAGATGACTCTGAGATTCCATCTCACACCTGTCAGAATGGCTAAGATCAAAAGCTCAAATGACAGCACATGCTGGCGAGGGTGTGGAGAAAGGGGAACCCTACTCCATTGCTGGTGGGAGTGCAGGCTTGTGCAACCACTATGGAGGTCAGTCTGGTGATATCTTAGAAAACTTGGAATAGCTTTTCCTCAGGATCCAGCCATACACCCAAATGCCTCTTCACGGAATCATAAGGAAGTTTCCTCATCTATGTAGCAGCCTTAGAAACTGGAAACAACCCAGATGTCCCTCAACCGAAGAATGGAATAAAAAACTGTGGTATGTCTACACAATGGAATATTATTCAGCTATCAGGAACAATGAAATTATGCAATTTGCAGCCAAATGGATGGAACTAGAAAAGCTCATCCTGAGTGAGCTAACCCAGACTCAGAAGGACGCATATGACATCTATTCACTTATAGTAGGATTTTAGCTATATAGTAGAAGGTATCAATACTACAACTAACACACCAAAGGAAACTTGGACATAGACTTTTTATTTTTTATTTTTATTTTTTTTATTTATTTTTACATATTTTTATATTTTTTAGTCTTTTTTATCGATTTGTCTGCTTATTTGTTTGTTTGTTTTTTAGATCTCTCTCCCGGGCAATGAAACACTTTTCACTGATGGTACTGCCTCATAGACCCCCAATGAATGAGGAGGCTCTTGGCCCTCATACGACCTCTCAACTGAATGAAGGACTGTTATATAAGGACACCCCACCCCAGAGAAATGGGATGGAAGGGTTAGGAGGTAAAGAAAAAAAATGAAATGTAATGTTTCGGCCTTTTACTACTAACTGTCAAAAACTGTTTAGGATAATTAAGAAATGCAAACTAATGGTTATGCAAGCTGGTCATTCTGTTAGGTACTATGACAGCCTATTATAGTTATTTTCTAAGCTAATCAGAAATAAAGCTGCTAAGAAACAAACAACATCTGCTTACCCTAATAGAAGAGATAGATAGGGCCTCTTCAAAAACCTCAAGAGATCTGCAGAATATGGCATTCAAAGATGTTTTCATAACTTTAGATTTTTTATATATCAAGACATATCAACTCCTGACAGCAACCCCTATTCTACCCCAAGTAGAAGATGAGCATCGAAGAATCTCCAGTGGGAGATGATTGAATTAGTCGCAAGCCTATCTCTTGGTAGGAAAAACCCCTTGCTTCAACTGTAGACAGAATGCTGTCCAAAAAGGACAAAACCTGGAAGCAGGTAAGTCAACAGCCTAGCTCTGCCAAGACAGGGTAGGCAAGTCCTTCATAATCCCTGCTCTACAATCAATGTCTGTCAGAGAAACTGGGCCAAATGACTGAAGATCGATGCTGTAATGTATGGAGAGAAAATAGGAACTGTCCAGGCAGCCACTGGTATGTCATTTCTTAGTTTTGGAAGCTGCAGGCCCTGTACTTCCTATAAAATCAGATATATTTATCCCTCTCAGGTCTCTGAGGTGATTGAAGAACAGATAGCTAGAGTCTCATAATTAAATTTTGAGTTGTTTATGAGTCGAGAGAGAGTTATAGATCTAAGAAGATGCTTTTAAAATTGTGTTGCAAGTAGTACGAATGTTGAGTTAGATATAGAACTTTAAACTCATGGAGATGGTTAGATAGTAGAATATTAAAGTCAGGTACCAAATACATATGGACTGGACATTGGGAATGTACGCTAAGCCATATAACCCTCATAACTGTGGCCTAACTACCTCTGTTGTTTTGTATTGTATTTATTATTATAAGAGCAAGAGCCATTTGTTGGACTGAAAGGGGAAACTGTAGGGGAAAATAAGATATACCTTAAACTTAAAAAAAAAGGGAAGAGGATAGGGGGTTGAGGCTGGGAGGGTAGGACTGGAGGGGGGAATAGGGAGGGGACTGCAATTGAGATGTAACTTGAAGAAATAAAAAATAAAGGAAAAATGAAGAGTACAGTAGTGGCACTTATATTTGGGGGTAACCAACAGGTGACTAATTGAACTTAAGTTCCACTCAGCAAAAGAGAATTCATACTTGGTACTGTAAACCTAGACCACTACCTGTGGTTGTTACAGCCATGGACCCTAGGGAATAACCTATTACCAATTTAGGAAAGTGTACACTTCCCTAAATCAGTATATTTTTCTACCTGCATTCTAAATACATATCCTTATATGCACAGATAAGTATAGCTCTCAGCGCTTATCAAGAAGCTTATTCTACAGAAGATGGAAACCGTCTGAAAAATCCACAACTGGTCAAAATATAGAGACTGTGAGATCCCCATTTTCAATTGATAAATCTACAGCACACCCCTACTGCTAACGGGCAGGAGACGGCACAGAAGAGAGGGTGGAAAGAGTGTAAGAGCCAGAGGACCATATGGTCTTCTAGTGGACAGGGAGATGCCCCCATGAAATCTGAACAGCGTGATGGCCTAACCAAGAGCTGCACAATGACAACATCCATTGATATCCCAACATTCCAGTGTTGTCAGAGAAAAATCTCAGAAAGCCTTAGTCCTAAATGGAGAGCCACTGGCAATTAACGTCTACTACGAGAGGAAAAATCACTCCTCCCCAGGATCAAGCCCCTGGACAGGTTATCCAATCCCAAGTGCCCTGTCTTAAACATATATAGAGACAAACAGCACCAAATGGACTCAACAGGCTGTATTTATATACATATATGTATAAGTGTGTGTGTGTGTGTGTGTGTGTGTGTGTGTGTATAAAAGAAATAATTAAAGAAAATGTCATGAATTGGAGAGGTAATGGGGAGACACAAGAGGAGTTGGAGGGGGGAAGGTGAAGTAGAAATGATGTAAATACAGTATTCATGTATGAAATCATTAAAATTAATAAAGTAAATGCAATAAATAAATACCATTGGGACTTTCCTCATCTATGAATGGACAAAAAACAGTTTCACATGCAAGTTCCTTCTGCTGGCCACAGGCCACAGCCTGCCCTATTGACTTTTCCAGTTCCTAGAGTGTCTGCCCTCATTGTCTTGAATCTTCTTTCATCCTCAAAACCAGCAACGTCAGTCCAGCCCTCACCACACTGCTCTCCTGTTGGTTCACAAGAGTGCTGTAGATGCATCAATTGAGAATGGGGAGTCCACAGTCTCTACATTTTGACCAGTTGTGGATTTTTGTGACGGTTTCCATCTGCTGTAGAATATGCTTCTTGATAAGCGCTGAGAGATATACTTATCTGTGCATATAAGGATACGTATTTAGAATGCAGGTAGAAAATATACTGATTTAGGAAAGTGTATAGTTTCCTAAACTAAGTGGTAGGTTCCCTCTCTTTCTGACTATGAAGGACTCTTATCATTACATACAGTCCAGTTAGAAGATCCAGAAAAATATGAACATTCTTATTTTCAAGGTGTTTGATTATCAACCTTAATTCCATCTGCTTCCCTAGTTCCCCACTGCCAAGCAGAAGGTAATATGACCACGAGACCCAAGGTCAAGGCCTGAGTGTCTCTGTGAGGAGGGTGGGGTATTCTCAACACCCCAAAGGAAGAAAAATGTGGCCCAGACTGGATCAGAGAAACAGGCCTTTCCTTACCTGTTCCCTCCCCCTCCTCCCATGCAGCAGAGAGGTTCATAAGTCTAAGGAGACAGTCCATCTTTGCTGTATATAAAGCCACATTTAATACTAGATAGAAGTGCAGAGTCAGATGGTTTTAAGTGCAAATTGCAAGTTTATTTCTGGTGTGAGACTTCAGCATTATTAACCATTCCCAACCTCGGTTTCTTCCTCGTTAGAGGTAATTTTGGGAGCCACTCCAAAGTGTTATGAATTTGTAACATCAATTATATTTTGAATGGATATTTTATTTGAGGAACCTACATGATTTTCACAGGTATAAGGCATAGACTCCTTATAGAGTGCAGAAAGTAAGAGATAGTGAACTGGAGAGATGTCTCATCAGTTAATAGCATGTGCTACTCTTGTAGAGGACCCAAGTTTGATTCCCAGTACCCATGGAAAGTGACTCAGCATTTCATGTAACTCCAGCTCCAGGGGATATGATACCTCTAGGCACTAAAAGCACCTGTATCTGTACTGTACTGATGTATGTGTGTGCATGCATACACACACACACAAAAATAAAATAAAAAATATGGTATTCAAAGATGTTTTCTTTTTGATATCAAGACATGTCAGCTCCTGACAGCACCCCCTATTCTACTCCAAGTAGAAGATGAGCATCGAAGAATCTCCAGTGGGAGATGATTGAAATAGTGGCAAGCCTAACTCTTGGCAAGAAAAACCCCTTGCTTCAACTGTAGACAGACTTCTGTCCAAAAAGGACAAAACTTGGAAGCAGGTAATTCGACAGCCTAGCTCTGCCAAGACAGCGTAGGTAAGTCCTTCATAATTCCTGCTCTACAATCAATGTCTGTCAGAGAAACGGGGCCAAGTGGCTGAAGATTGATGCTGTAATGTATGCAGAGAAAATGGGAACTGTCCAGGCAGCCACTGGTATGTCATTTCTTAGTTTTGGAAGCTGCAAGCCCTGCACTTCCTATATAATCAGATATATTTATCACTCTCAGGTCTCTGAGGTGGTTGAAGAATAGATAGCTAGAGTCTCATAATTAAATTTTGAGTTGTTTAGGAACCAAGAGGGTGTTCTGGATCTAAGAAGATATTTTTAAAATTATGAGGCAAGTTAGTATGAAAGCTGAGTTACATATAGAACCTTAAACTCCTGGAGATGGTTAGATAGTAGAATGTTAAAGTCAGGTGCCAAATACATATGGACTGGACATTGGGAATGTGTGCTAAGCCATATAACTCTCATAATTGTGGCCCATTTATTTCTGTTGTTCTGTATTGTATTTATTGTTATAAGAGAAAGAAACATTTGTTGGTCTGAAAGGGGGAGATGTTGGGGGGGAAAATATATACCTTAAACTTAAAAAAAGGGGAAGAAGATGGGGGGTTGAGGGAGAAGGGCGGAGGGTGGGACTGGAGGGGGGAGTTGGAAGGGGATTGTGACTGAGATGTAACTTGAAGGAATAAAAAATAAATTATTAAAAATAAATTAAAAAAAAGAAAAAATAAGTCTAACACAGGGGGGAAAGCACTATTTTGAACATTAAAAATATAGGAGGGGGTTGGAGAAATGGCTCAGCAGTTAAGAGCATTGTCTGTTCTTCCAGAGGACCTGGGTTCAATTCCCGGAACCCACATGGCAGCTCACAATTGTCTATAATTCAAATTCCAGTGGCTCCAACTCCCTTATACCGACACACATGTAGGCCAAACACAAAGTGTACATAAAAATAAACAAATTAGCCGGGCGGTGGTGGCGCACGCCTTTAATCCTAGCACTTGGGAGGCAGAGGCAGGCGGATCTTTGTGAGTTCGAGGCCAGCCTGGTCTACAAAGTGAGTCCAGGACAGCCAAGGATACACAGAGAAACCCTGTCTCGAAAAACCAAAAATAAATAAATAAATAAATAAATAAACAAATTATTTCTTAAAAGGTATAGGAAAGACACTTAAACCCATGGTTTTAATTTAGTCCTGTGTATTCTCTGATTCTTTCAACAGGAAAGAAGAGAAAAAACTTCCTTCCCTGTGTGGTAAGACCCCACCAGAACCTCTCTAGGTTTTCACTAAGCTTCACACTTAGGTGACAGCATTGAGAAAAACCACTGCATGGGACATGGACTCAATGTGGCTCCTTCTCTCTGTGAACCTCAAGAAATAAAGAACTGAATGGGAGTTGAAAAATCTAGAATCTGCACACAGCCCTCAAGTTGACATGAAGTTAATGTTCATGATGTACGAGGGACTGTACAAGGAGGATGCTTAGAGCAGATTGGCTTCACGTGGTCGAGGCTGAGGCTGGAGAAGTGGCTCTCTCATGAACGTACTGCAAAGTGTTCAGATCACAGTGGTACCCGGGGAAAGATCTGTGGCAGTGATGGGTGTACCCAGTACCTTACCAAGAGAGAGTTGTGCAGCTTCATATTTGAGAAATCCTCCTCCCCTTGCTCGTGCAAATACCATGGCAAACCACTGATTCAGAGTGTAGACACTATCAGCCATTGAGTCCAGGGGCTGAGGCCACATTCCAGTAGAGCTTAGGAGTTAGGGAATCCTGTCAGAGCAACATTAGAAAAGACATCCCCAGGATCCCACTAGCTTGTTCCTCTCTCTTGCTGGGGACATGTTTTTAACTTCTTACTGATTCTTTGTGAGTTTCACATCATGCACCCCAGTCCAGCTCATTTCTCTGTCCCCTCTTATCTGTCCTTCACTCTTGCAACCTCCCCCCAAAACACAAACCAACAAACAACAACAACAACAAATCAAAGCATAAAAAAAAGTCTCATCATGGAAGCTGTAGTACATCATAATGTGTCCCACAATATACCCCTCTGTCCACACATCTTCACCTGCAAATGTTCACTGCAATGAGTCATTGGTCTGGTTTGAGGTCTCTGGCTTCTATGACACTGGATCCTCACCAGGACTCCTCCTAATTATCCTACTGCTACCTTGTGTCATGGAGATCCTGCATCTTTGGAACAGGAAGACTAGCTCTTTACATGTCCCAACAGTTCACAGATAATATAGATTTCTGGGGTGGGCCAACTCAGAGCCCTGGACCTGAGCCTTGTGCCTTTGCAGTCAGCTCTCCAGACTATCACAGGTGGCGAGTGGGGGGGGGGGCATCACCCTTGCGACCATGCCACCTCACAGCACCCCCTGCAGACTCAACTGCACCCCTCCAACAGGGTCAGCTGGGTTGTGCTGTCCAGGCAAGATCCAGGGCATGCTCTCCCAAGTGCTGCAGCTGGAGAAGGGCAGGGTCAGCTCCCCCACACTCACGCCCTCGGAGCCACCTCACCCACACCCCCACCTCCAGGGTTGGCTCCACTGTGGTGCCCAGGTGAGGTGCAGGGTGCCGCAGCCAGTGATGGGCAGAGCCACTTCTGCATAGCCCCTGGACATCTACATGGTCTCCAGCAGCTGCCCTGACCGGGGATGTTCCCATGTTCTCTAGCAGTAATATGACCCCTGCTGCTGTGTAGCCATGGACCCAGGATCCAGACATGGCCCTTCACTGCAACTCAGGATGGAACCCCACCATGGCCCCAGGTGGCAGGGCTGGCCACTCACAACAGGCTGCTCCTCTCCATCTTCAAGTCTCCAGTTCCATCTCTCTTCATAATGTTCAAGCTGCTCCACTTCTCTTACTCTCTCATCTGTCCACCACATACATGCACCTTGTGGTGGTTCATGCTGCAGGCTAGCTAGCCACAGGGCTGGAAGGATTCTAGGTGACATCCTCCCCTGTAAGCAGTGTGGTAGCAAGCAGGTATCTACAGCCCACCTGTGGCAAGTTGGTCCACAGGTCTCTGACTGTCTTCCTCCTCCTTCCCTGTTCTGTGTGATGGCAGGCGGGGCTTCCCAGATGCCTATGGCTGAGGGATGGGGACAGGTCTGTGGGTGTCTTTCCCCTTCCACATTGCACCATGTGACATGGCAGAAAGCAGGTCTTTGTCTTCCTCCTCCCATGCTGTGCTGCTTGGATTTGATGTGATTTGATTTTTATGTGTTCTGGGCATAAAACAGCTTTTGCCACCAAGCCAGGCATAAAGCTAGGATGAACAAAGGACTGCCATCTGCTCTGCCCCTGACTAATATAACACCACCAACAACAAGGTGTCTCTGCTCATTGCCACAAGGGATGGAGGAACTGTCTCTGCTACTTAACTTTTAGAAGAAAGGGTTATCTCATCTCAGATATTGATAGGCATGTTGTACTAGTTAGTAATGTTGATTTAAAACCTAACCAAATCACAAACAACCTCCACAGGATATATGTGCATTATTTATGCAAACTGTTCAACACACCACAAGTGAGTAAAATGAGTAGCTGATAAAATTGAGACCTAAAGAATTCAATGACTTGCCAAGTCCACACAGGGCATAAAAAAAGAGTATTGACACTCATTTTCAGCTCTGGCTTTCTTGATTCCACCTTTAAAAGCACCGCAGCTGAGTATTTACAAACAAATCTAAAACAGACTTCATCAACTTTTGCATTTTTAAGTTCACTCCACAGAGACTAATCTCATTCACCCACTACCCAGATACCATGCTCTAGGGATGACGCCATCTTGGATCTCCCAACTTTTGCATTTTTAAAGAATAGCTAGTTAGTTAGTTAGTTAGCTGGTTGGTTAGTTAGTTAGTTAGTTAGTTAGTTAGTTAGTTAGTTAGTTAGTTAGTTAG
>CAJQZJ010033263.1:1659254-1679117 GCA_907164525.1 Lophiomys imhausi | reverse complement strand
AAGGAAGGAAGGAAGGAAGGAAGGAAGGAAGGAAGGAAGGAAGGAAGGAAGGAAGGGAGACAGATAAATAGATAGATAGGAAACAGGTGAATGGTGGTGACTAAGGGCTAGAAACAAAAGTAGGCAGTCATATGGAGATTTGATCAAGGTAAAAATATAACTTAATGTTCGACAACATTTCAGTTAGATTGGAAGACCAAGATTTTGTTACCTATCAAAAATTCTTTAGATTTAATTTTTAATTTTACGTGTATGATGTTTTGCCCGCATGTATGTAAGTACCTCAGTTGGACGTCTGTTGGATCCCTTGGAACTGGGATTGCAGATGGCTTCAACCCACCATATGGGTTCTGGGAATTGAACCTCTGGCCACTGTAAGAACATCAAGTGCTCTTAAGGACTGCATCATCTCTGCAGATCCTGAAAAACATTTAACTCTATTTCATAACAATGTACCATATAGTTCAAAATGATTTTGAGAGTAATTTTAAACAACTTCCTTACAAAAATTACTAAGTATTTGAGGAAATGGATATGCTAATTAACTCAATTTAATCATCCCTGAATTGGTCTGTATATCAAAACATCACATCGTACCCTATAAATGTGTCTTATTGCAATGTGTCAATTAAAATTTTTAAAAATTAAAAACAGAGATAAAAATCTTAGAAACCTTTGATTTATCTTAAGATATCTAGATGCAACATGTTGTGTGCAAAGAGAAACACTGGAAAGGAGTAGCTAGAGGTCATACCTTACATGTTTAGAATACAGAATTAAATATAATATCTTAAAAGTTGCAGGAAATAAAATAGAAATAGCAGTAGGTAACAAATCCACATATCCAGGGTACTTTCTGTGTGTCAGCCAAAACATTCTTTATGTTACTCAATTTTCTACTATATATGTAGTAGAAATATAAAATATGCATACATAATATATATATATAACATATATACACACATATAAGTATAGTATATATTCATACATATGAAGAAATCACACCCTTGCAGAAGAGGAAATGACAGCTGAAAGAGGATAGTAAATTGTCCAAGTGACAATAAGTGACAGTCAGGACCTGAACCTGGCTCCAGAATCTGCACCCCATTTTCAGACACAGACACACCCATGACAAATATGATTAATTTATTAAAATGAACTTTATTAATGCTCAAACAAGTAGTGACTCCAGGTTAGGACGGAAACCTATTGTGCAAACTACTAAACTAAACACAAGAGGAGGAAACTCAAGGGTCCAAGGAGAGCATGTACGTGGAGGGAGGCTACAGGGAAGGGAAGGCCAGCACTAACAGAAAGAGTGAAAATCGGAGGTGAGCTTGCTGAGCTTTACTGACAAAGTGGTATGAGCGTGCTTAAATCCACACCTGGTGAGGTAGCCACAGTGGTGGCTGGATGACAATGGCTTGTCTGCTTTCCTCCCTGACTCAAGCACACAGGGTCTCCAGCCACAGCATGGGCTGAACTGACCACTGCAGCATCTGTGTTCTGTAGTGGACTAAGAGTGTTCTAAGAGACTCTGGGCTAGCTGATCTACCTCATCCTTGGATTTCTGACAGCTACCAATCCCCCTCTATGTAAACTGGAGTTTCATTAACTTACAACTGCCTGCTATTGCTTGAGGACATCAAAGTGAGAATGCACAGGCTCAAAAGAAAAGTTGACAACAAGGAATACAAAACTCAGTACAAAGAATGGAGGGAGATACAGTGAAGGCTAAAAGAACAGAAAATGATATATAACAAGGAGCAAACTGGAGATACTGCTCTCACTGAGTCTGGAGACACCAAACGTACAAAACAAGCATTAAAGACGTTAAAAGCCGTGGTTTCTACCATCATTTTTGGTTGGTTGCATTTGTTCCAGAGAAGGGTTCTTTAGATGAATGTGTGATGTCTGGGGCATTAGGCATGGAAAATACAATGTCAATTGCCGGTGTCTTTCTAGAAAGCTCCTTTGGCTGACTGACTATACAGCTGACCCAGCCATGGAGGGGACGGGTGTGATTTAACGCATTTTCTTTATTTCAGATGGCATACCTCGTAGAGTTCACAGCTCAGCCAGTAAAGTTTGCAGATACCTTATTTGAAAGAAACTTAACTCTACAAGCCTGGTCCCCAAAAGCCCTGAAGTAGAGTTTGTGGTCCCAATAGATCTCCTCTCTCTCTCTCTCTCTCTCTCTCTCTCTCTCTCTCTCATTGATCACTTGAAGTCACTATGGGCAACCAATCTATAAAGGAAGCTTTTTTCATACCCTCAAGACCTGTGTCTACAATACAAAGCTCAAGATTCAGAATTAGGAAGTGAGAGTTACAGTTGTATATGTTCACTGTTTGACTTTAAACAAGCCAATTAGTATTCAGAGTCTCGGTTTCTACCTGGGACACAGGAAGAGCAACAAAAGCAACATGAATTATTTGAAGAATAAATACAGATTTTTAAAGCTCTCACCATGGTGGTTATAAAACTCAATTTAAAGATACATTGATGATATATTTTGCATAAACAAAATAAAATTTACACATAAATCATAATTCTGTACTTTATCATTATCAAAAGACCATTCACCATTTATATATATTTTATACACACCAAACAGGTCAAGATTTATTGAGAAAACTCCATGTGCACTCCAAGCTGTCCTTTACCTATTTGAATAATGATTATTAATTTTTATCATGTAACTCTCAAGATGCACAGGCATAAATACACCCTCAGCAGCTTCCAAGAGCTGACAGGCCACCCCTGCTCTCCTTCCCTACCCAGCACCTCCGTGACCCCTTAGCATATAAGTCTAAGCCACATTTCCCTGCAGAAGAAAACTTATCAGCTAAGTGTGCTGCCTGGTGGTATGGGCATCCCTACCTCCCCAGAAACCAGTAAGTATGGACCTCTCACATTGTCTGGAAAAACTGGAGTATCTCTTGCTTCAGATACGCTCCCCCGCCCGACTTCTCCCTCTACTGGTGGCATTAATAGGTCTCTTAACAAAGTTCTCTCCTGAAGTGGAACTCGGATCAGTGCTGCTCTATTGAACCTGCCGCATCTCATCTAACGGAAGCAGTATTTTCATGGGCCTAGGGATGGGATCCAGGGCCTTGTGCATGCCAAGCAAAAGCCCAACCACATGATGCCTTGTCCCTGGCATTATTGAAACACATTTTTTTATTGTTGTTTAATTTCATCAATCTATTTCAAAGCACTCTCTCAAAGAAAGACTACAGTAAAACTTCAATGAAAAGTGTGTGTGTAGGGCCAGGGACACAGCTCTGCTAGAAGAGCACTTGTCTAGCATGCATGAAGTTCTGTGTCCAACCTGCAGCACTCCAGGAAGTGGGAAGGGTGCCGCATACCTCTTACCCTATCGCTGAAATTGTAGAAGCAGAAGGATCAGAAGTTCAAGGCTATCACTGGGTATAAAATTAAGTTTGAGGTCAGCCTGGGCTACATGAGATCTGGCCTCAGAAAAATAGAACAGAAAGAAGAGGAGGAGGAAAGGTTGTTTATTACAGAATTATGTATATAATATATATGTATGTATATATTAAAAGATCTTGGAGATAGTCTACTGTGTAGTTCAATATTAGTGGCCCAGGGACACATACTTAGGTTACTCCAAATTTCGTGTACCGACATGGTGACAGTTTCACGAAGTTTCTGTGGTGACTTTAGCGTAACCATACAAAGAAAGCCATAAATCATGACCCTTCTCAAGTACATTGGTGGAAATATCAGGTAGGTGAGTTACAGAAACGTGGGAAAATCTGTTCTAGAGCTCGGCTGTGATCTGTCACATTCATATCTTTTGGGTTGATGGAAGCTAGTGTCCATTCATAAACTCCAAAGAATGTACCTAACAAGGGCAAGGATGTTAGACCACACACAGAGGTTTGTAACAAATGGTGATCAAGGGAGTGGCTCTGAACTCACAACATTCCAACCTGTCCACACTCTTGAAGTTATAATCAGTCTAACAGCCTTTAAGTCACAGCTTCTTTCCAGGAACTTCCCTTCACATTCCTTTGCAGTGATGAGAAATTATATTAATTCCATGAAATTATATGCAGTGGAGAGAGCCCTGAGGAATTCATGGAGTGGCTAGACAGACACATAATATTATCACTGAAAACTGGGGTTCCCAGGCCTGTTGTAGAATCTGCTGTGTGTGGTCCGTGATGGTGCGAGACTCACCATAGTAGGAATGTGAAGCTGTGGTCAGCAAAGAATGAGATGTGATTTGACAAAATGACATTGTGACAAACTTGTCTCATCCATGCCGATGGACAGAAGAACCCCAGTTGCTTAGAGGGCTGGTTCTCTTCTGTAAGAATGAGGGTGGCAGTGACTGACGCCCACCCCAAGTACATACCCACTCCTGGGGCCCTTCATTCTGCAGTAATTGAAACTGGAAGGGAGTAGGGAGTGGTATTTCCTCAGCAAACTCTCTTTGCCAGCGGTGATGGTTGGGGGCTGCTCTGTGCCTACACCATGTTCATCAGCTGAGAACAGGCTATTCTAGATGGGATGATGGAGTAGAGACGGCAATGTACATCCAATATGTTTCATAACACAGATACTAAAACTCAATTAGAGTGTGAGGTCCATGAGCATTAATCATGGAGAGAAAGATTTAGTGAGAGTGATGTTTGTACTGGGTATTAAATCTCTAGCCTTATTTTTATTAAAGCACTGACAGGAATCATTTTGAAAAAATGTTTTTGCAAAAACTTCACCTACAAAGTTCTTAAAAGTTCTGCATTTGTCAAAGTTACTGCACATATGTTGTTGGGTTTCTTTTTTTTTTCCTCTCCACCAGGGTAATTACTGAATTCAGAAGAGAGGGTGAAATATAGCAATCATCAGGATGGAGAAGAAGGGCTGAAAAATGCTTTGAGCCATACCAGACATAATCATTTTTTACGCGTACTTATGCTATAGACAGAAGTTGAAATTAACTAATTATCCAATGTTACTCACAGGCATATTTTTACAATTTGCATTAGTGCTTGCCTGCCAACTCCATATCAGTTATGTGAGTAAATTTAAAGAAATTCTAGAGCTGGTGAGATGGCTCAGTGGGACCATGCAACATTCTATGATCTGATTTTGATCCCCAGAACCTGCTCCTCCAAGTTGCCCTCTGACCTCCACATATCTTCTGTGGCATGTGCCTGCACTCACATGCATACAACATACAAACACAAATAATCATAATAAAATTCAAAAAAATATATATATATATATTCCCTTGGAGAGCAGCTTTATGACTCTAGCCCTGCACAACTGGGACTCCAGGAATTGGGCACCGGCATCTGTGGTGCACCTTCACGAGCTTTGTCTTCATCATCGTGGAGGGCTCAATGCCTGAGTATCCAGGTGTCCCTCACACAGGACACAGGTCTATACTGGCATATGCTCTTGTGCTTCTGTGCCGAGCTGTGTGTAGGTTATCTCTGTCTAGATAGGTGCTTTCTAGGAATATGCTGGGTTCGCTGTGTGGATCAGGTCATGCCAGAGACAGCATAAACTCACATAAGGAGCAAGAGAAGCAATGTGTCTCATAGAGATCACCACTCATCTAACTGCAGCCAGGGATCAAGAGAGAGCAACAGGGTGGCACTGAAGCCTTCATTGAGGCTGTCCTGGGTGTGCCTCAGCAGCTGACGGGCACTGCGCTGTGTACACACTCACAGTGTGGAGAGGAGTTGCGCAGTGGTTGTATCTAACTGTCTCACCGGCAAAGGTGCCACCAGGAAGAGGTGGTGTAAGCAGAAGTCTTGGTCGACCCAACTGGGGAGCTGGGAGGGGACAGAGAATGGGAGATGGCACCAAGAGTGCTGAGATCCTGCTCACATATGACAAAGTCCAACTTAAACTCAAAAAAATGCCAAGACAACAGCATATGTAAGGATTGACCATCATACATCACCATGCTTCTGAAATCTAAAGAGCAAATGCCTCATATCTGACTAACACGGATGCCAATTAACTGGGAAACCCCCTAGGATTTCTTTTGCCAACCAGCTAACCCAGCCACCATGTTAACGTGGATTAGCATTATCGTTAATGCCGCTCAGGGAGTCTTACGGGAAGATAACATCTAGGCAACAAAGTGATTAAACACAGGCCGCTGCCCATCTTGAAAGGTGCGGGTGGCACCAGCTCACCCAGGGAGGGTATTCCACAGGCTTTGGGCCCTGCCTGCCTCTTGGTTCCAAACCACCTTCCCGGCTGCCGAAAGTAGACCTTGATGTAATCAGTGTGATTACACTCAGGACTGCATAATGGGAAGTAAATTCATCCTGGAGTGTTCCTGAAGACAGAGTACTTTCCAGCGGTTAGTGTTTCATAGAGTCCCATCTTCCCAGGAGAACGGCACACGACAGACACAGCCTGACTTCTATACCTCAGTACTTGGATGACTCACTGGAGCAACAAAACCATAGTTGGGACTAGTCTCTGAGGATATCCTCTGCAAGGCTGTGCTGCATCGGGGCCTTTCCGAGCCCAGGTGAGCGCGACTCAGGGAGTCAGAAAATCAATAGTCGCTGGAAACTCGAGGTGAGACAGTAAGGTCTGAGATGGGAACACACCTCAGTAACTGAAGTGAAGGCAGACTTTATTAGGCAATATCATGGTCAAGAGAGGGATTAAGGAAAGGAAGGGATGTGCTCACGGTTTACAGATGTGGTGCAGAAATCCAGCAAGCAGACCCCTTCACAGGGTTCCAAAGGGCTGCAGTGGCAGGTGCCTGTAAGTTCATGAGAACTGGCTTTCCCACAGACCAAAGACTGAAGTCATTTCTCTGGGTTCTGTTCATTCTCTAAGCATCTCTTGGGTCCTACCAACTGGGGATCCCATCTTCTGTGATATTCCCCTAGTACAACAGGGAAGATGATTACGCACTGCTCAAATGCTGCACATCCAATTAGGGAACTGATTGAAGCTTCTCTAGCCCATTTTAAAATCTGATTTGTCAGCAGCTGACTGTCTGCTGTCTGCTGGCTCTTAGCCCTGATTGCAGTGGTGACTCACTGACCTTGTAGGTGTGACTGGTCCCTGACTTTTGCTGGTGTCTTGTTGGCTGTAATAAATCAGATTGTGTTTTCTTTGCTTTCACATTTATGTACCCAGTTCATAGTTTTTACCCAAAATATCAATTAGATACATTTTGGTCTAGAGTCTCCATTATTAAGCTTTTCATGTCTGTAGTATATTTTCTGAATATAATTCATTCAATAGTTAACAAACATTCCAAAGATGAAACTATAAATACAATAATATATGTTGTAATAAAGCAAAAATCATAAAGCAGTAATAAAGATAAGAATGCAGGATAGATTATGATGCACGCATATATCTGCATTGGAAATGTGAGTGGCAATGGGGATGCTCAGCCCCTGAAGGAGGTCCACAAGGTCCTGTTTGAGCTGCAGACTATTCATATTCAGGGCTGCTCAAAGAGATTCCAGCTCCTTTAGGGTAGGTCTTTTTCATTGTTTCCAAGTTACACTTTGCTCCTCCTTTAAATAGATAAGATAGTAAAAGAGGAAAGAAGAAAAACGTGAAAAAATGCGGGAACCTTATTTCTTTTTAAATAGAGAGGGTTCAGCTGGAATAACCGCACCATTTCTGCTCAATCTATGTGGTCCCATAGCACCATCTACCGACCATTATGTAGAACGTCAACTTCCTGATCTCTCTCTCTCTCTCTCTCTCTCTCTCTCTCTCTCTCTCTCTTCCTTTAAACATTTATTTATTACTTCAAGTTACATCTCCTTTACAGCCCCCTCCCTCTACCCCCTCCTGGTCCCACCCTCCCATCCTCTACCCCCTCTCCCACCTATCCTACTCCTCTGGTGTGGGATCCCTCCACATATCAGCCTTCCTCAGTTCATTAGTCACATGAGGGCTAAGAGCTTCTTCCTCTTGCACAGTTCCACTAGGGTGGAGTGTCCCACTAACAGGTAACAAAGTCCGTGTTCCTGTTCTTCTGGGTCTATTGATTGTAGGATGGTTATCCTGTATTATATGGCTGTGGTGGATATAGCTGTAAATAACCATCATGATGATGAGACACTAGAGGTGAGGGTGCAGCCTGTGTTACTCCTGAGATCTGAGTCGGGGAGGAGGGAACTCACTGAGGTTTCTCAGGTCACTGTGTTCAAGGAAAAAGAGTTCTACCAGAGACACACGGTAAAGTGATACAGACAGACACAGATTGTTAAGAAAAGTGAGCTGGTCATTTGAAAAGCACCTCACTTTTCTTATGTTTGCAAATCGCAGGCTTTCCTGGAGCATGCGCCACCTGTTACATGTAGTCTAGGTGGGGACGAGTTCCAGCTTTTTCCTATCAGTTGGCTTCTTTCATATGTCCATCTTGATGCCTTCTCCACCCCACCCCCCCACATCCTTACCCTCCTGTCACACCCTCCACTTCCAGCTGTGGTCCCAGAATGTTTTTGAGGAACAGAAATGTGATGGTCAATTAGTTTTCAGAAACTTCTTCTATGCTAGTTAGGGGTACAACCCCGCCTAAGAGGTGTCTCCAAACTCTACTTTGGATGGATTTACTGTAGTGAGGATTGGCTGGACTACCTTCACCACAAGGAGTTTAGTTTGTAAACATTGCATACCCTAGAAGACACAATTTTGCCAGATTAAAATCCAAGGTTTAAGCAAGAGTAACATGATTATGCCAACCAATGACTCCAGAAAGGGTAAGAGCCAGGAAAATCCAACTATGTCCCTCCCAGGAGAGCCACTGCTGCATCTTACTCTCAAGAGTATACACTAGAATTGTTTAAAAACAAAGCATACTGATGGTTATATACGAATAATATAAAAAACACAACTGTAAAGAGAAATCCAGTGGTGGGGGAAATAGAAGGCAAAACAATATGAGTCTGTAACCACTGAGTACCGACAGTATCAGAAGAAAAAATGGGGAAAAACAAAAATAGGAGTGAAAGATCACCTACAGATAGACCTCAACGAAGCTCTCTCACTCTTTGCATTGTAGCTGGGTGGTTGCGAGTCTCCTACCAGGCTTGTCAGCAACTTATGCTTGAGCCTGAATAATTTATTGTTCCTTTTAAAAATCTACTCCAGTTTTCATTTTGTATTGTTGCTTACCATTTTCTTTGGAGCTATACTTCCCTGTGGGCATTTAAGATGAAGCCAAAATTAGTCATTGTTCTTTTCCATGCTAGATTCCAGACATTTCCAGATTTGACTGGAATCTGGGCTCCTTGATGGAGAATCCCATGGAAAATTACCCAACTTTAGTCTTGGAACTACAGGTCAGGACGTCCTAACTAACTTCTCTTAGCTTCTCCTAAACTGCCTGATTGTGAGGGACCTCCTCCAGTTGACCACTTATCTTAGCTTCTGTTAAAAGCTAACAGGAGGCTGTTTAGGGGATCGTTTAGGGGACTTAGGAGGAGCCCTGTGGCTCCTTTGCCACTTATTCTATCTGGTAGGATGGGTCAGGATGCTGCTGACCACATGCTTCCCCTCAGAATCACTGAGGACATTGTTTTCAATGTCCACCCTCCCCCCTCTCTATTGTTGGGAGCCAGGCAGATCCAAGGCTTTCTCAGAGGCCCCAATAAAAGGACAGAGAAAACACTAATTCCCAGTCCTTACTCAGATGCAAACTTGGCAAGGTCCTGCCTGGAACTTGGACCCAGACCTCAAAGTTTAGATTTTGGGTCCTAAGAGAGAACTTCTGTTCTTTCGGTTTCCCCTGAAGAGACTGGAGTTATCAGTCCCACCACAGCTGTATGCTCAGCCTGTGACAAACATAAGATATCCTGTGTTCCCTTCGTGCAACATTGCTTGATTGGCTTCCTGCTGACTTTCTTCCATTGTATGATAGTTTTCTGCTGATTCTGTCCCATTTCTCCCCCCCCCAAAAAAAAAACTGCATGGAAGATGTGCTTCTTTATAAGCTTGTTCGGCATAAGGCATGGCTTCTGCAAGAACTCCGGATCCCAAACTTTCTCATCTTATTATCTGATCTCTGATGCTCCCTTTCGGGATCCTGTTACTGAAGAACCACCTGCTGGTCCAGGTCATCCTATAGCATGTACATTGTTTAGACTCTAACTTCTGGTCTCTTCCATTGCCGCGAGACGAGACACTGTGGAAGTGCCTCCATCTTGCATTCTTGCTAAAGCCATTTCCAGATTTGACTGGAATCTGGTCTCCTTGATGGAGAATCCCATGGAAAATTACCCAACTTTAGTCTAGGAACTACAGGTCAGGACATCCTAACTAACTTCTCTTAGTTTCTCCTAAACTACCTGACTGTGAGGGACCTCCTCCAGTTAACCACTTATCTTAGCTTCTGTTAAAACTGCCTGCTTCAAACTGCTTACTCTGTGAAGCCCCACCCCTCCCCCTTGCAGCTGCTGAGCAAGATGCCTGGACAAAGTCTCTGCCCTTAAAATCCCTGTGTCCTGAACACATAGGGACACACCTAGGTCCCTGAGTTTTTGGGTGTGGTTCCAGTCAGCTGGAGTAAAGACTGTCAATTGGCTATACAGTGTGTCAGTGGTTGTCTTTGGTGGGCTTGCCCTAACACCTCCGCCTCTTTGAGCAAGAAGACCAGTGATCCACCGTAGCTGTGCACAGTATTCCCAGCCAAACTATAAGATTCTTTTCCTCCATCCCTTCATGCAAGTTGTTTCTTCACCATTGACTGTCTTTTGAGAAGTATACAGCCCAAGGAAGTTAGATGAGCAACCGAACAAAAACTGCTTTGAGGACCTCCCCCAAAACCCTGGTTCAGATTACTGTTCTCCCCTGATAATACTCTACCAGGTTCTTAAGCAGTGTTCCATGTGAGTGGGGAGATCAGAAGATGGATCTTATCGCCTCAATTAACCTAATTTAGAAAATCCAATCAAAAAATGGGGGACAGAGCTAAATAGAGAATTCACAAAGGAGGAATTCCTAATGGCTGAGAAACACTTGAAGAAATGCTCAACATCCTTAATCATCAGAGAAATGTAACTCAAGACGACTCTGAGATTCCATCTCACACCTGTCAGAATGGCTAAGATCAAAAACTCAAATGACAGCACATGCTGGCGAGGGTGTGGAGAAAGGGGTACCCTACTCCATTGCTGGTGGGAATGCAGGCTTGTGCAACCACTATGGAGGTCAGTCTGGCGATATCTTAAAAAACTTGGTATAGCTCTGCCTCAGGACCCAGCCATACCACTTCTGGGTATACACCCAAATGCCTCTTCACGGAATCATAAGGAAGTTTCCTCATCTATGTTTGTAGCAGCCTTATTTGTAATAGCTAGAAACTGGAAACAACCCAGATGTCCCTCAACCGAAGAATGGGTCAAAAAACTGTGGTACATCTATACAATGGAATATTATTCAGCTATCAGGAACAATGAAATTATGCAATTTGCAGCCAAATGGATGGAACTAGAGAAGCTCATCCTGAGTGAACTAACCCAGACTCAGAAGGACACATATGGCATCTATTCACTTATAGTAGGATTTTAGCTGTATAGTAGAAGGTATCAATACTACAACTAACACACCAAAGGAAACTTGGACATAGACTTCTTATTTTTAATTTTTATTCTGTATCTATTTTTTATATATTAGTTATATTTTTTCTATTTTTTAGTCTTTTTTATCTATTGTATGCTTATTGGTTTGTTTGTTTAGTAGTTCTCTCTCCCGGGCAACAAGACACTTTTCACTGATGGTACTGCTTTGTAGATCCCCAATGAATGAAGAGGCTCTTGGCCCTCATACGACCTCTCAACTGACATGAGGGACTGTTATATAAGGACACCCCACCCCAGAGAAATGGGATGGAAGGGTTAGGAGGTAAAGAAAAAATATGAAATGTGATGTTTGGGCCTGTTACTACTAATTGTCATAAACTGTTTAGGATAATTAAGAAATGCAAACTAATGGTTATGCAAGCCAGTCATTCTGTTAGGTGCTATGACAGCCTATTATAGTTACTTGCTAAGCTAATCAGAAATAAACCAGCAAGAGACAAGCAACATCTGCTTACCCTAATAGAAGAGATAGATAGGGCCTCTTCAAAAACCTCAAGAGATCTGCAGAATATGGCATTCAAAGATGTTTTCGTAACTTTAGAATTTTTTATATCAAGACATATCAACTCCTGACAGCACCCTCTATTCTACTCCAAGTAGAAGATGAGCATCGAAGAATCTCCAGTGGGAGATGATTGAATTAGTCGCAAGCCTATCTCTTGGTAGGAAAAGCCCCTTGCCCCAACTGTAGACAGAATGCTGTCCAAAAAGGACAAAACCTGGAAGCAGGTAAGTCGACAGCCTAGCTCTGCCAAGACAGGGTAGGTAAGTCCTTCATAACCCCTGCTCTACAATCAATGTCTGTCAGAGAAACGGGGCCAAATGACTGAAGATCGATGCTGTAATGTATGGAGAGAAAATGGGAACTGTCCAGGCAGCCACAGGTATGTCATTTCTTAGTTTGGGAAGCTGCAGGCCCCGTACTTCCTATAAAATCAGATATATTTATCCCTCTCAGGGCTCTGAGGTGGTTGAAGAACAGATAGCTAGAGTCTCATAATTTAATTTTGAGTTGTTTAGGAGTCAAGAGAGTGTTATAGATCTAAGAAGATACTTTTAAAATTGTGTTGCAAGTTAGTATGAATATTGAGTCAGATATAGACCTTTAAACTCATGGAGATGTTTAGATAGTAGAATGTTAAAGTCAAGTACCAAATACATATGGACTGGTCATTGGGAATGTACGTTAAGCCATATAACCCTCATAACTGTGGCCTAATTACCTCTGTTGTACTGTATTGTATTTGTTATTATAAGAGAAAGAGCCATTTGTTGGACTGAAAGGGGAAACTGTAGGGGGAAATAAGATATAACTTAAACTTAAAAGAAAAAAAAAGGGAAGAGGATGGGGGGTTGAGGGTGGGAGGGTGGGACTGGAGGGGGAATAGGGAGGGGACTGCGATTGAGATGTAACTTGAAGAAATAAAAAATAAAGAAAAAAGAAAAAAGAAAATCCCTCAGAGGCATCCCTAGAGATTCGTTTCCATGGTGATCCTAATTCCTATCAAGGGCAGGAGAGATGGCCCAACAGGTAAAGCGCTCACTGAGCAGGCATGAGTGCTACCCTGGAGATGGAGGTTCTCTTTTGGGTTCTTAGTCCTAATAATGAAAGAATTTAACAACAAATCCAGAAGCTTGAGAACAATTTTATTAGAAGTTTATCTGAAAATAATAGTATAAGCAATTTGGAAATCTTGGCAGCTTCAAAAGGAGAGAGGAAGAAAACGCCAGGTGTCTTAGGACAGGAATGGGACAGAAATAGAGAGTTCATAAGAATTGAGCTGGAGAAATGGCTCAGTGGCTAAAAGTACTGATTATTCTTCCAGAGGACCTAGGTTCAATTCCCAGCACCCCACATGCCAGCTCATAACTATCTGTAGTTCTATTTCCTTGGGGTTCAGTATTGTTTTCTTGCTTCCACTGGTACTACACACAGCTGGTACACAGGCCTGCATGCAGACAAAAATAAATTTTAAAACAGAAAGAAAGTAAAATTACTCCTAAGAATAGATGTGAGCTGTGGACTGAGGAAAGAACTTAGACAGATATGTGTATATGTATGTACACAGGTCCACATATGTAAATATATTTGTGAATGACTACATAGCCACACAATCATGAAAGTGTGCAATTAACTACACAGACAGAGGTGTGCAAATGCCTGCACACAAACCCACACATACATACAAATGAACACTTTTACATATGTGAAACATAGGAACAGAGACACACAAATGTACACACATGTACATACACTAATTTGTACCCATAGGAACATGTACACATGGACACACACACATGCACACACATCTACATACAAACACATATAAATGTACATTTATGCACTAATATTCATATCGGTTCACATACTCACACATGTGAGTATGTATATACCACTATGTATATATGTACACTTATGCACTGAGAAAAGTACACAAATATCTTCACATGCACCCACACATTTATATATACACACACAAGTACATGGTATACAGGCACATATACATACACACATTTAATGTGTATATGTGCATATACATGGGCACATAGGCATGAGGTGAGTACTCAACTCTCATGTTCTCACTACCTTATAACAGCCTGGAATCTCTACATTCGCCTTCCTTCACTGCAAAGAGTCTTCTCCAGTTAAGCCTGAGAGTATCGTGTGTCCCTGATATAAATATAAATATAAGAAGGCAGTTTGATGCTGTGTCAATGTAGCTTAAAAAAACAGTAGCGACTCCACAGGCAAGAGCTTTCCACCACTTAACAGTACAAGTATCAATTTCCTCTGTGGAGTGACCTCAAATCCAATCATAGAGAAGTCGGTTATTCCCCTACAGGTGTGTCAGTATTGCACAAATGGGTACATCTTGCCTGTCAGGTTGGTATTGCAGATTATAGGATTCACAGCTAGATAAGACCACTAATGCATTTCACAGCAGCCTGTATGGCATCTCCCACACTGTGAAAGCTACCCAGCATGGAGGAAACATCCAGCTCAGCTCAGTTCCAGACTGATTTCTCTGCACCTTGCAATCAAAGTGTATGATTTCTTCAGTGGTGGGATCTTATCAGCTAGTTCTGGTGTGCATGCAATCAAGAAGTGTAACAAGAGCTTATACTTTGGGGAGTGTGGCTAGGGCCTTTATGACCAACAACAACTCATAAGGAAGTGTCTCACATCTAGACCTGGAGTTTTGTTTAGTAATCTTTGGCTTTCAGCGGCACAGTTATGCAGTCATGCTGAATATCTCCCTTCTAAATCTCTTTTAATTAACTTATAATTTGTAATTGGCTACAAAGTAGTAAGCTTCTGTGTTTTCACACACCCTTAGTTTTGATTGGTCCTCCTTTCTCCTACATCTCCCCTCTTTCTCATACCCATCCCTGCTTAAATTTTCCACCTCCCAGATTCCCCCTTCTCTGCTTTAATCTCACCTGCTATGCTATCCCAATTCCTCAGGGCATCTCCAACTCCAACAACCTTTGTGTAGCATCTGAACTCCACACTAAACACACAAATCTAAGATTTGAGCTAGGATTCATATATGAGAGAGAGTATGGCGCATTTGTCTTCCTGTGCCTGGGTTATCCCGCTCATCTTCTAGTTCATCCATTTATCTGAAAACTTCTATTACAGATGTGCAAAATTCTATTGAGTTGATGTATCATATTTTCATTGTCCATTTATCAGTTGAAGGACAACTTGGTTGATGTCACTTCCTGTTGTTATTGTGAACCGAACGGCAACAGACATGGTGGAACAGGTGCTTCTGAAGTCGGATATAGGGATACCCAACAGTGGCATAGTTGAGTCACATGAAGCTCTACTTCTGGCTTTTGAGAGACCCCACAGTGCTCTCCATAGAGGCCTGCCTACCCTTCCATCAACAGTGAATAAGGGATCCTCCATCCTGCATTCTATCCTCTGTTGTCATTTGGCTTCCTGACAGCAGCCATTCTGACTGGAGTGACATGGAATCTCAATGCAATTTTAATTTACATTTCCCTGATGGCTAATGACACTGAGTAGTGTTTTCTACTTATCTGGATTTTTTTTTTTTTTTGGCACTCTTTGTTTAGTATTATAGCCTATTTTTCAACTGGGTTCTTTGTTTTCTTGATGCCTTGGGTTTTTTGTTTTGTTTTGTTTTTGAGTTCTCTGTGCATTTTAGCCACTAATCCTCTGTCAGGAAAAGGGCTTTCTCCCATCCTATGTGCTGCCTCTACCATTGATTGTTTCTTTGATGCATGGAAAGGTTTTGGTTTCATTAGAAACCATTTGTCTTTTGGGGGGGCGTATACAAGGTGTCTCTGTGTAGTCCTGGTTGTCCTGGAACTCATTCCGTAGACGAGGCTGGCCTCAAACTCCACCAGCCTCTGCCTCCCGAGTGCTGGGATTGAAGGTGTGTGCCACCACTACCCGTGTGTCAGTTTTTGGTCTGACGCCTGGGCTACTGGAGTCCACACCTACATATCACATGTGTCTAAGTTCACTGCCCAGGTTTTACTCTGACAATTTTCGAGTATTGGGTCTCGTGTTAAGGTGCTTTATTCATTTGGAGTTGACTTATTGACCAGTGAGAAATGGGACCTAGTTTCATTCTTCCAGATTCTCTTATTCTTCAAGGGTTTTATACATGAAATAATGTGTTTTTTATCACATCTACCCCTCATTACCCCACCACAACTCTTCCTGGCTTCTTCAGCCATGTGCCTTTCACATTCATGTTTTCTCATGTTTTAAAAATATATAACCTACTGACTCCAGCTGGTGTTGCCCATATACACAAGGGTGAATTGCTGACCACCAGAGCACAGGCAACTTATCAGTGGTCAAATCAAGAAGAAAACTGACTGACTCTCTCTCCCACAGGAACTTCTTACAGCCTCTCAAGTAGAAATGGGGTCCTACGAGTCTTGACTCATCCATGCTGGAATATTGGCAGGTTTGGCCTTGAGCAGGCAACCATAGCTGTTAAGAATTCACAGGTCAGAGTCCCTGTCATGTCCAGGAAACACTGTCTTGCAGCAGTCCTCCTGGTTTGATCCTCCCACTTCTGTGATGTTCCCTGAGCTCTGGGTGGAAAAGGCATACTGCAGATGTCCCATTTGGGGATGAGGTCTCCATGACCACTTATTCTTTGTGCTCTGACCTGTTGTGCTTCTCTGTAACAACCTCTGTTCACTGCAAGAAGCTCCTCGGATGAGGCTTGCGGGCTACACTATTCTCTGGTTGTACAAATAGGTATTTAGAAGGCAGTTAGATACTATTTCTATTTTCCAAAATAGTAGAATCAGATTCTTCACTGGGGTCTATGACATTTGGGGCAACAGGGTTTTGACCAGGTTCATTATACAAGGCATGAGTTATATTTAAATCTAATCAGACAGCATTAATCCCCAGGACTTTCATGCCACTACTGCTCACTGGGTAAGTCATGGCAGGCTGGTTGTTGGTGTATTTTGCAGGGTTCCCAGCTGGGTAAAACTGATACCTTTTCTCCTCCAGCAACCCACATAACATCCTATGATTATGAAAACTAGCTGGCAGGGAGGAATTTTCCACCCACGACTAAACTGTGCATTTTTCCTCAATAAGATCTTACCTTCACAGCCTAGCAGCCAGCCAAAAGCAGTGACAGTATTTTGTATTGTTTGAGGAGTCTTGGGATCCCCCAACAGCAACACCAAGAACAGTACCCATATCCAGCAATGAGTTCCTTGTTTGGTCTATGTCTTCTGAAAGATTACCCTCTTCATCCCCATCCCCTTTGGAATAATTTTATTTAAACTTTTCTTAGATACACAGCTTTCAGAAAGTTTACACATTAGTAGACTTCCCTGTGGCTTTTTCAAACACTTCAAGTTTTATTTATCTCTCTTCCAGCTCCCTCTGCTTTACCCTCCCATCCTCCTCCCCACTTTAATCCCTTGCCCTCATTTTTTCCTTCTTCATTTTCCCTTTGTGCTGTTACTTCTATTAAGATCATTCTCTGTCCTCTCTCCCAGTGGTCCATTTCCGCTTTCCTGGTTTCCATAGCTACTATGAGCTACACACACAAATCCACTGATACAGGGCTAGGATTCATATATAAAAGACAACATTCGGCATTTGGCATTTGAGGTGTATGTGATCTCAATATATTCTCTTCCAGCTCAATTCATTTACCTGCAATTTTAATCACTTCATTTTTTCACAGTTGAGTGAAACTCCATTGTATACATGTACCACACTTTCACTATCCAATCATTAGTTGATGGACAACTTGGTAAACAGGTATCTCTTTAGTAGGATATGGAGTCCTTTGTCTATGTTCCCAAAGATGTATAGCTGATCATATGGTAATGTGATTTGGATGACAATGCCCCTCAATGGCTCATATATTTGAATGCTTGATCATCAGGGGGTGGCACTACTTGAGAGGGATTAGAAGGTGTGGCCTTGTTTGTCTCTTAGCCTATGACGTGTCTGTTCTAGTTGTTGATATCTTCTTGGTTTAACTTCAGGGCTTTGCATGTATCTAGAAATCAGTCTATTCTAGTTTTAGTCTATTTCTTGGTGCTTGCCTGTAATTTTATTAATTTGAATATTCTTTGTCTTCTTTTTGGTTAATTTTGCTAAGGCTTTCTCAATATTTTTTTCTTTTATCCTTTTATTAATTTTAAACATTGAATTTTACTATTTATTGACTAAAGTTATTCTTTGACAAGTTCAGAATGTCTATAAGACATTCTGATTACTATAAGCCCATCCTTTTTTATCTTCCCCACCTTTGTCATCCATTTTTCCTACCTTAAACTCTCTTTCTCACATTCATGTCTTTTTGTTTTGCTCTGTGGCCCACTGATTTTAATGTCCTCCCAGTGGCTATGGGTTTGGAACTACCCACTTCAGTCTGTTGGCCTCACTGTTGGGTACACAACTGAAGATGAGTATCCTGTCTCAGAATTCATCTGGGGTGAAGACCTCATTGATGATGAGTAGCTCTTGGGGATCTCCTCTCTAATGCATGTGTTATGGTTTAAATGACAAAAATGTACCATAACCTCCCATTTGGTGGTGCTGTTTGGAAATGAAAGGTTCCATGTATCAAAAAATAGCAGCAAGAGTTGACGGGGGGGAGGGGTGTTGCATGAGAGCAAAATCTTCAGGACACCAAAAAAAAAAATCAACAGAGTGAAGAGGTGGACTGAAAAATGGAAGAAAATCTTTGATAGTACATATCTGACAGGGAATTAATATTCAAACATGCAAAGAATGCAAACAGCTAACCACCAAAAAGCCAAATAATTCAATCAATAATCAGTCAAAGAAACAGACACCTCTCAAAAGGTGAAGTAAAAATGCCTAACGAACTCATGGAAAGGGGTTCAAACTCCTCAGTCATCAGGGAAATATAAATCAATACTGTACTAAGAGCCTGTATAGTTACAGGCAGAATGACTGGCATTAATGAAAGAACCACAAAAGCTAGCAGGGAAGTTGGAGAAGATAGATCTCTTGTAGACTGCTGGTAGGAATGTTTGCTGGGTATAGCCATGGAAATCAGTAGTTTCCTCAATAGTAAAAATAAACAAATAAATAAATATATATACTACATAATCCGACTATATCACTCTGGAGGCCATACCCAAGGGAGTCTAGGTCAACACATTATGAAATTATCTACATATCTACCTTCATTGTATTGCTACTCATAGTAGCTAAGTTGTGTAATCAGCTTAGATGTCCCTTGGCAGAAAAATAAAGAAAATATGACTCCACATTGGAGTTTTATTTGGTCATAACTGAGAATAAAATTGTATCCATTGTAGCAAAAGTGGGGAGACTTTAAGATATTGAGAAAAGTAAGCCAGTCCCAGAAAATCACACATATTTTCTCTAATATGAGGACTTACACTGTACCTATATAAGCACATATGCATACATATGACATAAAGAGAAGGGAAGCTATTTGGGAAGAGTAAGTAAGGGAACTACCTGAAGCCACAAGAGTGGACATGAGAAGAGAAAAGGGCGGGTGTGATCAAAGTACATAATATTCTTGAATAAAAATGTCACTGTGAAATCCATTCCTTTGTACAGTGACTATGCTCTAATAAAGAAATCCTTGAGTCATTTTTACAGATGAAAATGGAATAAAATTTATAAGTAAAAATGAACACCCCAAGTTTATTAAGCTGCATGCACGGTGTGTGTGTGTGTGTGTGTGTGTGTGTGTGTGTGTGTGTGTGTGTG
>CAJQZJ010033263.1:1644394-1654645 GCA_907164525.1 Lophiomys imhausi | reverse complement strand
ACCCTCTTGATTCCTAAACAACTCAAAATTTAACTATGAGACTCTAGCTATCTATTCTTCAACCACCTCAGAGACCTGAGAGGGATAAATATATCTGATTATATAGGAAGTGCAGGGCCTGCAGCTTCCAAAACTAAAAAATGACATACCAGTGGCTGCCTGGACAGTTCCCATTTTCTCTCCATACATGACAGCATCAATCTTCAGCCATTTGGCCCCATTTCTCTGACAGACATTGATTGTAGAGCAGGAATTATGAAGGACTTACCTACCCTGTCTTGGCAGAGCTAGGCTGTCGACTTATCTGCTTCCAAGTTTTGTCCTTTTTGGACAGAAGTCTGTCTACAGTTGAAGCAAGGGGTTTTAGAAACTAATTCTTATGGCTGTGGCTTGCCACAAATTTGCTCCAATTGCATGTTAAAACTCTTTGCGTGTGGAATTTTTTTGAAGTAGTTCAACACAAAGACCAACAAAACAGATGAAGCAATGGATTCATAATTGTTGGTAGCCTCATTACATGAATTATTATATAACAGTCTATATATTATAATTGTGTATTATTTAGAATACATCTGAAAATGAAAGCACTATATTCAAAGGCTATGTGTTAATGTGGTTATCTTTCAGTGAATCAATACCAGAAAAATATTAGAAGATGGCATGCCTGAGAAAGTACAATTTCAATGCACTGTACAATTTTAGGTAGTAAGACAACATTCTTACTACTTAAGGATATGAAGAAAAATCTCTTATCTAGAAATAAAAAATTCACATTTAAGAAATTTCAAATATTAAGAGACAACAGTGTGATTATTTATTTCTATTTAAAGGAAATGACTTTTATTACATATCTTCTTGATATACATTTAAAACCAAGATGTTTCTGATATAAATAAATATAAATAGATTTATCTTAATATTACAAAAGAATAAGATTTATAATTTGGCTATGAACATATCACATCAGAAGTACAGAATTTTTTCATAGGTAGACGTAATGGTAGCAGTGGAGACTATTAATGACCAGTCAGTGAAGACACCTTCCTAAGGCTTTTTCACTGGAGAAAACAAAACAAGAAAAATTTCCCTGAGAGAAAAACTGCAGCTTATTCTTCTTAAAAGCAATGAACTATTCCTGACTCAGCTCTGTGTGTTTAAAGGGAGATTAATCTTTAACCATATCCCCTTCCTTTGCCTTCAAGTAAGTCAAAAGGCTCAACATTCTTTATTTTTTCTTCCTATCATCTATCTATCTATGATGTTTGTTTATTGAGACAGTCTCAGATATCCCAGACTGGCCTGAAACTCACTAGGTAACCGAGTACAACCTTAAACTTCTGATCCTCTTGCCTTCACCTCCCAAGTACTGGGATTATGAACGCGCACTGAGGAAGGAACCCAGGGATTTATGCATGTTAGGCAAACACTCTACCAAATGAGCTACTTTCCCATCCCACTGCTGGCTTGTTAGCATCCTCTTCCTTTATAATATCTTGCCAACTTATTTTCATGGAAAGTAGAAATGAAAATACCTTCAGGTCAAGGGATAAATTAGAATGTTCCACCTCTGTGGCAATTTTGCTTAGAAGAAAGGAAATTTAGTGTGGCGTCTTTTTCTACTTTTACCATCTAATTAGTTTTATGAGCTTCTTATTTTCATTGTATGCTAGAATAACATGATCGATCTAGCAAAAGAAATCATGATTTCCTTTTCCCCATACTGCCATTCAAAGGATGAAAAAATTCTACATCTTCCCACACTTTTTAGAAAAGAAACCATTCAATGTTGTGAATTTTCTCGGTTCTGAAATATTTTCAAGAGACTTATATGCATCGAGAATACCATTCCAGAAAAACTCCTTTCTTCTTGCTTTGTTAACACTCATAATACACCTTAAAGACATTGATAGCATACAAAACAACTCTGTTACATTTATTGTATCCATTCCTCCTGGACATTCTAACATACTAAAAGTATTCTCAGTAGTTGCATATCTTTCTTCTTAACTCTTCTTTGGCTAAGTCAACTAGCCAATGAGCAATAGCATCGCATGCAAAACTGTCAAGGTTATTAAACATGTACTTCCTGAAAGTTAAAGAAGAAAATTAAAATCAAAATGATTTTATTTACTGATGATAAACATTAACTTTTTGGATACTATGGGGTAAAACACTAGAAGAATTAGCTGGCTAGGAGCTCAAAACAAATGTAATGTTAGTAAGTCAAAGAGCATGGAAAGCCTTCAGCTTACTTGAGTCTGTATCAGTAATTATGGAAACAAAGTACGACCGTTTTTTGTTTCTTAGCAGCCAGAGACACTGAAGGTAGCCTGAGATTAAGAGTCAGTGAAAGACCCCTGAACAGCTACATGTAAAGAGATTAAGAAACTTGAGAACATTCACAAACACATTTACATTATGCTACTTTTCAAATAAAGACATAAAGAATGTCTTTTATGATCCACAAATATAGTCATGAAAATGTATCTTAAAATGAATGTTTCTGGATCACTGGAAAGTCTAAAAGTCACCAAGCAAATAGAAACACACATATAAAATAAGACAATCCATTTACAGTAGAGAAAGTCATAAAAAAATTTTTTTCGCTAAGCCCCAAGTACCATCAACTCCCTCTCCCAAATATCTGGGATTATGGCATCCCAATAATTGTAGTAAGTGAGTACAAACAAGGTGAAATGATAGTTCAGGAATTAATGCAGGGTAAGAGGTGGGAGGTCAAAGTAGAGGAGGGGCTTAAACAAACATGGAAACCTGCTATTGTAGAGGCTTCCTAAAATACACACATATATATAATGAGTGTAAATGGATTTACCCTATACCAAGACATAACAGGCTATCAAACAAAAAGCCCAGTGCCAGGTATGGCTTCAATCTGTTGGTCAGTTGTGTTCCACAGGCTCCCCAAAACAATATAGGCTACTGTCATTACTCTTGGTTACCCTCCAGAACTTGATGGTAAGACCCTGTTGCTGAAAACACCATATGGTTGAGTTACAAGACACTGAGAAATCAAGCTGGCACTGACCACCTCAACCCTACTGACTAACCTTCATAGTACCTAAAGGTGTTAGTGAATGCTACTTGTGGAGAAGTCTTCAACAATCTTACCCAGCTATAAACCCTATGAGCTGAAATAAGGAATAGCCTGGCAAGATATGTCCATTGGAACAACACTGGCATGAATATTGTGAGGGCAACCAAATACCTGTTAGATTTAAAGCCTTTCCCCAAGATAGTAACTCATGCCTGGTACTGTTAACTAATCCAAGTACCCACAGTTGAGGAAGTCATAGGCCCTATGGGAAATCCTACTTCTACTATGCTGTCAACTGAGCATAGTGTTAAACTGCCTGCCCCCTAAAATGCCTACTCTTCTACCCATAAGTCAGTGAAGCCCTTGGCCCTCTTCAGAGATGTTTTTTTTTTTTCACCAGATGGTGATTAATACTGACTCACGACTCACAACTGGTCAAAGCACAGATAATGACAGATATGTAAGATATCTTTACCACAGCCCTTCCTCTAAGGCCATGTATCATCTCAACAGATGAGGTAGTAAGACTGTAAGAGGCAGTGGGTAATGGAGGACATTCATAAAAACTGTGTTTTCTAACTATGGCAGAGCTGTCATACACGGACAGGGACTCACCTTAGCCATTCACGAGACCTGCACAAAATCAAGTCAGTGAAAATTCCAGTTTGGACTGGGGAGGGCCTCCCTGAAAAACTATCAGCAACTGATGGGTGCTGTGAGACGGAGAATCACTTTTCTCTGGATGCAACCCTCAATGAACTGTCCATGCTCCAGTGCACAGCCCTATCCTCACCCACAGACCACCACCAGTAAGTGGACTCGGTGGGTCCATGAAACTCAGAGGGAAAATGGTGGTGTGAGCACAGGAGGAGCTGGGAGGGAGGGAAATGGGACATTGATCAAAATATATTCATGAGTTAAAGAGATGGCTCAGTGATTAAGGGCAACATCTGCTCTTCCAGATGACTGGGGTTCACTTCCCAGCACCCCTATACACAGCAGCTTACAGCTGTCTGTAACTCCAGTTCCAGGGAACCAATGACTCCACAGGGGGTGCACATGCAGGCAGGACATTTGAATGATAAAGATAAATAAACCTTTAAAAAAGCACATTCATTTATGAAGTTCTTAAACAATAAAATTCTTAAAAATAACTTACGATGTATATCACCGTGATAGATTAGGGATGTTAGCCATTCATTGAACAAATAATAAGTTCAACAAACAACTCTGGAAATAACTGAAACTTAAGATACTATTATCCAAGTCTGCAGAAACTATAAGCTAACGTCTCGATAGACTTTTTGTAAGACACAGAAATGTGTTATTATTAAACTGTCCATACCTCTCATAATGAACCAGAATTTCCAAGGTATCATGTCACACTTTACTTATGAAACCAGATAGTTAATGTGCTCATGTAAGTATTTTAAGCACTGGACAGTAAAGAAATAAACACTTAAGTGGATGATATGACTTAAATTTCAATCAAATAACAAAACCAAGAATTTTGCTTCTACTGTCATCCCTAAACAGGAACTTACTATAGAAACCCAGTGCTTGGAGGGAACTAGATAAACCTCCTGATAGACACAAGATGGCTGGGTGGAGCTACATAATCACCTCACACTCATTAACTGTATCCCTTGTCAGTTTTAATTAAGTAGCTACATTATCAGGAGAGTAAACAGACAATCATCTAGTTCATGCCTGTCTCCACAGCTTAGGCTTCTGAAATGAGGAGAGTGTGTTCATTGGTTACTCTCTGGTTCGCTTTTGATGTTTGGGTTCTTTTGCTGTTGTTTTATTTTGTTTTGACTTGTCTTGTTGTGATAGGCCCTTGCTGTGTAGCCTAGGCTGGCCCCCGATCCTCTTGCCTCAGCCACCCAAGTGCTCAGATTAAAATTACTGGTGTATCCCATGGGTTAGAGCATGGACCAGAAGCACACGTGGCTAGGAACAATGTGCTCAGGGGACCAGACCAAATGGAGTATGTGGAAGTAATTGTGGGGTTTTACTTGGGAAGCAGAAAGCTAACTTAGAGGGTTAAGACCTGCCCAGACCCAGTGTTTAAGGCTTATTAAAATCTAACTAGTTTGTGTTTATTTAGAATATAGCGGGTTAAAGATTTACTCCACAGATTTAATGATCTTATAAATCATTACTAAATATAAATATTATACCAATCGTATATCAGGTGAATACTGATTAATACACAGACTATCATTTCCATGGCTAAAAACTCAATTCAGACATGTTTCTACCAGCTAATGTTCCTTAACCTGGTGCCTGTCACATCCTCTGAAGAAATGTGGGTTTGCCCTACCTTTTCAAAATGTCTCACTTGTGTATCTAGTAACATAAAATGTGACCCATCATGAAAACTGAGACAGCAGTGGCTAGATTTAGCTCTTGCTTGTAAACATACTTAGTAAAACAGAACAAAAAGCCTGAAGACATGTGAAATTACATTAAAAAGAGACATGTGGGTAGAAAAAAAATAATGTGATAGAGAAAAACTAAACTTACAGACCTCTAAACACAGGCTTATAAGGAAACTTAGGCGGCCACCACCTGACTTCTTAAGTGCAAATAACAGGCAGATAGCTGTGACCATTCCATAGTGGACTTTAAGTAGGTGACATGTCAGGATTTCAGAAGACAGTGAAAATCACCAGATCAGCACCTTTCATTCAAATACTGGCATGAGATTCAAGGCTACTGCAGGCACACTTGGGTTTGGGAGCGCATACCACACAAACTGTAGTGCAGACCATTCTCAGGACAACGACAATGAGTACACATGATAAAGGACACAGGAAAAAAAATGTGTGTTACAATGCAGAATTTTAACACTGGGGACTAAGGATAAAGCAACATTAGTAAAGATTCCAGGTACCTTGGCTAAGTTGAGTTGTACAGTCTCTTGTCCTACCACTAAGATGAGAATCTATACTTTAAAGTGCCACGGACACCGGCCTCTACTTCCTTCCTGTTACTTTGAAACCCTGGGCAAGTTACAAATCCTGTACACTGCATGTGGACAATTGAGTCATTTTCTTCATGGGTGTGGCCACCAACAGGTGAACCATGTCCCAGCAGAGGGCCCAACATGCACCTGCATATTAAGCTCTGAGAGTTAGTAAATACATTTTAAAAGAGAGATCTTCAAGTTGGAAAGGGATGATATGCTAGAGGAGTTGGGGAGGGGACTGGAGGGGAAAACTGGGAGTAGATATAAATCAAAATCCATGAATACAGTTTTCAAAAACATAAAAATAGTATAAGAAAAAAATATTTCAACTTAAAAAGAGTATATATACTACATTCCAGTATTGCTGAAAAGTAAATAAATAAAAAAAGCAAAAACTTCAAATATAACAACACTTGCTACACAGTAAACACACAAAAATTACCTGAATTTAAAAAAATGTGCTTATTCTTCTGTGTAGGCAGAGGGAGCAATAAAATTTTCACAAATCTATCTCAGAAGAATGGTGACAGCACACTGTGACTCCTGGTGTTGTCTGCACTCATCTTTTACGACTATGCTAGGATTGTTCGTGCCTTTGTCACATACAAGCAAAAACAGGATCGATCTCACAGAGGAGAAAACTGGGACCCAGAGAGATTCACTTAATTGCTGGGATGAATATTTACTAAATAAAGAAGCCAGACTGAAACCAAAGTTTAATTGCTAAGTGCAAGTTCTTTTTTTTTTTTTTTTGGTTCTTTTTCTTCCAGGTGATATATCTTTAAAAACAGTAAGACTATGTTGACCTATTGTCAAAAGGGAGCTCCAAGAAGGTAAAAAGATTACTTTTATGTAAAAAGTACAGGCATGTAGAGAACGTAAGCTGATTTAGCATGTATGGGTGGAATTAATATTTCGTGTGGGGTGATTAATCAGGAAAAAAATGTTTGAACAGATTCTTGGCGGAGGGAAGAGGGAGAGAGTGGGCAGGGGAAGTGACTGACACAGAGCCATAAGTCAGAACCTTTAAATTCATACCAGCAGCATTTATAATGCAAACTAAGAAGACCTGATGATTTCTATATTCTCTTAGAGGAATTAAAATGGGAAAATTTGCAAATTTCTATCATATTACCCTATAACTGACAAAAGCATTTTCCCAGGTGAAAACAATGAGGGATCGAGTAAGAGCAAATAATGATATATGATGTATATAGATATATATACACAATATATAGATACACAATATAATGATATATATAGATAAAAATCTCACAGTAACACTGTCTTCTTTGAGAACTCACTAAACTCACTAAAAAGGTAAATTAAAAACACTCCCAGCTGTCTATAAAGAAAAAAAATGAACAAATAAATATTTTCCCTGCAATACAAGTCTCATCTGTAAAGTGAGATAACAGAATAAATTTAAGAGAGAACACTTTTGCCATATGTCTCAGTGCAGGAAAGAGCTGTCAGAGCACAGAAATTACAATATATCCTCAAGAAACTTTCCTGGAAAAGAAGGGTTACATACGTGAAGAGTTTCAAACATAAACAAGAGAAAAAAGGTAAAATTCGTCACAAGAACTTGTGCCTAATATGTACAGGGCCTGAATTATATCCCCAGCACTATAAAAATTAAATTTACTTTAAAAATATTAAATAATAAGTATTTCAAATTTCCACTAAATACCACTGAGTAAATAACAGAAACTCGGGTGCTAAATGCATCACTTTTGAAAATCATTAAATCAGAAGATTTTTTTCATTAGCTTAGAATATATTTATTTCTATTTAAAATATAAAATGAACAAAAGCAATTCCACCACTGGGATATTTTTAGGTAAATCTTTACCTTAAACATTAAGTATGACAAATACTAGTAAAAGTAACAATAGAAACTAAGTATCAGTTTTCAGGGTCCTGCCCCTTAAATGAGGGTGTCACTGATAAGTACATAATTTTAAAATAAATTTCTTTTCATGAAGGATGGTTTCAATTGCACAGTACCTTGGTATGCTATTTTGCTATTTTACTACTTAACAATTTCTCTTAATGTTTTGTTCAGGAGATTGTTGACCTTATTAGTAAACACCAGTAAATAATAATGTAAAAAGAAAAATATTGACCAAATGCTAGAAGGAAATGAAACACTATGTTTTTACCTTCAACCAACTATATTGGCATCAAGAGAATACATTTTAAGAGAACCTTGCTTAAAACTATTACTAGAAGGGAGGAATGATATATCAAAAGTGGGACTCTTGGTCACATCTGGCCTATAACAGAGACCTAAAAATGGTCAAAAACTTGGTTAATTTTAAAGCTCTTTGGATAAAAACCGTACTGACAGTTGGTTTTGTGCTTCTTCTGTCCCTAAAATGATATATTGACACAGCGAGCACTCAATGCTACCTGATTGATTGGCCAAATAACCTGAAGCTGTCCTAAGACTACCTTAGAACAAGAACACTGCCGGGAATATGAAGGAGCGTATCTGGTGCCTAATGGTGTCCACAAAACAAGCGGATAAAAAGCATTTACCCATCTTCTCTTAGGTGCCCATAAACACTGCATTTTGATAGTTTTTCTGAGGCAGTTAAAAGATAAGATTCTCTTCCAGAAATATGGATTATGTTTCCCACAGTGATGGCAATTTCTTTTAACTCCCTGTGAGTCAAACTTACCATATGTAAGACGGTCAACACCTAAAAAATAAAAGAGGGGAACAAAATTATAAAACTAAACATTTTAATTTTTCATTAATTTGCTAACGGTATATGTGTACATATTAATCAGCTATACATAAAACCTCAAAAACAACTCAACTCAAACTTTCACAAGTAAACACACACACACACACACACACACACATATATATGTATATGTATGTATATATATATATATATATATACACAGGAATTTTAGAAAGCTAGTCCTTACCACCATGTCCTTCATATACGTGTGTGTGTGTTTGTGTGTGTGTATTTGACCACAATTATACATTATTTACTTCAGCAGCATCAACACTAATATCTGAATCTGTTGGACAGAGCTACCAATGTTGACATGAGCTATGACCGATCTACAAACCAAAACAAATATCACATGTATTTAGTTATGACTTGATGACAAGAGACAAGTTTGAAAAGCTTAAATAGAAAACTATTTAGTGATGATATAATCTATGACCAAAAACTATCAAACCAAGTATGGAGTCACAGGCCTGTAATCCCAGCACTTGGGAAGCTGAGGAATTAGCGTGGGCTATCAAGAGTTCAAGGTCAGCCTGGACTACCTAGTGAGACTATCTCAAAAATAAGAATAAAAATCCAAAACAAAAACTATCAGAAACTGAAGGACACAGATTCTAACAAAACTCAAAATTACCTTATCAACATATTTGTCATACTGTGCAGTGGAACTCAAAGTATGACTATAAAACACTGTAACTCCAATTGGCTGGAGGCTGTTGGACCCTGTAGTCCTAGATAAGCTTCCATCATAACATTAGACCTGCACACAGGAAACCTGAACAAAAGCCACTCACCTGAGGTAGACCCTCCTTTATCTTTAGATGTTGTTGGATGATGTATCAATGTCTTGGTAGTAGGAACATGCTGTGTTGCTGTAATACGAGCAGAAGTGAATCTTTGTGTAACAATCTGGAGACCCTTGGTCATTGAGAAGTGTGAAATGGTGGGCCTTTGTTTTCCTGGCAGACTCTGTGTAAATGAAGGTTTTGCTGTGGCAAATCTCTGGGTTGTTTGTGCAGTTTGTACAGCAGAAGAATGAACTGTGGTGGGATTCTGGTTTATTGGTGGGATTTTTGCAGATACAGTAGTTGATGTAAGGGACATCTGAGCTGTTGCTGGTTTTGTGCTTGAACTTTCTGCTGTGGTGGTTTTCTGAGGTGTTGCTGGGACTTCTGCTGTATTAGTTTTCTGAGGTGTTGGTAGGATTTCTGAAGCTGGGACTTCTGTTGTTTTCTGAGGTGTTGGTGGGATTTCTGAAGCTGGGATATTTGCTATGTTAGTTTTCTGAGATGTCGGTGGGTCTTCTGTAGCTGGGACATTTGCTGTGATGAGTTTCTGAGATGTTGGTGGGGCTGCTATAGATGGGACATTTGCTGTGATGGGTTTCTGAGATGTTGGTGGGGCTGCTGTAGATGGGAAATTTGCTGTGTTGGGTTTCTGAGATGTCGGTGGGTCTTCTGTAGCTG
>CAJQZJ010033263.1:1629477-1644384 GCA_907164525.1 Lophiomys imhausi | reverse complement strand
TTCTGAGATGTTGGTGGGGCTGCTGTAGATGGGATATTTGCTTTGGTAGGTTTCTGAGATGGTGGGGCTACTATAGATGGGATATTTGCTTTGGTAGGTTTCTGAGGTTTTGGTGAGACTCTTGTACCTGGAACATTAACTGTGGAGGGTTTCTGAGACGTTGGTGGGACTCTTGAACCTGGAACATTAACTGTGGTGGGTTTCTGAGACATTGGTGGGACTCTTGTACTTGGAATATTAGCTGTTGTTGGTTTCTGAGGTGTTGTTGGAATCTTGGATTTCTCTATAAAGAAAAAATGTTAAGTTAAAAAGTAGCTAAATCTTGCTGACCGAGTAAAGCTCGCTCAATGACAAATCTCTTCCTCTCCCCACAAACACCTAGACAGGAATTTTAGAAAGCTAGTCCTTACCATGCCCTTCACAATGCTGTATCATTTTTATTAGTGCATATTAACTGTACACAGTAATGAGTTTCATAAAGATATGTCCTACAAATATACCACATATTTTGACAATACTCACCAGCCTCTCTCTCCCCCATTATTTCTACTAATTCCCCCAGACAGTCTCTTTTTTTCATGAGATAACTTAAAATCATACTAGGTAAAATAAGTCAATCTCTAAAAGATGAATATTACATGTTTTCTCCCATTATTGAATCCTAGATTTTATACAGCTACCTAAAATCATATATGTATATAAAAAATAAAAATAGAAGCTGTCTTATTTTTGTTTTGCTATTAATTGTATGTATATGCGATTAAAGTAGACTTATACTAATATAATATTGCAATTAAGCTTTTTTTCAGTGACAAAAAAAAGTTAGAAAAACATCTCATTATGTGACATGTTTCTAAATTTTCTCTTCAAAATTATCATCTTCCACTAAAACCAAAACCAAAGAATGTTTTTATATGAGGACAAAGACAGCAGTTACTTTGTCTCATGACTTCAGGGTGTGTTAGTGAATCTCTAGACTTATTCCTTCCTGGTTGCCTTTGAAATACTTTTACAAACCCCCTTTCAGGCAGCGCTAAGTAGGGTTGAACAACTTTGAATCTTTAACCCTTCTAAGATTTGTCTTCCTCATCTAAAAACTGAGAATACAAACATGGCAGGCTAATTAGATCATTACACTTCGTACATTCTCTTGGAAACATCAGATTGCCCCCTAAAGTTGTGTTAAGTATATGTCAATTTTAATACACTAACCCCCCCACAAAAAAAATACAAAACAAACAAAAATCCCAATGCAGATTGCATACCATCACTGTGGAGAATGGTTTAGGTAAGTTATTTTCACATGGCCTGTCCCTGAAGCAACAGGTGATATCCACAAATGACAATGACGCCCTGCCCCTGCCCACCAGACACTATGGTCTAAGTGTTCAGATGGTGTATGTATTTTTTTTCTGCTTTAAAAAAAATCTATGTCACAGGCTACTTACAAGGGACAACTCAAAATTCCTGCTACAAAACACAGTACCTGCCAGGCAGGCAGACAATGGTGGTGTCACCAGAGTAAGTGACATTTCTATAGAAGCTATTCATTTTAAGGCCCTCATACATACATAAAAATTATTCTTTGTTCCACTAAATTCTCATTTTAAATTCAAAGGGTTTGTATACTCCCTCTGAGTTTAAATTTCCTGATAATTACCTTTTTGTTATTGATGCCTAATCTAAGCCCAAAGGGTGAAGGCCATCAGATAGTCAGCTTTGGTAATTGTGACTTGAAAAGGATCCTGTCATCTGTTGTGATGGGGTTCAATTCTTATAAGTAAATCTGCCTAACCATAGCGCCTCACTCTCTTCAAACCTTAGTGATTTTTTTTTTTAATTTTTTGCCTTTCTTTTTTCTTTTAGCTAAGGGAATTGGTATATAGAATTCTCCAACCATGACTGTAGGTTGGTCTGTTTTTTCTCTCTGTCCTTTTTTTTTTCCTGGTACTAATATTAATTTACTAAACAAGAGACCAGAAGTAGGTGGCCCTCCAAAGCAAACACTGTCTATGGTAACATGTCTAAGGACTCAGTGTTGACTATTCAACAAAGCCATGACCCTTCTCTGCACAGTGCCTCTGGTAAATCGAAAAGGACTCAGTTTCCTATACATAACGCTCAGTGTTTGCACAACAGTATTTACACAGTTCTGGTTCAGCATCACTTTAGATAGTCTGATAAAGACACCAAAGTATAGATCCTAGGACAACAGGCCAGTGTCACAAACATCTCAGGAAAGTGGGGCCTACTCTGATTTCCTCCAGCTAGCCTACTCTAGTAGACTAGGAAATCTACTCGGGCCTTCTATGCATTCCTAATCTTCTTGGGCTTGGTGGGTGAGGTGGTTTGGCTCCTGGTCTCAGGGTTGAAGGTGAGGTAACACCCAAGGGAGTGACTGACCCTCTGCTGTAGGTGGTCCTTTACCCCAAAGCTCCACTAGAGACAGTAAGAAGAGAGCACTGAAATTGGAGCAAGCCCCACCTGAGGAGCCTGACCAGGGTATTTGATTGTTACTGAGTTACAAGTCTGTCTCAGAGAGTACATGGTGCTGAATTCTGATTTTTGTTTTGAGGAAAGATACATTGCTATATGGTTGGTTGCTTGGTTGGTTGGTTCATTCGGTTTTTGTTTTTTTTTGTTTTGGGGGGTTTTGTTTGTTTGTTTGTTTTGTTTTGTTTTTTTGAGACAGGTTTCTCTGTGTAGCCGTGGCTGTTCTGGAACTCACTTCATAGACCAGGCTGACCTCAAACTCAGAGATATACCTGCCTCTGCCTCCTGAGCACTGGGATTAAAGGTGTGTGCCACCCCTCTGTCAAGTTTACATTGCTATTTTTACCAGGAAATCTTTTTATTTGATTGGTGAGTTAAATAACACATGTTTTACCTGTCTTAAAAAAAAATCCAAGCATATAGCCAGGCATGGTGGCACACACCTTTAATGCCAGCACTCAGGAGGCAGAAGCAGTCGGATCTCTGTTGAGCTCAAGGCCAGCCTGCTCTACAAATTGAGTCCAGGACAGCCAGGGCTATTACACAGAGAAATCCTGTCTTGAAAAAACAAAAACAAACAAACAAACACATCCAAACAGTTCAGTATGTATAATACACGAGATGAGAACATGTGTACACAAAGAGAAATACAGCAGATTACCTATGCACCTGGGTGCTGGGTCACTCCATTCTCCTTGGTCATTGTTCACAGTACAATAAATGGTTCTATTTCCAACCAGGACAAAGCCTTTGGCACATACATAGGTGATAGCATGTCTATATGTATAAGTGTCACTTTCCCCTCGAATTTCTCCGTTGTCAATATTTGGTGGGTCTGGACACAAAATTTCTTAAAAAGAATAAAGGCATTTTTTAATGAAGAAAAACTGATATTGTATTTTTATAAATAAGACTAAAACATGTTACTTTTTAAAAACAATTAAAATCAACCTTTTTTTTTTTAGTTCAGCATTATTTAAAAAAAAAAAAGGATACTGACAAATACCTATTACATTGGTTCTCAACCATGGGTCATGGCACAAGGTCTACATTTTCACCTGTAGGGTTGGTGTTTTAGGAGAGACTGACTCACTGGGACCTTATACAGAGCAGAACTCGCTATCAGCTGAATTAAAACAAAATAAAGTAAGAGCCATGTTATAATGGTTCTACTGTAAAAAGAGATCCCTTTCTGACAGCTATCCTAATAGCAAGTTCAATGGCTTTCATGTTCTTTAGCCTTAGTTCTTTTCATGCTCATTAAATTAATCAAGAAAATAATCCACATGCATATCAAATTAAACTGCCTCAAATGTACATAAGCAGGCATAGAATACTAGCAAATTCTCGATAGATTTTAAACTAAGTAAGAACCACCCACTTGTCCAGTCCAATATGCTCCGAGCAACTAACACATAAGCATTGCTCTATGATGAGAATCAAAAACAAAGGTGATTAAGGAACACTTTCCCAGTCTTAAAATCTAGCGGTAAAAGAGACGGAAGGATTACAGGAACAGGTGCGAACTCTCGATTACTCAGGTACAAGGGACTTTCCTAAGAAATGTGGATGTCAGCCGCTGCTGATAAAGAGGTGGCTGAGAGCCAAGAAAAAAAGGCAAGAAAAGAAAACCGAGTTGTTGCTTAGATGCAGGACAAACAAGAAGTGAGCCTTGTGCAAATACTTCTGCCCCAGGATACATTCCTGGTGGGCATGTTTCTGTGAACTAAAGGGCAGCATCTACTGGCTTTCTCCTAACTCCTTCTGCTCCACCTTCCAGTACCATTACAAGATCTTTTACTATGAGTGGGAAGAGAATCATGATAGTGAGTAGAAACGATAAAAAGACGTTTAAATAGCCCTAAGAAGAAAACAGAAATGGAGGGCCAGGCAGGGTGGGCCCAGGATGAGTGACGGGAATGTGCTCCTTGATAGCAGGCTTCCTATTGGTTGTTTCATATTAACTGATTCCACAGACTGGCTACCAGAATATCAGTCCTCAATGTACTGACTTTTCAACTCTTCTAATAACACACACACACACACACACACAATGGACTTAGCATTAATTTTGACATTAAGGTTTTAGAAACCATATGAGGAAGTTGTACGTTAAGTACCAAAAGAATGCGAGAGGGAAGGAATGAAGTCTACATTTTAAAATGTCTGGGGCTTAGTGGAACATAGTGACCTTAGCGTAAAGGACCAGGAGCCTATGCCCAAGACTCAAGTAAATAAATAAACTCCATGCATTTTACTTCTCTCAATTTTTAAAGGGAGCTTTGTCTCTAATAGACCTAATTTTGACTGGATATATTTATTTACAATATTATTTCTCATATTTTCTCTTTAGAAGGTAAAATTCTCAAGCATAAGAATGGTTTATCACACAACCTTATTTTTCTAATGATAAAAAATAAACTACCATACCTTAAAGCCTTCTAGGAAATCATCTCAATTGATAACTATACTGTAAAAGGAGACAGGTAGGCCACACTGGGTCTTAGAAAAAGAACAAGTTTGTAGTAAGAGACCTGTGTTAAATGCCTTCCAGTGACACTTATTTTAGGGCATGGAACCAATCATTCAGACTCTGAAGGATATTTCCTTCCACAAAACTGGGAAGTCGCATGCTTCTCTGATAATTAGAAGGAATGGTTAGACAGCACATAACCAGGCAAAATGTAAATGTTGGTTCTTAGTTCTTTTTTTTCTTTCTTTTTTTTTGGTTTTCCAGACAGGGTTTCTCTGTGTATCCCTGGCTGTCCTAGACTCCCTTTGTAGACCAGACTAGCCATGAACTCACAGAGATCTGCCTTCTTCTGCCTCCCAAGTGCTGGGATTAAAGGCATACACCACTATGCCTGACAATTACAGACAGCTGTGAACTGCCATGTAGGTGCTGGGATTTGAACCTAGGTCCTTTGGGAAAACAGCCAGTGCTCTTAACTGCTGAGCCATGTCTCCAGCCCCTTGTTCTTAATTCTTAATTAAATTATTTTATAGTTAAGGATATTACTGCTTGATATCCAGCTTTAAGAGTTCTAGCATAGTTGATAAATTAAGAATTTTGTCATTAGTAGAGGCACAATGAAAAGTGGGGGCACCACAAGTATAGATGTAGATAGTTCTTTTTTTTTTTTTACTTTATGTTTTATTTCTTCAAGTTACATCTCAATCGCAAACCCCTCCCTACTCCCCCCTCCAGTCCCACCCTCCCACCCTCAACCCCCCATCCTCTTCCCTTTTTTTTTTTTTAAATGAGAAATAATTGATTTCATTGACCCTTTGGCCCCATAACTTGAGAGCACTTACTTTTTTCAAAAAAGAAAACATACCTATACACGTTGGAAGTGGTCTGTCCCAGGAAACACTATTTCCCAAAGCAGAACAGAGACTAGAGGTGTCACCAACTAGCTTGTACCTAAAGGACAGTGGAAGGCTGTTATATCCATAGATACTTAAGTCATGTCTTTTTAATTCTCCAGAACTTTATTTTAAAAGATTTACTTACTACACCAGAAAATGGAGACAAAATAACAGTTGATAAATATCTATATGGAAATTTAAAAAAAAAAACATTTTGTTCACAGAAATGATGCTGGAATGGCAAGGGTTTCAAACATGCAAAAATGCCTCTTTCACTTGCAGTACAAAAAAAACACATAAATGAAAAAATTCTAAAACTATACGCTTGATGAAATCTTTTATTCTAAGTTCTAAAAGAAGGGGCTTCATAAATAACAGAGTGCCTTTATTTTTAACAGGTTCACAGTGTAGCGTGGCCAAGAGTTTACACTAATAACCCAACTGAATCTCTGTTTAATAAATACAACAGAGTGCTACTGTTTATTTTTCTTTTCTAAAGTTTGAGACGCACTTTGTCTCATTTAGCTTTTGAGAAAACATTTTGAGAACTTTATGCATGTCTATAAGGTTGGTCAAATCTAACAGTGCTTCTTCCCTTTTCCAATTCCTCCCCTAACCCTCTGCCCACTCCTCTCTCCCACTTCCATGTGTTCTTGCCGTAAGCCCACTAAGTCCACTAACTACTACCTAGTTCTGTTATAAGGGGAGGGGGGCTCAAGTTGGAAACAGTAAGAAAGAAAATGAACAGAAGTTCCCCACTGTGTGAGTTGCTGGTGGCACTTAATTAAAGAACTTCCTTGTTCTACATAAAGAACTAAAAAAGCCTTAAGGACCTTCTGTTAGGAGGGCATTTTCACAGTAGATTTTTTTTTTAAACCCATGAAATTAACAGTTTGTTTGTATGTAGAAAAACTCACATGCAAATTAAAATTTAAGTTGGTTTAAAACTGGTTTGATTTTTTTTTTAAAGATTTATTTATTTATTTTATGTATGGGTGCTTTATCTGCATGAACATCTGTAAACAGAAGAGGGCATCAGATCACATTGTGGATGGTTGTGAGCCACCATGTGGTTGCTGGGAATTGAACTCAGGACCTTTGGAAGAACAGCCAGTGCTCTTAACGGCTGAGCCATCTCTCCAGCCCAGTTTTTCTTGTTTTTGTTTTTTGAGACAGGGTTTCTCTGTGTAATAGCCTTGGCTAAACTGGACTCGATTTGCAGACCAGGCTGGCTTTGAACTCACAGAGATCCACCTGCCTCTGCCTCCCGAGTGCTGGGATTAAAGGCGTGCACCACCATGCCCGGCGTGGTTTGGTTTTTTAACACTTTAAGGATTGTTATTTTGCATCATTAACATATTCCAATTGTTTCTTCACTAATCACGTTTAGAGTCACCTATGTGTTGGACTCCAATAATCTAGAGGAATTATAAGTATAAAAATCTTCCTTTCCTGGCTCATAATACTAAGTTTAACTACAGTGAGCCATGACAAAGTTTCTTTGGGGAGAGGTATTTATGGGGTTTTTTTTAATAGCATATAAAAATAGCTTTCATTTTGACATTTAGACACATATACATCACTGTGCACACTCACCCCCACTCTCACTATGAGGAACTATTTTAGATGCTACCAACCAACCCATAGCCATAGGTCCAGGCCTTATGTAGCAGTGTCCACTGAACTCCTAATTTGTTTTGTCTGTTCATTAAATATAGAGTTTTATTGTGATGAAACTTACCCTGTGTTGCATGAGAAGATTATTTCTGAACCAAATAATATGTCAATTGGTATGTTGATCTGACCATTCATTAGATCTCCAGGATTAGGACATGATTTTCCTAAAAAACAAGAGTATCAAATTTTCTTTTCTTGTTTTATTCAATTACAAGACACAGGCAAAAAAAAAAAAATTAACTCTAACTGTATTGAATGTTAACAGATTAAGATGGTAACCATATATATATATTCATATTATGTTGAAAATGAATGGGGAATAAATAAATTTTTGTTTGTTTGTTTGTTTTTGAAGGCAGGGTTTCTCTGGGTAGTCCTGGCTATCCTGGAACTCACTCTCTAGAGCAGGCTGCCCTTGAACTCACAGAGACCCACCTGCCTCTGCCTCCCGAATGCTGGGATTAAAGGCGTGTGCCTCCATACTCAGCCATTACAGACAGCTGTGAACTGCCATGTGGGTGCTGGGATCTGAACCTGGGTCCTCTGGAAGAGCAGCCAGTGCTCTTAACCACTGAGCCATCTCTCTAGCCCCGAAGACAGACGCCTTAAAAGCAGGGGGAGGAAAAGTACGTGTACTTTGTACAATGTACAAAAGTACAATGGGCTACACGTAACATGAGAGCAGAAGGGATGCTGATCTAGGATTAGGATCCACAAGAGTTGATGGGTAGGGCAGTGGAGAGAATGAAGAAGACCAAAGTAAAATGACATGGGTGTATGAAAATACCACAGTGAATTTTAGCTTAAGAATAAATTTAAATGGGGGAGGGAGGTAGAAAGAAAGTGGTGCTGGAAGGCAAGGGCCTGCAGAACCCACATAAAAAAGCTGGCTACAAGGTCTTGTCATTCCAGAACTGAGTGGGCAGAGAAAGGCAGAGCCCCAGGGTTCACTGACCAGCCAGTCTAGCCTCCTTAGGAAGCCACAGACTAATGACAAATACTGTCTAAATATAAGGTGAACAGGGCCTGAAGAATGACACCCAAGGATGTCCTTTGGCCTTCAGATGCACAGGTATACAAGTGCATGCACGCACACACAGAAACTTATACACACAAGTAATAAGAAGGGCCTGAGGAAATGCCTCAGTTAATAAAGTGGTTGCTTATTATAAGTGTGAAAATCAGAGTTTGGGGCACCAGAACCCATGTAAAAAACTGGGCACAGTGGCACACACCTATATTCCCAGTGACAGAATATGGGAGATTCCTGGAAGCTGGAGGAAGGCAGGAAGAAGGCAGTCAGTACAGTCTGTGAGGTGAAGTTCCAGACCAAAGGAGCCTCAGGAATGGCACCCAGGGTTATCCTACAATGCTTCCAAAACATATACCATGTACATGTATACTCACCCCTGCTCATTAGCACATTCTTGAATGCATGCAAAACACATGCACACAAGTAATAAACAGATCTGTTATATAATAATGTGTACCTTGAATTTACATAATTTTTACTTGTCAATTATATCTTAGGAAAGCAGGAAAAAATTTTTAAAAAATTAAACATCAGGCACATACACACAAATCCATCCTCTGAGCCACTGATGTTTCTAACCCTTACATTTACTTTTACATTCATGTTTTGTTGCTTCAAAAAAGTAACATACTTAGAGTATGCCATCATTTTAGGTAACTTTAAATTAAATAAACATGTAATTTGTAAGTATTTCTATTATATAAATATTTGCTTAATTATAAAATAACATTCATGACTCTTTAAAGAATCTTCTTATATAATTACTCACTTTTGCAAAATTCATCAACTTTGGACCATTGTAAATTCTCAAGGCAAACTGATTTTCCTGAGAGCGAAGGTTGTCTTTGATATCCTGGCCGGCACTGGTACTCCACAATGATACCAATCGGGAAGTAATTCACAGCGATATATTCGTTTTTGAGGGACGCAAAGTTCAGCCTTGCTGTAGGACCACAGCTTTCTAAAAGAATTAACAAAGCAAAAGGAAAAGAGGAATATCAACTTATTTTATAATCTGTGCAATCTGGTAGTTAAACCTTTCCATTTAACTATTTACTTATTTGTTTTCTAGGGATCTTTATGTCTTCATATATTCATTTTTCAATAAATATCACAGTGATATTCAAAGCATATGAAGTATACTCACATGTATACCCTCATTTTTCAGTTACTAGGTGTCTGTGAAGTTTTCACATACAAATGTCGATAATAATAGGATTTACTGAATATTCTAAATATTTTACCCACATTTACTCAAAGTCACAACAGCCCCTGGTGACAAGGGTCAGAAGAACCAACTGTGTACCTAAATTACGCACCAAGCATAAACAGCTGGGCTCTAGAGAGTTAAGGTGGACAGTAAGAAACAGGGGCTCAGTAGCCCAGAGGCCCAAGCTTGCAGCCTGGCTCTTTGGTGTAAGAAGGACTACTCTTGTCCACATTATTTATCTTCTGATAGAAGACGTCTTTAACTCTGAAATTGAGGGAAGAGTCCCCACTTACATGACTCGTGGAGTTGCTTGAAGGATTAGATGAAGCAATACTGTGGAAGTTACAAACACTAAAGCATCTGGTGAAATCTTAAGGGTTTCTTGCCTTCTATGGGGGTTGAAAATATAAATGCAATACCCATTTCACTTGTGGTTTCAAAGTTAATTTTGAATGGTTTCAGATTTACTCTAGCTTTCCCCAATTCAGGTCATTCCAAGGCAGCAATCAAGTCTTACTTTTATCTTTACTTTTGCATAGTCCGTCATGCACCATATAACGATATTCTGATCCATGATGGGCCACACAGACAAATGTGGTTCCTGTAGGTATGTAATGGAGCTGGAAAATCCCTTTTGCCAAGCAACATTGCAGCCACTCTAATGTAATGTAATTCCTCACTACCATGTTTGCACTGGTGTTGGGGGTAGCAACCACAGTACGTGAAAAGTACATACACACACACACACACACACACACACACACACACACACACACACACAACTATACAAAAGTGAAGATAAAAGTTAAGACTTATTGCTTATTGCTACAGCAAATCTAGAATCATACAATCAATAGAGTAGATACTATGTGATAATAAATGTGTATGCTGTCAGCTTGTATGCTTACCACACTATACTTTTTAGTTTTGTTATTTTAGTGTGTAAAAATGAAGAGGAAAAAAAGATAGGTATCGTAGCTTATAATTCCAGCTACTGGAGAGGCTGAGGCAGGAGGATTTTGTGAGGCCATGAGTTGAGGCCAGCCTGAGCAACATATAAGCAAACAAATAGTAAACGAATGCTAGTTTATTATTTTCTAAAGGAAATTAGCATAGCCTCTGTGTACAATGTCTATAAAGCCTATGTAGCATACAGTAATGTCTTAAGCCTTGAGAACCATGCCTCTCTCTCTCTCTCTCTCTCTCTCTCTCTCTGACTAATGTGTTAAAACTGTCAACAGTATTTAGTAGAGTAACTGCTGCAGAGGTTTATAGTAAAAGAACTAGGCTACACTATGGAAACCAGGTGGACAGCCACACCATCTAGTTTTGAGTTACTGTATTGTGTTCAGATACGCTACAATCACCTAAAAACTGTATCTTAAAGCTAACCTAGGGGTACATATACAAGAGATATTTTTTTTTGAAGATCTTAAAATGTCTCTCAAGAGTTGTATCTGTCAATTAACAAAATGAAGTTGAAGAAGACACAGATCACCTGGGTGTGGGTCTCAAGGTAATTGCCAAATACATCCACGTATAATTTACTCCCTAAACAGTACCTATCAGGTATTTTCTCTATTAGCCTGTACAATAGAAAGAAAAACTCTTAATGAAGAAGCAGGACTAGCTGTAGGAAGTACTGCCTTCAATTAGCTCGAGAGTGAACTGCCAACATGTATACTCTGGGGTTTAATAACGCTAGAAAACTATCAATTACCAGTCACTCCAAAGAGGTGTAAAAATAACCTCAACAAGATACACATTCCCATAACATTTCTAAAAAGAAATGAAGAACTTACTGTTACAGAATGGTTCGAGGCTAGACCAATTGCCATCTGCAAGACAGAAGGATACGTCTAGTTTGCCTGGAATGTTTCGAAGGCCTTCATTACATGTGAACTGCACCATGCTATCCTTGGGAAAACTGGTTTGTCCATCCAACGTTGGCTTGGCATCAGGCAGTTCTGGAGGTAGGCCACAGTCACCTAGTAAGATTGGGGGGTTAGATATAAAAGCAGAAGGTGGCGGTAACTTTCTTTCCCCATACCTGGAATAAGGAAAGCAGCAGTGGGTCTCTGTACTTCCTTCCTACACTGAACCAGCCCTACAGGAACTTGCAACGCCCGAGGCTCTAAACAACGCAAGACAAAACCAAGTGAAGAGTAAATGATTCCTCCCCTTAAAGCGGTTCAGAATGTACTCAATATCCACACCGACACCAAGGCTAGGTGCAAGGTAAGACAACCAAGCGTGTGGCGCCGGGCGTGGCGTGGTCAGCCAGTCCACTTCCACCTTCAAAAGAAAAGAGCCAGGAGCAGGGTTGGAGATTCGCACTCAACCCTCCCCCTTTTGGTGTTCCCACGGTCTCCGGTCGCGGGGTATCCGGTCACTGCCCAGACAGTCCAGCAGTCCACGCCCATCCCTCCCGCCACCCGCCGGGCACCTGTCTGAGGCGCGCCCGATAACCAGGAAACAATGCCCGACTAGCAAACGAGCGCCTGGCCGGCGGCTCCCGCCCGGCGCCTTGCCACTCACCCAGCACGGTCGAGGACAACAGCAGCAGCCGCAGCAGCAGCAGCGGCGACGGCGGCAGTGGCCGGATCCCCGGCCCGCGGGCGTGACTCATGATGACTCCAGGGAGGAGAGAGGGTACCCCGGCTGCTGCTGCGGCCGGAGCTGTTTTCACGCCGCAGATGACTGAGCCTCTGTTAACTGAGCCGCTGCGGCGGGGCGGGGCGGGGCTTCGTCACCCTGGGTGGGGCGGCCCTCGTGCAAAGGGCGTTCCCTCCGGGGCCTGGGCGGCTGCGGGAGGGGCGGTCATCCCAGGAACCCAGCTGCGGGGTGGGACTGCTGTGAGTTACGTCGGGCGGGAGTGGGAGTGGGAGTGGGGGTGGGGGCACAGGGGTGTGTGTGCCTTCTAGAACAGGGAGCTTCGCTTCCAGGGACTCGGTGTGCCAGCACTCAAGAATAACAGAGAGCTACTCGCACTCCCAAACTCTGGTCCGCTGAGTGCTGGCAAAGGGATGGGTAGGCGCGGTGGAATTCCTGGGCCTGTGGGAGCTGAGCAGCAGGGAAACACCCAGGACCTCTGTGGCTTCAGCTGGAAGATATCAGATGGGAGGATGGGAACCGGTGACCAACTGTGTTGGCTCCTGGGTCTCACCATGGTGTCAAAACGGAAAATAGGATCCTATCCAAGAAAACAAGTGTGGCTAAAAAGAAGCTGGAAGCCAGCCAGCCTGCCAGAATCCTGCCTCAAAAAACACACAGAGAGGTCTAGGGTGCTCGACTGATTTTTAGACCTTTATCTGGGTGAGGAGTCGGCTTCTTCCTCGTTCTGTACCAAGGACACCACTTGAATTCTACTTTGGGATTGTTTTAGTCTGACTATAAAATGAAATTCAGAAATAAGTAGTAAACCATAAGAGAAAGATTTGTTTTCCTGCTGTGAAGAATAGCCAATAATATGCAAAGCGAGCCACACATTGGAATCACATCAGAGCATTAAAAAACAAAAATCCACAGGGTGATGTGGACAGGACAAGATGAACATCTTTAGAGGACAGCTCTAGGAATTAGGATTATTTAATTTTGATTTGTCACTGTGCAGCCTGGTTTATAAAGCTGCAGATCCATGTAATACCACCAGTGTAAAGAGCCATGTACCTCAGTGTGTCTCTTACAAAAACCACCAAGAGAGACAGTGATGAAAAGGTAAGTTGGCATTCCTAGCGTAAAGAGCCCCAATGTTTCCCTTTAATTGTGTGTCTGGGTCTGGTTAGCAGAGTCCTAGCCTCCACTGCCTATTCCCAGAGCTGCTTTTCCTGGCTGGTGAAAGCCCTCACCTGAAATTCTCCCTTCAGTGGTGGACCAGCTGTGGGAGTGTTTGTCACACCTGATGTTGATAATCATTCCTAAAGTTTTCTTGTGGTTCCTTATTGCTTAGTGTGAGCTTTTGAAGAGCAGACTGGCTGTTAAGAAGAGAGTTTCTTCTGAATCATGCTTGCTTACTTAGCCAAGCATTATGTCGTCCGATGCGGAGATTATAAGAAAGGGTTTCCTTATAGGTGTTCATGGAGATCTAACAGTATTTAAGCATTCTGGAGTTTATGTCATATCCTAGTGACTCATAAAATTGAGCAAGAGTTTCTGGACTCAAGGCTAGCCTGGGCTTCCAAGTTCCAAGTTAGGTTGGCCTATATAATGGGGCCATTTCTCGAAAACAAACCAAAATATCTTAGAGTTTAAAAGTCTCACAAAGGTAGTGTTAAAGCCATCAAGTGTGTTTCTTCTCATACTTTATTTTTACTTCCTTATATGACACAAGAATGTCAGGGTCCAGCAGTGACTGAGAACTGGTATAGTTGGGACTTCATGTATTTCCTGAGAGCTTTCTGTGACTTCACCCACCACTTTTTCTGCCATGTCATAGTAGCTGAGTCAAAACCAGATAGGGAGCTATCAGAAACCCTTGAGAGAGTCCTCTAAAAGTGGGTTACGTGAACATCATAGCTTTACATCTAGATAGAACAATAGGATCAGCAAACTGTCAAAAACTGTCACCCAGTTTAGCAACATCAAATATTATAAGCATTCACTTTCTAAAGTACTTTGGTCTCAGTAACAAGTTCTTTCCAAGGGAAGGAGTAGAAAAAATAATGGGTGGGCCCTTAAGTAATATTTGTCACCACCTAAATAATTACAACACTCTGGAGGAAAAAAGTTAAAACTATTACATGATGCATTTATTTAATTTTTTAAAAAGACATGCATTAAAATATGAGCACTACCTCTTAGTTCTTAAAAAACAAAAAGCAAATTTATAATAGAGTATTTTATTTGAAATGCTATCCCAGATTTACTGTATTCCAGTTGTTTTATCCATGTACAATTTTACCAGCGCAACTTCTTCATAAAGTGGAAAAGCTATCAACATTTCACAGATAAGAGGAGAGTTATTTCTACCAAAATTTGTATAGTTAAGAAGTAACCATATGAGAATGAAAATCTAGCTTGATTCTAAAACTTAGATTTGTGTGCGTGCGCCAGCATTTGTGTTTTTGTGTGCATGTGTCTGTGTGTGTGTGTGTGTGTGTGTGTGTGTGTGTGTGTGTGTGTGTGT
>CAJQZJ010033263.1:1589660-1629467 GCA_907164525.1 Lophiomys imhausi | reverse complement strand
TGTGTGTGTGTGTGTGTGTGTGTGTGTGTGTGTGTGTGTGTGTGTGTTGGACAGAGAATAGTTTCCGGTATCATCCTCAGGAACACTTGTCTACCTCCTTTGAAACAGTGCCTCTCATTGGAACCTGGGGCTCAGTGACTGGGGCAGGCTGACTGGCTAGTGAGCCCCAGGAAGAGTCCACCATATTTGACAACTGAATAGAAGCAAAACAACCCTAAAGGTGACTCTGGAATGTGAGCATGTGGAAGGTAAAGGTATAGCTTTAAAAGGACCATTATTCTAAAACCAGCAGGCAATTTAGGGAAGAAATAACCATTCAGCTTTCTGCTGGTTAAACATAAAATGCATTAGTAGCATGTCTAAGTGGAAATACATAGTGTGAGATTAAACTGTAGAAGATTGTGCCAGAGAGACCTGGTTTAAAGAGGTCGGGCAGGCACCAAGGAGAGAGCAAACAGAAGCCTTGAAGCCACACCTTAGAATCAACAGTACAGGGGAGAAGGTGTAAAACTGGAAGAGGGTATTACAATTTCCGAAAGACAAGGCTACCAAACTGTCAGCCAGATATTGTCATTCTTCTTGCAGGTGAGGCTACTGGGATTCAGGGAAGTTCCGAAACTTAACCACATGAAAGGCTTAGAGTCTGGTGGTCCCAGGGTGTTCTCCCTCTCTGCTGCCTTCCAAGAAGTCTCCCAGCTGACAAGGTCATGACATGACCAAGTACTTTCCTCCCAGTGGCCATTATGCTATTCAAGGTCTGTCAGTTCCTCCCTCTGAAACACCTTCTAGATGCATTCCTAGCAGCCCACAATATTCCCTCACATTTCTTTAAATGGCCACCAAAAACAAAACAGAACCTTTGGGCCGAGGGGTTTTTGGTTTTGTTTTGTCACACAGCTGCAAATCCAGGCAGCTCTGCTCTGCAAATTAAGTGAGACATGTTTTCTTAAAATTAATGAAAACTTGACCACACCCTTCTTCTTGTCCATTGGAAAAAAAAATTGCAAGCATATTCCTGCGACTCCTCTCAGATCCTCCCACCCACCCAGCTCCACACCCTTTCTCTCTCCTTAGAAAACAAACAGAAACAACAACAAAAGCAGACTAAAACACACACATAATTCCCCCCAAAAAACCCACAAACTTGGAAACCATGATATACAATCGAAAAACTAATAAGACAAAAAAAGGAAAAGAAGAAAGAAAACCCCAAACAAAAGCAATATGAGACAGAAAGTCTACAAAAATACCATTGAGTTCATTTTATGTTGGAAATCTACTACTGGGCATAGAGCCTACTCTTAAGTGTGGTTAATAAACCCAATGAGATTCTCTTGGTGAAAGCTAATTTTTCCTTTGCAAGTGGATGCCCATTGCAGATAGCGTCTACTGTGCTATTTCTTACAAAGGGATTTTTAATTACTTTTTAAATTTTCATCCAACATATTTGTGTCATTTTCTTTCCCTTTCCCCAGCTCCACTCAGATCCCCCACCTTGCCCTCATTTCATAGTCTTTCTCTTTTCTAAAAAAGAAAGAAGTCAAGAGAAAACAAACCATGCATGTGTGTGCACATGCACATACATACATGCACACACACACACAGAGTCCATTTTGTGTTGCCTAATTATTCCTGAGCATTTAAGAAAACTGATTTTCCCTTTCCCTCAAGCAGTCAATTGCAGATAACTTCATGGTTGACAATGGATCTTTGTGCCCACTCCAGTTTCTCCCTGCTGGAATTTTGTCAGCTTCAAACGTGTACAGGTCTGATGTGAGATATAGTCTCTGTGAGCTCATATGTGCATCAGCCCTGTTATATCTAGGAAATGCTATATCTTTGGAGTCACCCACCTCTGGCTCTTTTAATCTTACTGCCTTCTCCACGCAGATGCCTGAGCCTTGAAGGTGTCACACAGACATCCCATTTGAGGCTGAGCACTACGAAAGCTCTCACTGTCTGAATGTCGTCCAGTTGTGGGTCTCTGTATAAATTACTGTTCTGTTTCAAGAAGCTTATCTGATGGAGGATACAGCAATTTACTGATCTGTGAGTATAGCAGTGTCTTGTTAGTCATTTCCTGGCTATGGTAATTTACCACAGCATTGTGGTTTGAAACCCACCTTCAGATGTTGAATGACCATTTCATAGGCGTCAAATATCAAATATCCTTCATATCATGATATTTATATTACAATTCATAACAGTAGCGGAGTTACAGTTATGAAGTAGCAATGAAAATAATTTTATGGTTGGTGGTCACCACAACGTGAAGAACTGTACTTAAAGGGTTGCGGAATTAGGAAGGTTGAGAGCCACTGATTCAGGAGAATGATAATAGTAGATTTTCCCCTATGGTCCATGACCTGTCTAGTCTCTGGTCCTCAGCCTCATACCCCATATCATTTGGGCCACTATTAGCTGAGTGGTATATCTTACAGGCAGATTGCTATTATAGCTCAAAGGGGGTTCATAGTTGGATGAGATCGATGATTGTTTTTCTTCTACAGTAGTGTGTAGAGTACCTTTCAACACTATGAATGGTAGTCAGTAGAGGTGAAGCTTGTAGTAGAGCACAAGCCCAGTGACTCCATGAATATGGTGTCTTCAGGAACAGGGCCCTACTCTCAGGCTGCAGAGGGCAACCCAACATCATCAGCAATGGCCTGTAGTATCTGGGGAATTCTATGGGACTCCTTTGTACAACTCAAAAGATGTAGCCCATTCCTGGTAGTGGTGTTTTAATTTGGTAGCATATGCTGTCTAGTTAGGGCTTTGTCTTATATGGTAACTCCAATTAAATTACATTTATACATGTATATATTTTTAAAACTTCTACAGTAGTAGATTTCTATATAGAGTTTCAAAAGGCCTTTAGTGTTAGTTGTCCCTCCCCATATTCTCTTCCTTACCTACCCCTACACACACACACACACACACACACACACACTTTAATCTTCCTATTCTAATTTTTTGCTTATTCTTTTATAATACTCTAATTTCCCTTCCTTGGAAAACCCCTTCTTCCTTCTTCCTTGTCTGCTATTAGCCACCTGACCTCTGTGGATATTCTGAAAGAAACACAGGTCACCAAAGATAACAGTGGCATTTAAGAGAAATTACAATGTTTGTCTTTCTGGGTCTGAGTTCCTCCCTCGGGCTGATTGTTTCTATCTCCAACCATTTCCCTGTAAATACCATAGTTTTGTTTTACTTAACAGCTGAATAATTTGACATTTCACTATCCACTCACCAGCTGATGGGTGTCTAAGCTGTTTTCAATCAGGAGTTTTATTTACCAATAATTCACTAATTAAGGTGTCAGTGTGCCACAGCAATCGGTGTTTATTTCTAACTTCCCTCAGGTTCAGTACTAATTGGTTAGAGTGGCCAATAACATCTGACATGTCCACCTGGCAGGATGACCTCAGCCTGCTTCTGCTGTGTGTGAGGGAAGATTCTCTAGTCAAAGGGGGTTGTAGTTCCTTTCTTCAATAGGAACTGATTTTATGAGACTCCAGTGAATTGTTGCTACCAAAAGCAGAGGAAGAGAAAAGGCAAGAAAATGTGAGCATGTTGGGGAGTGTGTGGGAAATGAGAGGGAGAGAAGGGGGAGGGGAGAGGGGGAGGGGAGGGGAGGAGAGGAGAAGAATGTGAACACGCCCATGATAAAAGAAAATGAACCACTGGGTTGCAGTAGACAAGTCTGAGATTCAGGCATACACAGGCTCAAACACTGACTTTGTTGCTCCTTTGCCTGCTGTATGGTCCACTATCAGCTATTCAGTAAACAAACTCTGGGTATAAAATAGGCATGATCATATTACTGATCTTGTAATGTTGTGCGGAATAAAAGAAATAAGACATGCCAAAACATTTGATGCTTTGCTTAACTTACAGTAAATACTCATTGAATTACTTACAGTAATTCATTGGTGGTAATTAATGGCCGTGTCTAACCTAAACAAATATTTCAGATATCAAGTGGGACCTGCCCATGGTCACATGGTCTGTCAAGACATAAACTAAATAAACCCATTACAAAGATCAGATTTTCAAAAGGGATGCAAATGGTGCTGTTGCCCTCATTCTGTCTCCACCCCAGTAGAATTTATTCTCTGGCAAAGATTATTGCTTAGATCATTTGCTCAAATGCTCAAAATTGTTGAATTGCTGGATTCTTTCCTAACATCCCAGTCATCCCATCTGTAATGTATTTACCTGAATTTACAGTCTCTCAGCTGAAGAGGCAGAACTACATTCTGTGTCAAGTTAGGCTTACACAAGGTGAAGAGAGAAGAGAGAAACACATGAGGGGCATGTACAGTACGGTGTGCCCTTCTAGTTTGAGACCTTGCCTTGCTTAGCCATCACAGCACTGCTGTCTTTGAACACCGTGTCATTCTGTCAGGAATAACACAGCTGAAAACTCGTTTCCCCCTTCCTAATTTAGCACATCAGTTTTGGTCATGTTAACGCTAGGTCGTGGTTTGGGTGGAGTTTACATGCCATTCCTGGACCCAAGTTTCATGTGTTAGGCTTGGTTCCCAGGGAGATGGCATTGGGAGATGTTATGGAACCTGTAAGGGCTTATGCCAGGAACTGTAGCTCTCCTGTAACTACTGTTGTCATCTCCCTTACTCCTTACCCTTCTCTTACAGATGATTGTTATGAAAGGAACACACATAACCCTGCCCAGCTCCTGGTTGGAGACGCAATCATTTGCATTTGTCTTTGTAATATTTAAAATGTCTTGTGTTACATCTGATTAATTATATCAAGTTTTGTTTTAGTAGTGGTTTGTTGTTGCTGTTATTTTCTTTTTGTATCGTATTTTTTCTGAGTTCCTTCTTGTCTACATTTGTTAGCTTGGGCCTTTGTTTTTCAAGCTGAAACTTCCCCCAGGTGTCTTACACTCCATGACTTGGCTTACTATTAAGGAATGACTAGCCAGCAAGCTGATGGGAAGCTCTGGCTATGTGGTTAAGACTGGCTTCCTGACGGTCCTCAGTGCAGGCCTATTAGGGTCAGAAACTCGGCTGTGTATGTGATCATCTAAAAGCATTTTAACTTGGGTGCACTTCTCTGGAAACAGAATTTCAAAACAACAGTCTTGTCTAGGGGCACAGAGAAGTAAGTATATTCCAGCTCTCCTGGATCCTAAGCAAATAGGATCAAGACCTTAGCATTCAACATCTGCCACTCCTATTTCTTTTCTTTTACCCTCTGTTTTCCAGCGTCAGGATCTCTGGTTCTCTTCCCATCCCACCACCCCCCCACCCCCCGCCTGAGGAAAACCCTTTGGATCTTTGCACTCTGTACAGACTATCAGTTGATCCTAGCTTCTGTTTAATCCCTCCTCCTCTTTGCAGAGGTTCTTGGGAATGTAAAATCCTGCACCATGAAGGGTTGTTGTCTGCAGACTGTAACATCTTAGCTTTCCATGCTGCGGCAACTCAATACCCCATTCAACCACTCACTGGCATCTCCTCTGCTGTACTAACTCTCCTGTGTTTTCATGCCTTTAAAACATTCCTGTCATTTCAGGGAGAGACACTTTTTGTTGTTGTTTGTTTCTTTTTTGGGACAAGGTTTCTCTGTGTTTCCCTAGCTGTCCTGGACTCACTTTGTAGACCAGGCTGGTCTCAAACTCAGAGAGATGCGCCTGCCTCTGCCTCCCGAGTGTTGAGATTAAAGGTCTGTGCCACCACACCCGGATCAAGACTTTTCTTTTTTTTAAGAGCACAAATACTCGTGAATACCCATTTAATCATTTTAAAGTAGAAGTGTGTGTGTTTATTGTGTAACCACCTCATGGGAGGCTCTGGATCGGCACCTGGAGTACAGACTCCTTTATAAGCCAGTTATGTATTTAGCGTCTGGCTAGGAACTTCTACAAAGCTGGCTATGCAAATGCTGACTCCGCTCTTCCATTTTACACGGCTGGAGAGAGGGTTCTTCTTACCCACGATGCCGACTTAAAAGCTGTCAGTGCCTGTCTTTTGAGAGCCAATTAACTTGAGAATTATAAAAGAAAATACACAGGTACTACTTAGGTTTCTTAAGGACTTGGAAAATGCTAACTCAAGGTCCAGGTTCTGATGGGGATGATAATGGTCCTGATAAAAATAATTGTATCCATTAAGTTACTCACCATTGGTCATGCCTCTGCTTTGTACTGGAAGAAAACCTGTATGTCTGGCTATATTGATATATTGAAGATATATTGAATCAAGGAATCTTTCTTTAGTCCCACGGAGAGCATGGCCAGTGGTCTGTGAGGCACTGGGCAAGTAGGATGTCCACATGAGAACTGCCATTTGAAAATGCACAGTTTAGCACTACAAACATTCCTTTCAATACCACATTATTATAAAAGCTACAGTAATCTGATGTAAATGAATATCTCACCAAGCAGGTCATGTTTTCTGGCAGATAATGCTTTCTACTTCCATTGTGGAATCCTCTCAGTTAAGACCGATTCAAGAGCTTGCAGGCTCAACCACGTCCACTGCGAGGTTCTTCAGCTGTGGCAGGCTGGGAAGATGGCATTGCTGGAGGTCCCAGAAGGTCCTTGAGAGTGTCAGCCAGAAGCTAGTGTTGTTGACAGTGGGCATGTGTGAACTAGGAAGTGGCACCAAAAACTCATGGTTGCTGAAGCCAAAGCCACAAAGTGGCCAGTCTCAAAGTCCCCTTGTGGATGGGTATCAGTAGAGAGACTCATAATCCCACATCCTGGGGAATAAGGTCTTGCTGTCTGAAGGTCCCCTACACATGTCCTGGTTTTGTTTTATTCTAGTGGGCCTATAAGTTTTCTGCCATCACTGTTCATTCACAACTTAGGACTGGTTCAATAATGTATCCGTTCGACACTGGGATTTGTTCAATAGCATATCAAGGACCGCTTTGGACTTGGCTCATATTGGAGCTGCCTTGTGGCTAGCTCCTGTCTTGCAAGCATTAGACTACCCCGAGTCATACAAAATAGTTTCACTCATGTTCCTAACACCTCACTACAGCAGCCCAGAAGGGCCATCAGGAACCATTGCTGCGTGCTCCCTCTGTGCACAGAGCACCAGTGTACTGACTTCTAGCTGAAGCCCTAGATAAGAAGAAAGTTTTCACCATTTAAATATGTAGACTCAAAGCTCAGTTTCCAAAAGAGGCCCAGAATCAGAATCATTTAGGGCTGAGAGAGCAATTGTATTGATATTGAAGCTGAAATGATGTTACCCATGATGATACGTTCAAAGCCAGTTCACCTTTATCTTGATTTTTTTCATTTCAACCCTAAACCATACTGACCATTTCCAAGACACATGGTTTACCGAAAGCCCCGGCAGCCATCTGTTATGAGTGGTATCTTGTAGTTTGGGAATGTTTACTATGAAGAAAATCTGAACATAAGTGACGTGTTAGTGTTGCTAAAGGAATGCTTTTCTTCTGTGAAGATTCCACAGAGGCTCTGTGTGGAGGTTCAAGTGGTGTTTCTGAATATGAGTTTAGACAGTAACACGGTTTCTTCAGCTGCTGCTCCACAAAGGAAGCTGACAATTCCCTTAAGCAAGGTTTGGTTTATTGCAATGAAAGGGCCTCGAGGTCATGAGTTGGTCTCAAAGTGGAAGAAAGTACATTAGACAGCAGCAATACATGGATCTAAACATGAAGAAGCCTTAAAGAAAAAGAGGAACTTCTCTTTAAAACTTGCAGAGGAGCTTCATCAAGAATGGTAGTGAGAAGGCTGAGCTATCTTGAGAGGGATAGGGGTAGGGGCTGAGGACCCTCTTCTGGGAGCACCCTTCACCTCTGGACCAAAGTTCCAAGCACTCATTCTTCCCAAGAGACCTCAGACCGAATGCCAGAGCAAATGAAAGACTTGCATTTTGATAACCTTTCCGGGGTGGTCGAGTCTTCACATCATGCGTCTTAGTTAAACACAGCATATGAGACAGGCAGCATGGAGGAGCCGGGTACCGTATATGGAGAGCTGCCTCGTCACAGCACAGATTGCTTTGTAGTTCTCTGTCCCAGAGAGAGCTACCAGGAGGCCTGGCATGGTTCAGGCTATAGCATAAGACCTGTAGGTACACGGCTGTGTTCTAACAGTGGGGTGTAGTTGTCTAAACTCCAATTCACACATGGGTCCCACCTCTCCCACTCCAGGACATTTCTGAAGTGATTACCTCCTGTCTTACCTACTGCATCACCAGATGTTTGGTTTTATTCCAACAGCTCTTACATGTAAACATCAGCTCATAATGCTCTGATTCTTAGGGAAAAAAGGCAAAGGCCTTTGTGGCTAGATTGCTGGGTCTAGTTTTCCTGCTTAAAAAAAAAAATTACCGGCTGGCCTTGAACTCACACTCTTCCTGCCTCAACTTCTCAAGTGCTGAGATGCAGGCATGTGTCTCTATGTCCTACTCTCCTCTGCATCTTGAAGTTATTCCAGTCTGGTCCCATTATCCACCACAGCTGCTCGGATGGAGGCCACTGATGAGGCTTGCATCACAATGACCTCAGCAGAGAGGGTCTGGCAGCAGATAGGAGCCCACTGATCACTTCCTTTACCTTAATATACCCCCTCCTTTTCAGGACTATGTTTTCCTGGCTCAGTCTACTAGTTTACTGTCCATTCCTTCCCAGCCAGTTTTATTGCCTATCTGTCTCTATAAACTGCAAATGAAATGTTTGCGTTCTCTCTCCTTTGATTTGTCCCCTTATCCCAACGTCTGTGGCTCCCATGATGTCCAGTCTTAAATGTTATGGTGGCATCAAGTGCTATGAATTTTCAAATCATATTTTAGTCTGCATTTCTTTCCTGAATATATAGGCCAGGTTGCTTAACTGACAACTCTGCTTGGTGATCTAAAAGATGTGTTAATGCTAGAGAGAGAGAAAGAAGAAACACCAGTTTCCCCACTTTAGTGAACGGCACTCCATTCTCCATTCAGGTTAGGTGGAGCTCCCAGAAGTCATCTTTTTTTGCCTTATGTTGACTCACATGCCACCTAGAAAGTTAACAATCATGCTATCCTCTCTCCCTTCAAATTGCAGCTCAAACTTGACAGGATTCCTCTTTAACATGAGGCAGCCTTCTGCAAGCAGCCTCCCTTCATAGCCTGGGCCACGGCAGGTAACTTTCAGTAAGTGTCTGCCCCTCCCATTACTCTCATATTCCTGAGGACAGGTTACCTGGCAGTTCCAAATGTGCCCTGGCTTCTGTGCTTTTCAGGACACAAGCTCAGATTCAGTCACTGACCAGACCCTTCTGGTTCCCTTCTCCCTTTCTTCTCTGCCTTCATCTCCCCAGCACCCCTGTCCAGTGTTAACTGTGTTCCCAATCCTGACCTTTGAGCTCACAGAACAAAGTCCCAAACTGACCAAAGTCCCATTCAGTCATTGGCTACTGTTTTCTCTTTATTTAAATCTGAAAACATGTCTATGTGGCTTTCTTTACATCCCCCAAGACTTTTTACTTAAATACTTCAGTAAGGCCCTTTTATGTCATTGTGTTTGATATAGAAGTATGCTCCAAAGCCAGGAGGGGTGACCCAAACCTTTAATCTCAGCACTTGGGAGGCAGAGGCAGGCAGATCTCTGTGTTCAAGGCCAGCTCATCTACAAAATGAGTTTCAGGACACCCAAGGTACACAGAGAAACCCTGTCTCAAAAAAAAAAAAAAAACAAACAAACAAAAAAGAAAAGAAATATGCTCCAAAATTATAGGTCAAATATCTCCCTTTATATTCCTTCAATGCTTGCCTCAGCACATAACTTTTACTCATTTGTTGACCATACATATCCCCACAATTGAGTATGAACTTCATCCACAGAAAGACCTTATGTCTCTTGGGTTAAATGCGAAACCCTAGGCTCCTAGAGCCCTATACATTGTGTGTGCTCAATAAATGTTGCTGGCTAAATGAATTCATACACAGGAATTTTATAACTGTAAAATTTTCTGTCAAACAATATGCTTGTGGGTCCTTTTAAAATATTGGAAGGTTTGGTGACACTACAGCAGGTGGCGTATCTTCCCAGGCTAACAGTTATCTGGAAGGAAGTAGAGGACTTCTCCTTCTGGTGCATCCTTCACTTCCTGTTGTTTTCTGCTGTGTTGATTGCACATAGCCCTGTCTCTCAGCACTCTCTTCCAGTCTGGTTCTGTTTGTACTGATAAGGAATCAACACTTACTCCTTCCTGCAGAGGTGGCTTTCAAATGCCAGGAATTGTTTTACTTTATACAATCACCTTATTATAATGAACTAACAACAATAAAAGTAAAATCAATGCACCTAGATTAAGGAAGCCACTCAAGCAAACACTTGCCCAGTCCCAAACTCTATTCATCTCCAGGAACTTCTATACAGTTAGAATTGCCATTCTGAAGCTTCACTTTGGGTTTTCTACTTATCAATTACATTTTTATGCATTTATCCATGCAAAAAAGAAAGAAAAAAGACTACTATGACACAGTTGGTGTGTCCTTTGCCTGCATTCTGTCTGTCCTTCCTTTTCTCCTAATGTCACGCCTTTTTGTTCCCCTTCCTAATTATTATATGTACATATAGTGTGTGTGTGTATATATATATATACACACCATATATACACAGATGTTTACACATATAAATCTGTGAATTATATGTTTGTTCCTGTGTTTTGTTTTGTTTTTTCTTCTGAGTGGGTGGTCTTGCTTAATATTGTTGGGAACAAGCAAAAGAAACTTATTCCAAGTACTACCACTCCGTTTTCAGACTCCATTTAATCATAGGGAGAAACTAAATTCAAGGTCCCAGGCCTCAGGGGAGCTGGTGACTTTCTAATAGCTGAACAGATTCTGTTGTAAGGAAATAGTTGTCTGAGTGCAGCCATCTCAAGGACAACTTCTCCATCTTCCTGGCAGAGTCAAACTAAGTTCTTGTTCCCAGGCCCAAGGATCATTCCTATACTGATTGATGGAAGATCCCTTGCTCAACCCCTTATGTCAAAATATGATTGGACAATACTACAGCCCAGCCTGCTCCCCAGCACACTATGGTTTTATCCTTTGTATATGCTGTACAAAGCTACTATCACAAACTGCTTAGGATTATGAAGAAATGCAAACTAGTAGTCATTCAAACTTGTGGTTTTGTTAGGTACTAGTTTAGTTAATCACAAATGTTTTCTAAGTTAATCAGATATTAAATTGCTAGAGACAAGCAACATTTGCTTATTCAAATATACAGAGAGAGATGGTCTTCAAAAACCTAGGGAGATCTGTAGAATATGGCATTTAAAGATGTTTTATTAATTTAAGACTTTTAAACATTGAGACATGTCAGCTCCTGACAGCACTCCCATTCTACCTCAAAGGAGAATGATGAGCATCAAAGAATCTCCAATTGGACTTGGCTGCATTAGTGGCAAGGTACCCACTAGGCAATGAAAAATCCCTTGCTTCAGCTATAAACAGAATGCTGCCTGAAATGCACAAAACTTGGGAGCAGGTAAGTCAAGAGCCTAGCTCTGCCAAGACAGGGTGAGAAAGTCCTTCATAATTCCTGCTTTATAATTAATTTCTGTGAGAAAATAGTGGGCCAAAAGGCTGAAGATAACTGCTCCAATGTTATAGAGAGAAATTGGGCACTGTCCAGGCAGCCAGTTGTCTGTCATTTCTGGGTTTTGGGCGCTACTGGCTCTGCACTTCCTGTTTATTCAGATATATTTATCCTTCTCAGGTTTCTGATGTGGTTGAAGACTACATAGTTATAGTCTCACTGTAAGTTTTAAGTTGTTTAGGAATTAAAAGGATGTTCTAGGTCTAAGGTGATATTTTTAGATTGGTAATGCAAGTTAGGATGGAAACTGAGTTAAACATACAACTTTAAACTCATCAAGATAGATAGATAATAGAATACTAATATCAGTTGGCAATTACATATGGACTGAACATTGGGAATGCATGTTATACCTTATAATTTTTAAATTGTAGCCTAATTGTTTTTATTGTTTTGTGTTCTATTTATCATTATAAGAAAAAGGGACTTTTATTGGCTAAAATGGAATTTAATAGCTTAAAATGTACTAAAATGGGGAGATGTTGAAAAAAAAGAAAAAGAAAAAAAACAATGTTTATTACTCTGAAGCCATTAAAAATTTTTGACGTGTGTGTGTGTGTGTGTGTGTGTGTGTGTGTGTGTGTGTGTGAAAGTTCGACTCCCGAGTCTGCTCTGTGGCCTTGTTCAATCAGTAGTGGCTTGATTACAACAAATTTTTGTCATCAGCATTGACCTGATGTTTGAGTTATGTTAGATTTAAGCAGACCCATAGCATTTGGTTTATTGGCTGGGGAATGAATGCAGGCCTCCTATATGGCAGGTGAGAATTCTACCACTGAACCACCAATGCCCACAATAATATTATCCTAAATCCATTCATTTTCCTGCAAACTCACTATTTTCTTTACTGCTCACTAATATTCTGTTTTGAATATATACTACGCTTACTAAGATATCCTACATATTCTGAGGATCTCAGGTCAGTTCCAGCTCAATATATCCATTTGTTAATGGGCATCTAGGTTGGTCCATTTCCTTGCTAATGTAAGCAGAGAATCAAAAAACATGGATATGCAGATATCCTTGTGGTAGGACTTGGAGTTCTCTGGGTATATGCCTAATGGTAGATAGCTGGGTCTTGGGGTTGTTCTGCCTTTAAGTTTTTGAATAATGAAGTTCCTTTGTGTGTGCATTGTGGATGCTCTGAAGTTCATCTTTGTTGGTCCTTCTAGGCTGAGCATTTGTACCCCATTTTCCTTTCCTTCCAGGTATTTTACTCCTATGGCTTTGGTAGACATCTAGATGCTGTTTCCAAATTGAACTTTAATTGAACTCTGTTGATTTTCAGACTCAGAAGCCAACTAATTACCAAAGACCACCAATGAAAGTTCTCAGAGCTCTCTCAAGTCCATCCTGCAAAGGGCAAGTTTTCTTCCTGCTCTCTAAACAGCCACTCTGACCTCTAACATCATCTGCTAGTTTCTCTACTGTGTTTTTACTTAGTCATCTTGGAATTGATCTCCTTTTTCCTCATTCCAAAATACTTTTTTCATTTATTTATTTATTTATTTATTTATTTATTTATTTATTTAGTAATTAATTCTCAAGTACTTTAATTATAATCATATCTATCCCTGACTGTTCAAAACCTCCTGTGTCCCTACCCTCTCTAAAATGTATGACCCTTTTTTTCTTTAACTATTAATGTTCCACACATGTACATGGGCAAGTTACTGAGTCAAATTTGTACTGCTTATATCATGCAACTTGTCCCTGAAGAGAACTGATTCTTCTTCTCTGTAGCAATTAATTGCCTATAACTCTTCATCAAGGGTGGGGCCTCTTGAAATTTTTTCCACTTGCATTGGTGTGGCAATGGGTGTTGTCATTATGCAAGTCTTGTTAGGTAAACATACTGTAGAGATTTCATGACTGGAGAAGTTATTGACTCTAGTGGAAAGCCTATGACTACTATTCTCCTAAATTATTATAATTTCTACCTTTATTCTACTTATCCTTATACCCACAGATGTGTGCAGCATGCCTGACATGTCTACAAGACACTATCAGCAGGAGTCCCAGTCCCCTGCCTCTAACAATCTTTCTTTTTTCAATGCCATCTTCATTTCGGTTTGGTTTTGTTCAGTATTTCTATCTCTTTATTGATTTTACTTTCCAAGTCCTGAATTATCTTTGTCATTCCATCCAGCCTCATATTGGTGTTTCCTTGAACTGCACTCAGCAGTTTATATCTGTCATTGTTAGGGTGCTTGTTTATGTTCTCTTTAGACCCCTTGAATTCTTTGATCATCTTCATGATTATGCTTTTAGGTTCTGTGTCCTTGGTTCATCTAGGCAATTCTCATTGGAGGACATCTCTATAGAACTGGTAGTTTGGAAACTGTTGTAGTATCAGGAACATATTGCCTTGATGGTTGATATCATTTATGTTTTGGAGATGTGACCTGGACATGGGACCTTCTCTCTGTGGTCCTGTGTCTAATGTGAGATGCTAGCCTGAATCTCCTAAGTGCAGGCTTTGGCTTTTAGTATTCCCCAAACTTGGTTGATTTTAGGTCAGGTAGGAAGAGTAAGTAGGTCAGTTCTTCAGATACTCAATGTTTTTTTATTTTTGTTGAAGAGATGGAGGTGATTCTAATGCAGTGGTTACTGAGAACACATACAAAAGTAACTACTAGTAGACTACTAGAATTGGGCCAGTTGTGCAAGCAATCTGTAGCACCCAAGCTTGGTCTGGAAGTGTGGGGACAGTGCAGGCAGGAAGGGACCTAGGCACTCACCTGGTTAGGCTGTGCTCAAGTCACATGACCCAAGCTAGGCCTGAGAATGTAGGAATGGTGCAGGTGGGCAGAGACCTCTCCTACCTATTTTTTGCTCATCAGTCGTATGTTTTATCTTTTAAATACCTCTTTTTCTTTCCTCTCTCAACACCAGTGTTTATTTTATTCTCCTCTGTCTGTCTCTGTAATAGTCTTTGAAGTGAACTGCTGGTCTTGAAGTCTCCCTGCCCTCACCTGGGTCCATTAGAATCCATGTTATTAACATTACAGTTTAAAATATTATTTTAAATCTTATCAGGCTTAACTCTTTTTTTTAATAATTTATTTTTTATTTCTTCAAGTTACATCTCAATCACAATCCCCTCCCTACTCCCCCCTCCAGTCCCACCCTTCCACCCTCCTCCCCCTCCCCCCCACCCTCCTCTTCCCTTCTTTTTTTTTTTTTTTTTTTTTTAGTTTAAGGTATTTATTTTCCCCCCAACAGCTCTCCCTTTCAGTCCAAATAATGGTTCTTTTTCTTATAACTATAAATACAGTACAAAACAACAGAAATAAATAGGCCACGATTATAAGAGTTATATGGCTTAGCATACATTCCCAATGTCCAGTCCATATGTATTTGGCACCTGACTTTAACATTCTACTATCTAACCATCTCCATGAGTTTAAAGTTCTATATCTAACTCAGCTTTCATACTAACTTGCCTCATAATTTTAAAAATATCTTCTTAGATCCAGAACACCCTCTTGATTCCTAAACAACTCAAAATTTAACTATGAGACTCTAGGTATCTATTCTTCAACCACCTCAGAGACCTGAGAGGGATAAATATATCTGATTATATAGGAAGTGCAGGGCCTGCAGCTTCCAAAACTAAAAAATGACATACCAGTGGCTGCCTGGACAGTTCCCATTTTCTCTCCATACATTACAGCATCATTTGCTCCAGGAAAAATATTACCTGACCCCCCCAAAAAAAGGTAATTGTCCCAGAGTTAGGATTAGGGCAGGGCTCTGTTCTTATCTTTCCAGGAGATTTAAAGCATCCATTCAAGGAATCCAGGGACAACTGGACAACGGAAACCTCAGCAGAAAACAGATCAGACACCAAAGAAGACGAGTGGCCCAGATGATCCAGCCTTGCAGACTTCTTCAATAGCAGTTTCCTCAAAAGTCTATAACCACAACAACTCAAAATCGCTAAGATCGTTCAGCTCCACAGACTACTCCAGCCAGATCTTCAGTAAAGTTCTGAAGATCAGCTTCTGTCTATGAACTTCGTAGGACATCTAAATAGCTGAGCACAAAGGGACTGAACATCAAATGATTCTATTAACATTTTTAACCATTTTTCCATTCTTATTTGGGCCCCAAACAGGTTTACTACGTCCCAAATCAGCAGGAAGTCATTTTAAGAGAACAACGTCCCATCCCCAGAAGGTGGGGAGGGTGTTCTTCCCCTTTGGTTATTTGATAGATAATAGAAAATTTTGTTATTTAGGGGAAAAGACTACAAGCTGTTAAATGGTCTTGTTAAATGGGTTTTGGAGGTTAGACCCAGGGACTTCTCTCTTTTGCTTTTCTGTATCCTCCTTTCTCTCCTATATAGGAGTGAACAGACTTGAGAAAAATGGGACATAGACATAGTATAGGAAAGAACAAGAAAAAAGGACAGATTATTGAATATAGCTTTATACCTTTGTATACTGATACAAAATTAATATTATATTTGGCTAAATTGGTATTGATCATTGTATATTAATGCAAAATTAAGATTGTATAGGGCTACATCGGTATTGATCTTTGTATACTGATACAAAATTAAGATTATTTTTGGCCACAATGGTATTGACCCTTGTATATTAATGTAAAATTAAGATTGTATTGGGCTACATCGGTATTGATCTTTGTATATTGATACAAAATTAAGATTATATTTGGCCACATTGGTATTGATCTTTGTATAATGATACAAAATTAAGGGTAACGCTTCTTAAAGGTATTGTTCGTAGTAATACTTAAAAATGAAATGTCAAGTTTTGACCTCTCGCTACCAACCGACATAAACTGTTTAGGATAATTAAGAAACGGAAACTAATAGTCATGAAAACATGTCATTTTGTTAGTTACTATGACAGTCTATCACAGTTATTTTCTAAGCTACTCAGAAATCAAGTTCTAAGAGACAAGCAATATTTGCTTATCTAAATATAAGAGATAGATAGGGCATCTTCAAAAACCTCAAGAGATCTGCAGAATATGGCATTCAAAGATGTTTTCTTAACTTAAGATTTTTTGATATTAAGGCATGTCAGCTCCTGACAGCACCCCCTATTCTACTCCAAGTAGAAGATGAGCATCGAAGAATCTCAAGTGGGAGATGATTGAATTGGTGGTAAGCCGTTCTCTTGGCAAGAAAAACCCCTTGCTTCAACTGTAGACAGACTTCTGTCCAAAAAGGACAAAACTTGGAAGCAGGTAAGTCGACAGCCTAGCTCTGCCAAGACAGGGTAGGTAAGTCCTTCATAATTCCTGCTCTACAACCAATGTCTGTCAGAGAAATGGGGCCAAATGGCTGAAGATCAGGCTTAACTCTTACGTTAGAATCTAAACCCTTATCGTTGTATCTAAAGCCCTTCAGCTCCATTTCCTGTCTGCTTTCTCACCTGCTTCCTTCCACACCTGCCCTGGAGCATTTCTTTTCTTTAGTCTGTACTCTCAGGCTGGAGCCATGGCTCAGCCCTTTAATGTCTAGGCTCACAACCAAAACTCTTCTGTGCTCTCTTTACCTCAGTTACTTTGCCCTTCACCTACACTGCCTTTCTGACACATATCTATCTGACATCTCTTATTTCAGGAAGTAAATTAGCCATTGTCATCTCTGTGAATCCTCTGTCCTAATTTGCTGTCCTGTTGTGATAAGACACTGAACAAAAGCCACTGGGGGGGGGGGGGGCAGAAAGGGTTTAATTTAGCTTCTAGGTTACATCCAGTTGTCATTGAGGGAAGCCACAGCAGGACCTCAAGGAACCTAAATAGGAATTAAAGCAAAGACCATAGAGGAACACAGTTTACTGGCTTGCTTCCAAGCTCATGGTCAAGTATCTTTCTAATACAGACTGGGCCCATCTTCCCAGAGATAGTGCAGTGGACTAGGACCTCCTTCATCAATTAGAAATTATAAGATACCCCACAGATGTGCCCACAGACCAATCTGATAGAGGCTGTTCCTCAATTGAAATTCTCTTCCCAGATATTTCTAGGTTTGTGCCAAGCTGACTAAAACTAGCAATGGCACCTTCTGTGACCTTCATACAATGCACAGTGTCTTATTACAGCATTCAACAATGGTGTGCATTTGATTTTGCCATTAGACCATAGCCTTTTGAGAACGAAGATTAAGGATTAGTTGTTTTTTAATCTCTATAGCTAATCCAATGTATGACATACAAGATATGCCCAATAAACATAAGAGTGAATGGATAAAAAACTGCTGTAGATAGAGATTTAGTTTAACCTGATGCTATTTCATTACTGGTCTTGACCTTAGGGATACCTACTCATGGTTTATAATGATAAAATCATAAAATAAGAAACCACAGAGCTTTACTTTTTAATATTTTATACACCTTTTATATCATATTCTTTCCCCTGCCCCAACTCTCCCCAGATCCTCCCACAACCCCACACACCTAACTTCATGTTCCTTGTTTGTATTAAAGACAAAGCAAGCACACAAAAACATGGAGTCCCTTTTGGGTTGGCCAACTATTGATGACCTGGGACCTGCTCTGGAGTGTGGTTGATATACTCAGTGTCATTCCATTGAAGAAAACTGATTTTCCCTCTCCTACCAGCTATCAATTTCAGGTAGCTTACTTCTTGGTTAGGGGTAGGACTTTGCGCACACTTCCCCTTCTCACTGCTGGAGTTTTGTCTGGCTTAGAGCTGTGTAGATTGTGCATGCTGTCACAGTTTCTGTGTGTTCATATGTGTATCAGTCCTTTTGTGTCTGGAGAACGCTGTTTCCTTGGAGTCATACACCACCTTGGATTTTACAATCTTCCTACTTCCTCTTCTGCTTAGATCTCTGAGCCTTGAGGGAAGAGAGTGATAAAGACGACCCATTTAAGGAACAGATGCTCCAAAGTCTCTCACTCTCTGTACTTTGTCCAGTTGTGGGTATCTGGGTTAATTATCATCAATCACATAGCTTTAAATCAGTAATTAAATGTCCCTCAATTTTCCTAGGAACTGTGACTCACAAGATCTGGGTGTTATATAAGATGTATCATATTAGTAAATATATAGCTATCCAGACACACAGAAGAACAATTGAAAGCCTAAAGTTAATAGAAACCTCAAGGGCAGAAAGAATGGCTTCAAGAAAACATGTAAAGTGACAGAAAATCGACTACCACTTTTGTAAGATGCAAACTCATTTTCCATTTGAATTTTTACATAAAAAAATTAAAAATAACAACCCAGCTTCAGTAATTCTGTGGTTTCTATTAGTGCACAAAAACTTAATGTTTGCTCCATATCAATTTAAAAACTCTTCCCATACTCCCTCTCATAAAGGATTTCTTGCTCTACTAGAAAGAGTTACAGTAAGCACTAATGTTGTACAACTTTTGATTGCTGTCAGTGTCTGGTTTCCACACCACCCCTGTTCATTGCAGAATGTGCACTCCCACAGCATTCATTTCTTTATCCACTGTCCACTTGTGTTTTCAGAATGATGTCATATCCATGTTTGATGATTTAGACCTTTTTTTTTCCTTGTCTGAGTCCCCACTGGTGATGGCATTTCATGTCTCATTCCTGTGGCACACCCTGGAATTTGTTGTTTCGGATCTGAAAACATTTGTTTTAGATGTCAGACTGTGGGATAACCTTTAACCTGCTATTGGTTGCCTTTGCCAAGACTTGCAATTAACTCGAGGTTTCTCACTTTAGATCTCCCTCTCTTCCTGTCTGCCTTTATTCTTTCTTCTCTTGAACCACAGATGATTTACAGAATAAATATGGGCCATAGCTTGTATCTGTCACTCCTGCAGAGTGCTGTGTTCTTTGACATGTATCTCAAACTTCACATTTAATACCAAACCAATATAAATATTAGCCACAGGAACCAGATTAATGCTCACATCCTCAAAACCCATCCTGTTTAAGAGGCTTAACGTATCTGAAAGGCAATTCTTTTCCATGTCTGCTAAGAAGGGAAAGGAATCAGCAATAGCATCACAGATAATAGTACCCAGAGCTTTTGACCCTCAACTTCTTGCTCTAAATTTAAGATCAGAAACTCCCACTGTGTCCTTCTAAGACCTGTGTGAAATAAACCAGCACAGAGCAGCTGGCCGGTAGGAATGGCTTCAGCCCATCTCTGTTTAAGAAACAGGCAGAGTTAGAGAGATGGCTCAGTGGCTAAGGGCACTGTTTGCACTTCCAGAGGTCCAGGGTTCAATTCCCAGCAACCACATGGTAGCTCACAACCATCTATACTGGAATCTGATGCTCTCTTCTGGCATGAAGGGGAACATGTGGATAGAGCTCTCATCTATATAAAAAAATTTTTAAAAAAATAAAGAAAGAAAGGAAGGAAGAAAGACAGGAAGAAAGAAAGACGAAATTCATGCTTTTGTAAATCTAGTAAGTTCGGCTTTAGCATGCATTTGTAAATCTAGTAAAGTTCAGTTTTAAGTCTTCAAACCCATGGAGCACCTAGCACATGGCCAAGTACTCTTTATGGCATATTCAGGTAAAGTTAAGGACCTTTACAATAAGCATTTGTGGTAATGCTTTCAATGTGCCATAGTTTCCATATTTGGCATATGAAGTTACAGTTGCCTTGGTCAAGTTTCAAGGTTTTTAATTAAGAACTGGCTCATCTGCAAAGCTTCTGATTATTTCCTTTTACTGAACCTATTATAATTTATAATGTTCCCATCATCTAGAGAAATGCATCATGTGGCATTCCTTCTTTATTAAGTTTTTTTTTGGGAGCCAAAATAAGAGCAATATGAGTAATCTGTACATACCACATGTTTACAATAAAATATAATTAACCAGTAAATTTAAAAAAAAATAACTTTGTATCCTGAAAGCAATCACTTTAGTTTTGGCTCAAATATAATTTATCTAAGAGTTTGAAAAGGAGGTCAAATAGATATTTTTTTCTTATCCACATAATAGAGGTTTACTGCATGCATTTTATTTTTTTAAATAAAATTGCTTAGAATCAAATTAGAGAGACACTAGGTTATTTCAAATTCAGTGCCTGCTATACTTTGCTGGCCTCTGTGGAAGTCCTTGTAACCAGGCAAACATGTTACTGCTATAGCATTGTCTCCTGGAACAAATTAAGGCCTGAGGTCTTTGGGGAACTAGGCCACTTTGGACTTCAGCTCAAACTGGAGCCTAAAGAATTCAACTATAGAGCTCACACTGATGTACCCACAAATATAGAAACCTGGCACCCACCTTCCCTTTTCTATGTGAGAATTTGCTATTCTTAGATATCTAGTTTGTCCTTTGATAAAAGATAGAGTGTCAAGTTTAAATACTTATCTCTTAAATAAAGGTATATTTTGTTTTAAGAGCAAGCAACTAAAATAAAATAGGATGTAGAAACTGGGTGCACAAATAACAGAGTGGACAAACTTGGATGTGTGAGAAGGAGATTCATTAAGATGTAAGAGCCCTCTAGCAAATGTCACCAGAGCTGTGGCACTGCAGTTTTATGGGAAAGGAAGAAGGGTGTGTCTGTACATCTGAAATTTCTATTTTGCTTGGAAGCAAGATTCTCCTTGCTTCAAAGTACTTGTCCACTACAAAGTCCTTGCAGAATCAAGAAATTAGAGTTATAGAGCTAGATTTTTTTTCCACTTCCCTGGCTTTAGGAGAGCCAAAGAACATAGAATTGCAGCCTGGAAGAATCAAAAGTTTCTTATTTATTTATTTATGGCTTTTCAAGATGGGGTTTCTCTATGTAGCCTTAGCTGTCCCAGAACTAGCTCTGTAGACAAGGCTGGCCTTGAACTCACAGAGGTCCGTCTGCTTCTGCCTTCTGAGTGCTGGGACTAAAGGTGTGTGCCACCAGCACCTTGCTAACCAGAATTTTCTTAATCTTGCTATTATATAACACCCCCACAGGAACCTCCTGTGCTTGGGATTTCCAGTCCATGCCTCCATTGCAGAACTGTGGTAAGAATGGAAGGTGGTAGAACATCTTCCTCCCATGTCCACTTTATTTCCTGGATTACAGTGCTACTTACCATTATTTTCTATTCCTCTTTGTTTTGCTCATTTCTCTATCTTTGGTTGAAAATTAACTGTGAAGGTAAGGATCTGTATTAAGTAGCAAGTAAAAAGCCTGAAGCATAATTACTTATCGAGTGTGTGATAACTAAAATACTTTATTCGGCTGCTATATAACAGCTACTGGGCTCTTATGCTCAGCAATGCTCAGAAGTGAGTAATATTGATCCATCTAGGGAAGCCAGAGGATAACCAACTGCCTCCAAGCATGAATGGAGTGACGGAATAGAGACCATATTCAGACTTCTCTGGCATCGAAACCCTTGTTTTTCCAAGGAAATGGGCGATGATTTTGAAATATTATTTCTAATAGTAACCTCTGTGATTCATACTAGAGACCTCAGAGATGGTTGCAGGGAGAGCCAAAGAAGCAATTGAAGAAAAAGCCCAGAAATCTGGAAAACTGTGTTTCAATTTGTAAGCACAAGGCACAGGATATTTCATTCTGTCTTACCTTCTGTCCCTTTTGCAAACCTAGTTACTGATCTTAATTACGTTCCCTGGCTACTCTCTTTTACCCCAAAGAGGCAAGTTGTTGTTGTTGTTGTGTGTGTGTAAGTTGTGTCCCTTAAATGCAATAAACTGTCCATATATTTTCTAATTTTCATTCTTCAAATCCTCTTAGCCCATTTTCTGCACACTTCTCTTACTCCCCTCCTCTCTATCCTTCCCTCTCTCTTGTTCTCTCTCTCTCTCCCTCTCTCTCTCTCTCTCTCTCTCTAGTGGGCCATGCAGGCAGGGGACTGGTTCCCAAGGCTTTATTCCTTAATGAATGGAAAGCTACAAGCTGGTGCCCTTAGGGAGCACTTGAACCCAGCTCTCTGCAGCTTCTAAGAGTTCATAGTCACTGGCCACCAAGGATACCTGGCATTAAAAGCAGCTTCAGTGTTAAATGGCAAATCCTCTAGGAAAAGACTGTTTATACTATTCTCAGATTTTTTCTCTAATTTTTAACTCCTTTTGAACCACTCTTCTTTACATTGCAGCTTGTCAGGAATGGCAAAGGCAGCCGGAAATGACATCCTAAAGAACTCTGAGTTGGTAGAATAGGAGCCCCCTAAGCCTTTAAGCTGTTTGGTGTCTGTTCTGTGCAAAGCTTTGTGCAATGAAGTTTTCACTTACTCCCTTTCAGGTTCCAAACGGACTGCCAGAGTGCAGGGGTATCACATACAGCACTGCATCTGAACACTCCCAGACTCTACAACATCACATACAGGACTCTATCTGTGCTTCCCAAACCCCATTTTCTACCATGTGATGTTTTCTTTTATGCTCTGACACAAATACTGACCATATTTTGCATCTGCTAGGCAGAAACACAATCTGTTTTCTCATAGCTCAGTATGAAAAAACATGACTTACAGCTGGTCCTGTCATGATAGAAACTGATTCATAGCCTAGTTGCTTTATTTATAGTACCCATAATTTTCCTGAGTGCAAATAAGTATTCTTTTACAAACTATTTTTAAATGCTTATAGGGCTAAGATATATTTTTGTGAAATCTTCTTTGGCACTTTCCCATTTGGAATTCATGCCTGACTAGTTTTCACTTGTGTGGCCCCCAAAATAATGATGTTTCAGCCAGTTCCCAAAACCAAGATGCTTGAATTTTTTTTTAAAGTAAAACCAAATTAATCTGCAAGTGTTTGGCATTCTAGAAGTTTGAGTTTTGTCCTAAGTCTCCATGAAACTTACATCTAAATAAAGAGGAAAACTTAAAATTATGTATTATATAATAATCTGGATATCATACTCCTGACATTAAATTATTTTAAAAATGTAAAGGATAGGAGGGAGTTTTAAAGTCACTTCTAATTGATACTCAGTGTTCTGCTGTCCTCTCTTTCATCATGCTTTCCCTTTTATTTTTACTCAATATTATACTGTGAATATTCTAACAAATAAAAACTTTTAAATTAGTTATAACATTGTCATTTTTCTTACTGGTCAGTGTTATATTCACCCTTCTATTATTGAACAGTTGGGTTATTTCTAGTTTGTCAGTACTGTAAATAAAAAAGGTAAATATCATATGCACTTCCCCAAAATTTGAATTATTTAAATGTGCAATCCTTATCTGACCTCACATATGAAAAAAAAATCAACAAAATGGATTAAAGACTTGACTCTGAATCAGTAAAACTCCTAAAAGAGATCATTGAGGAAAGGTCTAGAACATTGGTCTTAACCATGATTTCTTGCACATAATTCCAAAAGCACAAGCAACAAAAGAAAATAGACATCTGAGACTTCAAAAACTTAAAATCTTCTGCATATAAAAAAACAACAAAATGCAAAGCAGCCTGTAAATTGGAAGAAAACTAATATTTGCAAAACATTTATTTAACGAGATGTTTGTATCCAAAATCTAGAAGGAACTTCCAAAGATCCATGCAACAAAACAAAACCCTGTAGCAATAATCTAGTTAAGAAGTATTGAAGAAAATTGTCTGAGTCACTGTCCTATTGCTGTGAAGAGACACCATGGCCAAGCAACACTTATGAAAGAAAGCATTTAATTGAGGCTTGTTTAGAGTTTCTGGTTTGACTCATTATCATCATGGCAAGAGCATGGTGGCATGTGTGGCACTGGAGCTACATCCTGATCTCCAGAGAGAGAGAGAGAGGAGAGAGAGAGAGAGAGAGAGAGAGAGAGAGAGAGTAACTGGGCCTTGGCATGAGCTTTTGAAATCTCAAAGTTCACCCCTCAGTGGCATGCTTCCTCCAACAAGAGCATACCTACCCCAACAAGGGCACACCTCCTAATCCTTCTCAAATAGTGCCACTTTCCGGTGACTAAGCATTCACATATATGAGCCTGTGGGGAGTCATTCAGACTGCCACATTCTACTCCCTGGCCCCCATAAGCTTGTAGCCATATGATAATGCAAAATGCATGTAGTTAAACTTCAAAAGTCCCCATAATTTTTCACAATATCAACAGTGTTTAAAAGTCCAAAGTTCAGGAAGCTGGAGAGATGGCTCAGGGGTTAAGTGTACTGACTGCTCTTCCAGAAGTCCTGAGTTCAATTCCCAGCAACCAGGGGGCTCAAAGCCATTTATACTGAGATCTGGTGCACTCTTCTGGCCTGCAGGCATACGTGCATAATAATTTTTTTTAAAAAGCCTGAAATTCAAAGACTCTTTTTTATTTTGATTTTACAGGGGGTTACAGGTAAGAGAATGCCATGAGTCTCTTACCTGTAACCCCTTGTAAAATCAAAATCAAAAAGCAGATCACATACTTCCAACATACAATGGCACAGAATATATATTACTATTCCAAAAAGAAGGAAAGGGAGCACAGTGAAGAAATACTGTACCAAAGCAAGACAGAGAACCAGCAGAGAAAACGCCAAATTCTGCATCTCCATGTCTGATGTCAAATGTTGGCCCCTCAGATCTCCAACTCCTTTCAGCTTTTGATTGCAACATACTTCTCTTTCTTGGGCTGGTTCCACAGCCTGTCTGAACTCAACAAGTATCCCCTGACTCTGGCATCTCCAAAATCTTGGAGTCTCTAATACAACCTAGGCTTCACCTTCACAGCTTCACAAAGCGGCCTCTCTGGGCCTCCATGTAGGGACACCCTGACACACACCTCCTAATCCTTCTCAAATAGCCACTGCCTGGTGAGTAAGCACTCAAGGATATGAGCCTATGGGGAGGGTCATTCTTATTCAAAAACCACAGAAATGAATAGAAATAGATTTCTCCAAAGAAGATATGCAAATGGTCACAGGTATATGGAAAGGAGCTGGAGAACATGAATCATAAGGGATAAGCAAATAAAAATCAGCATGAGATTAAAAACTCACTCCTATTAAAATACTGTTTTCAGAGCATAAAACCAAAATCTAAATGTTGTTAAGGATGTAGAAAAAAAGTGACCCCTGAACACTATTAGTGGAAACATAAATTGATACAGCCAGTAAGAAAAACAATAAAAGTGCTTCCTAATTTAAACCTAGAATTGCCTTGTGGCCAAACAGTTCCACTTAGGGGGTTTCTTGAAAGGGATTATAATCAGTATCTCCAAGAGCTGTCTGGACTCTTATGGTCATTGGAGCATTATTGACAATAGCTAAGACATGGAAGTACACAGAATGTCCATTGATGGATGAATGGATAAATAAAATGTAATAGATGCACACAATGAGACATTCTTTTTAAAAAGACAAAAATCTCTTATAACAATAAATACAATACAAAACAACAGAAATAAATAGGCCACAATTATGAGAGTTATATGGCTTAGCATACATTCCTAATGCCCAGTCCATATGTATTTGGCACATGACTTTAACATTCTACTATCTAACCTTCTCCATGAGTTTAAAGTTCTATATCTAACTCAGCTTTCATAGTAACTTGCATCACAAATGACACAATATCCTTATAGTATATTGGTTGATTTAGTTCCTCAGTTTTTTCTATACTCAATGTCTGTCAGCTGCAGTGGTACCTTTTTCACCAACATTCAAAAAATTCAATGTTACTAAAGCATTATGTAATCTGTCCCTGGGAATCTTTAATCCTCTTTTTGTGCAAGTATTTGCTGAGCCACCACTGGGCACAAAGTACATTATACAAGGAGCTATGCTGGGTGTGTAGACAATGCAGCCCTTGCTTTAGAATAACTGCTCACCAGTAGGACAGGTGTATAGTCCACTTGTTTTCCAGGGTACTCACTTCCTCTTCTTTATTAGTTACATAAATAATACAGAGCAAAGTAATAAGATACATAAAGGAGATATAGTTAATGAGAGGATCCCATAGAAGAAAACATTTGACTTAATGGAGATTTCTAGTATCAGTTGTTTTGAGTTTTGTCCTTGATTAAACTTCAGAGACTTGAGATCCCTTTATAGGAGGGTTTGGCATAGGTAGGACTTCCTTTAGATGTGATGGTGCAAGCTGGTATGCAAAGGAATGAAGTCACTTGATGCTATCCACCATTCTACTAAAAACAATATTTTCCATAGTGTTTCAATTAAAATATATTAGCTTTGTAAATACTGTCGATACTTATACACTCCTTTCCCAGAATGGGATGAGATGAAACCCATCCTTAAAGCAGAGCCAAACAAAATGAGTGGCTAAGGCCCCAACCTAGTAGGAGGTAAGATGTGTGTAGTCACTTGGCAAACAAAGCAAAACTGAAAAGATGTTCTGGTTTTGTCTTGGTGATACTTATTTGTCACACTCAAGACACTGAATCTAGAGACTGAATGTTAACTGCTGGAAACATGTAGCTATTCAAATTTACTTTAAAATCAATGAAAATTCAAGTTTAAAATTTAGTTCCTCATTTACAGTAATCACATTTCAACCACAGAATAGTCGATGTAGTTACTGCACAGCAGAGAGCATAAACAGGATATCCATCATTGCAAGAAGGTCTATCAGACAGCATTTATCTAGTGTTGGGCAGCCAAGTGACTCATGACCATTGTTATATTCTTTTTTTTTTTTCTTTGACTACCAAAGCCTTTATTTTTTTTCCTTGTCTCAGACCCAGATTCAAGCAAACCAGCTGCTCTTAGAAAAAGCAATACTGTCTCTTTACGGCGCTCATAGATCCGCCCAGTTTTCTTTGGCATCAGGGTTGGGCATCTCTGGGAATCTGACCCACATCTGCCAGGGATAAAGAACAATTATCAAGCTGAAACATGCCCCCACCCAGCACACCTACTTAATTGGTGCTTTTCTTTTTTTTTTTTTATTGTAACAGTAAATTTTTATTTATCACACATATATTTATTAATACTTAACAATTACCTAACAATTGTCTATAAAATTCCTAAATCCTAAACCCAAACCCTAACTCTGAAACCTAAGACCTAAAACTTCTTAGTATCTATAATACAAGCATTTAACACTAACCTAAGGTCTCTCAAAGGATATTTTTCTCTGAGCGTGGGACCTGATGGATGGCTGGTCTTCATACAATTTTCTCTTTTAAAGTCTCTTAAAGTCTCTGAATTTCATTCGTCCCCTTGTAGTCTTAAGACCAATTAACACATGAAAGTTTCCAAGGCAGCTCATCGATTCAGATGCTTATAGCCTGCAAAGGCTCGAAGTCCTGGAGCTCTGAGTCTGAGCACTCCCAAATCTCAGGGAGAATCCTTCTGATTCAGACTCCAAATGGGTCAACATCAGAGGGTGAAACTTTCCGACTAGACTGTGATGCCTGTTCTTTCGGTTAAAAAAAACCTTGAGTGAATCAGGAGCAGGAGAGAGACCTGCCCCGCGTTCTCATGGATCCTGCCTTATATATCTTCACCTGTTGGCAGAAGCTTTTGTGCACATTTTTTTTTTTACTTTATTTTTTATTTCTTCAAGTTACATCTCAATTGAAATCCCCTCCCTACCCTGCCTCCAGTCCCACCCTCCCACCCTCTTCCGCCTCAACCCACCCATCCCCTTCCTTTTTTTTTTTAAGTTTAAGATATATCTTTTCCCCCCAACAGCTCCCCCTTTCAGTCCAACAAATGGCTCTTACTCTTATAATAATAAATACAATACAAAACAACAGAGGTAATTAGGCCAAAATTATGAGAGTTATATGGCTTGGCATACAATCCCAATGTCCAGTCTATATGTATTTGGCACCTGACTTCAACATTCTACTGTCGATCTATCTCCATGAGTTTAAAGTTCTATATCCAACTCAACTTTCATCACAATTTAAAAAGCATCTTCTTAGAACACCCTCTTGATTCCCAAACAACTCAAAATTTAACTATGAGACTCTAGCTATCTATTCTTCAACCACCTCAGAGACCTGAGAGGGACAAATATATCTGATTATATAGGAAGTGCAGGGCTGCAGCTTCCCAAACTAAGAAATGACATACCAGTGGCTGCCTGGACAGCTCCCATTTTCTCTCCATACATTACAGCATCAATCTTCAGTCATTTGGCCCCATTTCTCTGACAGACATTGATTGTAGAGCAGGGGTTATGAAGGACTCGCCTACCCTGTCTTGGCAGAGCTAGGCTGTCGACTTACCTGCTTCCAAGTTTTGTCCTTTTTGGACAGCAGTCTGTCTACAGTTGAAGCAAGGGGTTTTTCCTACCCTGTCTTGGCAGAGTTAGGCTGTCGACTTCCCCGCTACCAAGTTTTGTCCTTTTTGGACAGCAGTCTGTCTGCAGTTGGTGCAAGGGGTTTTTTCATGCCAAGAGAAAGGCTTGCCACCAATTCAACCATCTTACAGTGGAGGTTCTTCCATGCTTATCCTCTACTTGGAGTAGAATAGGGTTGCCGTCAGGCGCTGATATGTCTTGATATAAAAAAAAAAAATCTTGATTTAAGATAACATCTTTGAATGCCATATTCTGCAGATCTCAAGGGGTTTTTGAAGATGCCCTATCCATCTCTTGTATTTAGATAAGCAAATGTTGCTTGTCTCTTAGCAACTTGATTACTGGGTAGTTTAGAGAATATCTGTGATAGACTGTCATAGTAGCCAACAAAGAGACATGTTTGCATGACTAGGAGTTTGTTTTAACTATCCTAGACCGTTTTAGACGGTTGGTATCAAGAGGTCAGAGCTTCACATTTTATTTTTAAGTATCTCTAGGTATGATACCATTGGGAAGCATTATCTTTAAATTTGTATCAATATACAAAGATCTATTCAATTGTGGTTAAATATACTCTTAATTATGTATCAATATACCAAGATCAATGCCTATGTAGCCCAATATAATCTTAATATTACGTCCATATGCAAGGGTCAATACCATTGTGGCCAACTATAATCTTAATTTTGTATCAATATACAAAGATCAATACCGATGTAATCCAATACAATCTTATTTTTGCACAATAAACAATGGTCAATACCATTTTAGCCAAATAACCTACTAATTTTGTATCAGTATACAAAGGTATAAGGGCATATTCAATAATCTGCCCCTTCTTCTTGGACCTTCCTGTGCTATGTCTATATCTCATTTTTCTCAAGCCCATGCACTCCTACATAGGAGAGGAAGAAGGATACAGAAAAGGAAAAGTAGGAATTCCCTCCAAAACCCATTAAGACAGGACCATTTATCAGCTTGTAGACTCTTCCCCTACATAACAGAGTTTTCAGTTATCCTTCAAATAACCAAAAAGATGGGCGGAGAAACACCCTCCCCACCCTCTGGGCATGGGACGTCGCTCTCTTAAAGTGACTTCCTGCTGATTTGGGTCCTAGTAGACCTGTTTGGGGCCCCAACCCAAATGGGAAAAATGATTAAAAATGTTAGTACAATCCTTTTATGTTCAGTCCTTCTGTTCTTAGCTGTTTAGATGACCTAAGGGGTTTGTAGACAGAAGCTGATCTTGCAGGCTTCACTGAGGTTCCGGCCGGGGCATTGTGTAGAGCTGAACGGTCCCAGCGACACTGGATTGCAGTGGTGGTTGCAGGCCCCCGATGGAGACAGCTATTGAGGAAGTCTGCCAGGCAGAATCAACTGGGTCACTCATCCTCCTTGGTGCCTGATTCTGCTCTCTGCTGAGGATTCCGCTGTCTGCCGTCCCCGGGCTCCCCTAATGGACACTTCGATTCTCCTGGAACGATAAGAACAGAGCCCTGCCCCAATCCCAACCCTAGGACAATTGCCCTCTTTTTTTTTTTTTCCTGGGGGGGATGGGGGGGGGCTAGGTAGTACTTCTCCTGAAGCAAATTTGGCCTTCTGACAACATACAAAGCGTTATCTTTCAATCCGGGTTAAAGTAGAAATCATTCTGTCACCTTGGAGCTAAACCAGCTCAAGTGTATATATTTTGAGATCCCAAAGGACAATCTGCCTGCATCGAGAAGGCCTTTTGTAAGTAGCCTCCAAACCTAGGTCCCTCCAAATCCCATGTGTGTGTCTCTGAACTCTAATTATTGGGAACAGGGACCTGTGTTTCTCATCTGAAGGGATCAAAGATGTGTTCCACCACTCCTGGATCGAAGTCTTTCTCTATTTAGAGTTTACCCTGCATCAGGCTGACCCTGAACTCCGGGATCTGCCTCTTTCTGTCTCCAGTGTGCTGGGAGCTGGGACCAAGGGTGTACTCTTCTTGAATGGTGGGACCAAGAGTATGCACCCTCACCACCCCGCTCCGTATGACTCCAGAGTACATAAGACCACCAACTCTAAGGTGCCCCCCCACCGGTCTCCGCTGAAGTCAAAGGCATGGGCCAATACCACAATTCTCTTGTATTTTACCTTAGCTCCACGTCTTCTCTACACCTGGAGGTCTGCAAATCCAGGCCGAATGGCTGTATCCTCTGTTCCATTCACAGTGTTTCAGCCCTGCCACCTGCCTTTTTTTTTTTTTCTTCTAGTTAATAAATTTATTTGTTTGTTGCTTCAGGTTACATCCTTATCATATTGTCCTCTTTTCCCGCTTCCCAGCCCCACCCTCCCATGCTCTACCCCCTGACCCTTCCGTCTTGTTCCTCTGGGGTGGAGTGTCCCTGCCTAACAGTCTCTCACCACAGATCAGGAGTCATATGAGGGCCAAGCGCCTCTTCATTCACCGGGGGCCTAAGAGGCAGTACTGCCAGTGACTCGTGTCTCATTGCTACTGGGGGAATACTAAAAAAAAAGACCAACAAACACACAAACCCACAAAAACAAAGAATATCAACAAAAAAAAGAGAGGAAAAAGAGAAGGGAAAAGGAAAGAGAAAAAAAGAAAAAAAGAAGGAAAAAGAAAAAGATAAAAAAAAAATATTATGTCCTTGTTCCTTTTGATGTGTTGGTTGTAGTACAGATATCCTGTACGAAATAGTTAAAATCCTACTATAAGTGAATAGATGCCATGTGCATCCTTCTGAGACTGGGTTAGCTCACTCAGGATGAGCTCCTCTAGATCCATCCATTTGGTTGCAAATTGCATGATTTCATTGTTTCTGATAGCTGAGTAATATTCCATTGTATAGATGTACCACAATTTTTTAATCCATTCTTCAGTTGAGGGACATCTGGGTTGTTTCCAATTTCTAGCTATTACAAATAAGGCTGCTATGAACATAGATGAGGAGACTTCCCTATGTCTCCGTGAGAGGTCCTTTGGGTGTATACCCAGAAGTGGTATGGCTGGGTCTTGAGGCAAGGTTATTCCTAGATTTCTAAGATATCGCCACACAGACCTCCATAGTGGTTGCACAAGCCTGCACTCCCACCAGCAATGGAGTAGGGTACCCCTTTCTCCACACCCTCGCCAGCATGCGCTATCATTTGAGCTCTTTATTTTAGCCATTCTAACAGGTGTTAGGTGGAATCTCAGGGTAGTCTTGAGTTGCATTTCTCTGATGATTAAGGATGTTGAACATTTCTTCAAGTGTCTCTCAGCCCTTAGGGATTCCTCCTTTGTGAATTCTCTATTTAGCTCCATCTCCCATTTTTTGATTGGATTATTTGGTTTCTTGGCATTTAGTTTCTTGAGTTCTTTGTAGATTTTAGATAATAGCCCTCTATCAGATGTGGGGTTGGTGAAGATTTTCTCCCAGTCTGTTGGTTGCCGTTTTGTTCGAATGACAGTATCCTTTGCTTTACAGAAACTTTTCAGTTTCATGAGGTCCCATTTATTGATTGTTGATCTCAGGTCCTGAGCTGTTGGTGTTCTGTTCAGGAAGTTGTCACCTGTGCCAATGAGTTCGAGGGTTTCTCCTACTTTTTCTTCTAGTATCTTTAGTGTGGCTGGCCTTATGTTAAGGTCTTTGATCCACTTGGAATTAAGTTTTGTACAAGGTGATAGGTATGGGTCTAATTTCATTCTTTTGCAAGTGGACATCCAGTTGGACCAGCACCATTTGTTGAAGATGCTGTCCTTCTTCCATTGTGCGTTTTTGGCTTCTTTGTCAAAGATTAGTTGGCCATAGGTGTGTGGATCCATGTTTGGGTCTTCAATTCGATTCCATTGATCCACTGGTCTGTTTCTATACCAGTACCATGCTGTTTTTATTACTGTTGCTCTGTAGTACAGCTTGAAGTCTGGGATGGTGATACCTCCAGATGTTTTTTCATTGGACAGGATTGATTTAGCTATTCTGGGCTTTTTGTTGTTCCATATGAAGTTGAGACTAGCCTTTTCCAGGTCTATAAAGAATTGTGTTGGTATTTTGATAGGAATTGCATTAAATCTATATATTGCTTTTGGTAGGATAGCCATTTTTATTATGTTGATCTTACCTATCCATGAGCATGGGAGATCTTTCCATCTTCTAAAGGCCTCTTCCATTTCTTTCTTCAGGGGCTTGAAGTTCTTGTTATATAGGTCCTTTACATGCTTGGTTAGAGTTACCCCCAGGTATTTTATGTTGTTTGTGGCTATTGTGAAGGGGGTTGTTTCCCTTATTTCTTTCTCGGTATATTTGTTTGTTGTATAAAGAAGGGCTTCTGATTTTTTTGAGTTAATTTTGTATCCAGCCACCTTGCTGAAGTTGTTTATCAGCTGTAAGAGTTCTTTGGTGGAATTTTTGGGGTCGCTTATGTATACTAACATATCATCTGCGAATAGGGATAATTTGACTTCTTCATTTCCAATTTTTATCCCTTTGATCTCCTTTAGTTGTCTTATTGCTCTAGCAAGGACTTCAAGTACTATATTGAAGAGATATGGTGAAAGTGGACATCCTTGTCTTGTCCCTGAGTTTAGAGGAAATGCTTCAAGCTTCTCTCCATTTAATTTGATGTTGGCTATTGGCTTGCTGTATATTGCCTTTATTATTTCTAGGTATGGTCCTTGTATGCCCGTTCTCTCCAGAACTTTTAGCATGAAGGGGTGTTGGATTTTGTCAAATGCTTTTTCTGCATCTAGCGAGATTATCATGTGGTTTTTTTCTTTCATCTTGTTTATTTAGTGAATTATGTTGATGGACTTTCGTATATTGAACCATCCCTGCATTCCAGGGATGAAGCCTACTTGATCATGGTGTATGATACTTTTGATGTGTTCTTGAATTCGGTTTGCTAGTATTTTATTAAGTATTTTTGCATCAATGTTCATGAGGGAGATTGGTCTGAAGTTCTCTTTCTTTGTTGGGTCTTTGTGTGGTTTAGGAATCAGAATGACAGTGGCCTCATAGAATGAGTTTGGCAGTGATCTTTCTGTTTCTATGTGGTGGAAGAGTTTGAAAAGTAATGGTGTTAGTTCCTCTTTGAAGGTCCGGTAGAATTCCGTGCTAAAGCCATCTGGCCCTGGGCTTTTTTTGGTTGGGAGATTATTAATGACTGTTTCTATTTCCTTAGGTGTTATTGGGCTGTTTAAGCTGTTAATCTGATTTTGATTTAGTTTTGGTAGGTGGAATTTATCGAGGAAATTGTCCATTTCGCTTAGGTTTTCAAATTTAGTGGAATATAGATTTTTAAAGTAAGGTCCGAATATTTTCTGGATCTCCTCAATGTCTGTTGTTATTTCTCCCTTTTCATTTCTGATTTTGTTGATTTGTGTTATTTCCCTTTGCCTTTTAGTTAATTTGGCTAGGGGTCTGTCTATTTTGTTGATTTTCTCAAAGAACCAACTCTTGGTTTCATTGATTCTTTGTATAGTTCTTTTTGATTCTAAGTTGTTGATTTCAGCTCTAAGTTTGATGATTTCCTGTCTTCTGCTCTTCTTGGGAGTGTTTGCTTCTTTTTTTTCCAATTCACCCAGCTTAGCTGTTAGTTCACTAATATGAGCTGTCACAATTTTCTTTTTGAAAGCACTTAGTGCTATGAACTTTCCTCGTAGCACAGCTTTCAATGTATCCCATAGGTTTGGGTATGTTGTGTCTTCATTGTCGTTGGATTTTAAGAAGTCTTTGATTTCCTTCCTTATTTCTTCCCTGACCCAGTGGTCATCCAGTAAGGAGCTGTTCAATTTCCATGTGTGTGTAGGCTTTCTGTTGATTCTTTTACTGTTGAAGACCAGCTTTATTCCGTGGTGGTCTGATAAGATACAAGGTGTTATTTCAATTTTCTTGTATCTACTGAGACTATCTTTGTGACCAATTATGTGGTCGATTTTGGAGAAGGTTCCGTGGGGTGCTGAGAAAAAGGTGTATTCCTTTGTGTTTGGGTGAAACGTTCTGTAGATATCTGTTAGGTCCATTTGGTTCATGATCTCTGTTAGTCTCAATATTTCTCTGTTTGTCTTCTGTCTTGATGATCTGTCCTTTGTTGTGAGTGGGGTGTTGAAGTCTCCCACTACTAATGTGTTGTGATCGACGTGCGCTTTAAGTTTTAGAAGTGTTTCTTTTACGAAAGTAGGTGCCTTTGTATTTGGGGCATAGATGTTCAGTATTGAAATTTCCTCTTGATGAATATTCCCTTTAATGAGTATATAGTGCCCTTCTTTGTCTTTCTTCATTAACTTCAGTTGGAAGTCTGTTTTGTTTGATATTAGGATGGCTACTCCAGCTTGCTTCCTGGGTCCATTTGCTTGGAAAACCTTTTCCCAGCCCTTTACTCTGAGGCAGTGTCTATCTTTTGTAGTTAGATGTGTCTCTTGTATACAGCATAAGGAAGGGTCTTGCTTGCGGATCCACTCTGTAAACCTATGTCTTTTTATTGGGGAGTTGAGTCCATTGATGTTGATGGATATTAGTGACCTGGGGTTGTTATTTCCCATTAGTTTGGTATAGGTGGTGGTCCTGTTTCTCTTTTGGTTTAGTTGCTGATGGGTTTTCTATTCCCTTTGTTTTCTTGGGTGGAGTTTTCTTCTCTGGGTTGGGATTTTCCTTCTAGGATTTTCTGTAGGGCTGGGTTTGTGGGTAGATATTGTTTAAATTTAATTTTGTCATGGAATATCTTGTTTTCTCCATCTATGTTGATAGAGAGTTTTGCTGGGTAAAGTAGTCTGGCTGGGCATCTATGATCTCTTAGGACTTATAGTATATCTGACCAGGCCCTTCTAGCTTTTATCGTTTCTGGGGAGAAGTCAGGTGTAATTCTGATGGGTCTGCCATTGTATGTGACTTGACCTTTTTCTCTTACAGCTTTTAATATTCTTTCTTTGTTCTGTACATTTGGTGTTTCAATTATTATGTGGCGAGAGGAGTTTCTTTTCTGGTCTAATCTGTTTGGTGTTCTGTAAGCCTCTTGGATTTTTATTGGCATCTCTTTTTTCAGGTTTGGGAAGTTTTCCTCTATGATTTTGTTGAAGATATTTCCTGGACCTTGGAGTCGGGAGTCCTCTCTTTCCTCTATACCTATAATTCTTAGGTTCCGTCTTTTCATTGAGTCCTTGATTTCTTGGATGTTGTGGGTGAGAGATTTTTTAGCCTTCTCATTTTCTTTGGATGTTGTACTGATTTCTTCCACTGAATCTTCCATGCCTGAGATCCTGTCTTCCATCTCTTGCATCCTATTGTTAATACTCACATCCGTAGTTCCTGTTCTCTTCCCTTGGTTCTCCACTTCCTCTTTTAACTCTGACTGTGTTTTCTTTATTGTTTCTATTTCTATTTTCATGTCTTGTATGGTTTTGTTCGTTTTGTACATTTCCTTCTCCAGCTTGCTTGTTTTTGTATGAAAATCTTTCATGGCTTTTTCCTTTTCCTGTTCAAGCTCTGTCACCTTGGCTTGGAGCTCTTTAATGGTGTTGTTCCTTGTTTTGATTTGTAGAATTGTGGTTTCTTTGAATTCCTTCATAGATTTAAGTTCTTCTTGCAGGGACTCTATCACTTTCCATACTGCAGAATTGTCAATGTTTTCATGTGTTTCTGTTGGTGTGTGGTCATCCAAATTGGATGAGCTAGGGTGGTTCTGCTTTGTTGGAGTCATAATTCCTTGATTTCTATTTTTTTTTTGACCTTTCGCCATTGGATGCATTTAGCTGTCTGTTTTCTGTGCTTGGAACCACAGTGGATGATTTGGTGCAGGGGACGAGTTACTTGGCTATCTGTCGTTGCTTACAGGGGGATTTCAAGGTCACTGTGGTTTTAATGGCCAGAGGCACTGTGATCTGGTGCAGCCTATTCCCAGGTTGTGAATAATGGACCAGGATTGTTTCACTGCTCCCAATTCAGACTTCTCTATGTTGCACTTTGAGTTATCAGCCTGTAATGGTTCTGATGGTATGGGCCTGTTTGCCCAGGCACAGATTCTGTGGGCTTTGTTTGTCGTCCCGGAGGCTGACAGGGTCTGGCTCCACACCTGATAAGTCTGGATTTTCCAGGATACAGCTATGGTCCCGATTTCTGGTTTCTCTCTAGTCTTCTCACCACAGGGCTGGACCCTGTGCCTAATTCCCTTCTTGTCTGCGCCGCCACGGTCCCGTGGGTACCCCAAGCCCCGGATCCTCCGGCTGCCTGAGTGCACCTCTCGTCCCAGCAGCTCCGCCGTGGGTGCACGGACCCCTGGCCCCACCCACGCCTGTCTCTCTCCCCAGATGACCTGCTGTGGACTGGCGGGGATTTGTCCCTGCCCGCCGTACTCTCTCCCCAGCTGCGATATAGTGTGTGTGCGAGATTTGGCCGCTCCCGCCTGCTTTTGTGTTCCCAGCTTCCCGCGCTCTCTCGGAACCTCCCGCCCTCCTGCTTCACGAGCTGCTGCGGACCACCCGCTGAGCCCCCTGTTTGTTCCTTGCTAAGGCTTCCACTATCTCGCAACCTTTTCTAAGTGGGTATAAGTTCAACCTGATGTGTGGGGAGCCCAATAGGACAGCGATCTGTGGCCAAATGGACCCTGATTCTGCCTGCTGTAAGTTGGGATCGATCTTACCAGGCGCCTCACCAAATGGGAGTTCCCTAATCCCGCGTTTAGTGGCCTCCGTGTCTGTGAGAGATGGGGAGAGCCTTGCCCTGGGACTTTTAACAGTCCCTTGGGAGCTGTGAGTGTTCCGGGGGGGGTCTAGCCCCTCCGGTTTTTGCACAGTGCCCAATATCTCTGTGTTTTTTATGGCTCTTTTTTCCCCGCATTCAGAATGCGTCAGTGTAGGTCGCCGCCATCTTTGCTCCTCCCATTGTTATATTCTTATACAGGCTCTTAAAAATGGATGTGAAGTTGTCCATAATCTATAAACATTATAATTATAGATGTGAAGGAGATCTTCTCCCCCCCCCCCCAATACAGTGAGGGTTTCCTCCCAGATATAGGATTAGGCACAAACCATATCCAAACACCTGTTTTCACAAGAGAGATCCTTTATTTCATGGGGAAGAAAAGTTAAAATGGCTGCTTTCTGACTCAGGCATAAAAACAGCAGCAAATGACCTTGCAGGTATAATTTTTAAGAAGAGAAAAAGGAAGAGGTCTGTGTTAGAATGAACAAGGATGTGTTGGTATATTTTCATTGCTCATGTTAACTAGGTGAGCCAAAGGGGGCTTTTGATTGGTGGACTTCAGCACTTTGATAGCTGGACCTTGATGGTCAGCCTCAGGAGGAGGAAGTGGTCAAATAAAGGGATAAACTTTGGGGGCTAGCTTTAGGAATGTAGAAGTTTTTTGTTTGTTTGTTTGTTTGTTTGTTTTAGCAAGGCAGAGGTAATGGGGGAGAAGGGCAAAGCCTGCTAGAGCCATACTGTCCACACTAGCCAGAGTCCCTTCAAGATGTAATACTGAATTTTTAAGGAAAAGGAAATGGTTCTCCCATTTTCTGTCATAAATTGTAATATTCATGGAAGATCAACTACAGAATATATTCTATTTTTTAAAGCAGTCTACAAACTAGATATGGTTGCAAATACCTGTAATCCCAGCATTTGTGAGGCAGAGGCAGGAATGAGTAATAGTAGAACTTCTGTCCCTAAAGAAACAGACAAAATTGATTTAAAATAAAAACAAAGACTACGGGAACTCTTAAGATCACCATATATAACTATGTTTAGGTTATTCTCTTATAAATTGAATGGCCATATGTCCTAATTTCCCTGAGTATTCCCAGTTTTCAACATGTTTTCTTCCCATAATTAGGAAGTTTTCCCTTTTGTTTGATGATGTCGTCTTACTCTCCCCATCATCCCACTTCTGTGGTCTCCCTCTTATTCTGATCAACCTCCCCTACGCCCTTTTACAAGATTCTCATTTTGTGGCACATTTTCAGGGCCATCTGTGTGACAGATCAGACACAAATATTTATAATGTACCTTGAAGTTCTGTCAGCTAAAGAGCAGCATTCAGTTCCCCCCTATGGCCTATGATCTTCCTGGATTTCACTTTTTAACCAGGATTCCAGTACCAGGTATAGCATTCCTCCTGTGGAAGGTGTCTTAAATACAACAAGAGAACAGTTAGGGTTTCTCTTTTTTTGTGTCTTGTCCCTGTGGATTCCAATTTTCTAGAGAGACAAGGATGATAAACATTTAAAGCATGCTTTTTGAGTCACTATTTATTCCTGAAGTTCTTTCATCTCCTTAAATATACGGGTCTCTGTTTTTTTGCGGGTGGTTGTTTGTTGTTGTTTTTAAGCCAGGGTTTTATCACTTCCACACAGTATTCACCTTTGATTATTTCAGGTCAAGCTCGCCATGACCAGTACATCTCCTCATCAAAGCAATAAGCTTTTCTATTTGTTGTCTAAATTCCCCCAGAGAATTTACGCTCTACAAAGACTAAACATTGTGTGTATTGTATTTCCTTTATATCCTCAGCACCAGAAGATAAGCCACAGAGTTGAAGCTCAGTTATATTTGTAGGGTAGATGAAAATGTGAGCTTGAATGTAAGTCTTTGTGTAGGGTCTAGTGTCAAGGAAAACCCATTTCTTATCCTAGAGAGCAGTTGGTTAAGATCCAATTATAATGTCGTTAACCCAAGGCAAAATGAGTTCATGAAACAGGTACAGAAATTCTGTAGCAATTCCGAAGAAAACAACAGCACACCAGAAAGTATGCATTTTAGATGAGTCTTAAAGCAAGACTCGAATATTCAGTTTATGGCTAATCTGGTGTATATGAGTTGACATTGTTTATAATTCTTAGTACAAGAGTTAATTTCCATTGTCAATTTTTTTACAGTTAAAAAAAAAAAACACAGAAAATCCTCGAGGCACTCCCTAGGTATGTCTTAAGAGTGTTTTTCAAGATAATTTAAATGAGTAAGGAAAACCCCACCCTTGAATGTGGGTGGCAACATTACATCACCTGAAGTCCCGGACTGACTGAAAAGAGGAAAAGGAGAAAGTCATCGAAGAAATGCTAGATACTCTCCTTCCTCTGTTTCCTGATTGGA